>VXBJ01003633.1:3591388-3612339 GCA_013400055.1 Nycticryphes semicollaris
AAAAAAAACACACACAAAAACCACCCCACAACTTTTTCCTCACAACAACAGACAATTTCCTGCAGAGATTAGGACGTTCTCAACATCTAGAATTTTAACGTAGTTTAGAATAATCTGTAACTCAAAGAAGAAGGTGAGAAAAGCAAAGAGTATAGGTAAGGAAACGTACTGAACACAGCCATGTAGCACTGACACAGAATCTAGGGCTGCTTTATTTTTTTTTTAAAGCAAATACAATTGATTATTTGCCAACTAAATCATATGTAGTGACAGGTATCACAAATAGAGTCCCTCCCTTACAAAAATGCTTCAGATGGAATAAAATACTTGCAAGTCATCGGCATCGCGAGCAAACAGGAAAAAAAAAAGTAGAGTTCAATTGTGTGGGACTTTGGATTTTTGGTAATTTTGACTAGTCATTGTGACTGTCATGCGTATTTAATTTGTGACACTTGTTGGTCTATGTTAACATTACACTTCCAGGAATGCTAACATAACGAGGATGCAGGGTGGGTGTAAATATTTATGTTGCTGTAGGAAATACACAATACCATTTTCATTATTACCTGCTGGGAGTGACCTATTGTAGAGAGGAAGGACGCCTGGTCCGTGAAAGTCTGCAGAATAGTCACAAAGTGAGATGCACCAAGTAAAGCTTAGGTATCCAAACTGATACAGCCATCACTTGGCTTCCAGAAGGTCCCAGCCTTTCACTGCTGATGCCTTCCTGAAAGGTCTGAGAGATACTTCCACAGCCTGCAGTTATGTACAGGGTCTCAACGACACAATGTTAGAGACAGAAGACAACAGAAGTCTTCACCTCCACAGAAGTGAGGACAACTGCAATAGCTATAACGCCACCACTAAGTACAGCAACACATCCAAGTGTACAAGAGCTTATTTGCCCAATTATTCAAAAATGGAATTTTACTTTCAAGCTGTAAGTGTATAAATCATTATTTAAAAAAAAAAAANTTTTTTAAAAAAAAAAAAAAAAAAAAAAAACCTACAATACGATCAGGAACACCTGCAGTGGCTACAGGTATTTGAAGGTAGCTGAAGTAGAACAGCCAATAAATGGATTAAATTAAATATTAGCTGCAGAAAGTTGTCATTTTTTCCCTTCACTATAGAGTTGCTTTTAAGCCCTATAGACTTTAATGTGAATTTTATTTGCAAAAAAGTTTTGTTCAATAAAACGGGAATGCCAACCATATGAGCAAACTGGACAGATACAGAAGAAAGCATTAATAGCACTTAATCCCAGCACTGCCTTAAACTGGCAGACTTTATTCTAAGTATCATGTACCTCATCTCACTTAATGTTTTACAGCAAGTTCCTTCCCCCCACCCCCGGTATTTCTGCACCTCTCAAACAGTATTAGCATAGAAAGCCAAAGGAAAACTAATTTTTACCCTTCTCTGTTGCGGCATATATTTGATATGCAGCCTTCAATCAGAATGGCTCTTCCAATTTGAATCAGATTAAGCAAAACATTTTATTTTTTTTTACAAATTTGATTAATCCAAAATTGAACTGAAATACATGTTTCTGTTAGACAAGCAGAAACCAGGCATGGGGAAATGCAACTGCAAAGGTTGATGATGAGTCTATACATGTAGGTTGATTAGATGAGTTTTTGGTGTGCTGTCAGTTTGAATAGTCTCTGTTCAGAGGTCTCTGCTCAAGCTACCTATTAGTCATGGTTAAATGAGCAACTTTTTCAAATATACACAAAACAGATACACTTAAGTCATGGAAATTCTGTGTGCAATGGTCGACATCAAACACAGCAATAGAGGTTATCTGGAGCCAACAAAACTTGGCTGAAGTTGTAGAAGTAGAAATGAAGGTTTTCCTGCTCCGGCCACTGCAGAGACACTGAAGAGCAATCCCACCTTTCTGCTTGAGGCATCAGGGCATTGCAGATGGTCCCTTCAGAAATAAGCATCAAATTCTACAAATCATGCCTTGGAAGCAGATTTTGCACCACTACAGTTTAATTGTAAGATTTAACACACAGCATATATCCGCTGGAGGGATTTTTGGTCACGGAGCTTTATATTTACTCTTTGCTTCAGTGATTTCAGAATATAATCAAATTCCTGGTCTACAAAATTCAAGAATTGAGGTCCCAGAACATCTGTGCAACCTTTCTATTCTGTGTCCCCTTTATCAAGCTGATCTTCCAAGCATGATACTGACGCCCCTCACCATATATGAAATACCACAGAGTGTTGCCTGACAGCTACCAAACAGTTACTTCAGTCCTCAGAGTTTTTATGGTCCATGAAATAGGAAGTATGAGTAAGGGGAAAATAAATGTGATGTACTAGGATTAAAAGAACAAAAATCATGTGTGGAAATGCAGGACTGAAGGAAAAAAAAAAAAAAGCCAAAACCCACAGCTCTCCTTTTAAACAAGGATTTAAATTATTTTTTCTTCATACTTGTACAGTTTTGGGAAAGATCATAAAGTCATAAATGGCATAGTGATTTATATTCCACATGAATAAAAATGGTTCTACATAGCAGTGTAAATTTCAAAGATACCCCAACAAGACAGAGAAAAATTCTAGGGAATAAAAAGGATAATTTTGCATGTATTTATCATATGAAATCATGCAGAACTTTGGTAAGATCAGTGATCACAAACAATGGCAATATATGTCATTAACATAGCACTACCGCATTTGTTTTCTTACCTTGAGTTTATGGGACAAAAGGTATCTGGGTGAAATCCACCACCCCTACTCCCCAATGAGAGCTCAGTTTCACAAAGATTTTCCTCAGAGAGAATTCCCTTCACTGTTGAAATGGCTGAAAGTGCTCAAGGCCAGGCTGGATGAGGCTTTGAGCAACCTGCTCTAGTGGGAGGTGTCCCTGCTTGGAACTTCATGATCTTTAAGGTCCCTTTGATCCTATGATCCTATGAATAGGAGGCGCTATAACTTCACAGTTACAGTGACTGAGGCTGAGGAACAAAAGAGAGGGAAGAAAAAAAAAAAAAAAAAAAAAAAAAAGGAAATCTTAGAGGAGCTTAGACTTCACAGCAGAGACACTGAGATAAATTTAAATCTCACTGTGGGCTCACCCCAAGAACATCCTGAAATTAAAAATAGTACCTGGTGAATCAGACTAAAGGACCAGATATCACTCCTCCCTCAATCTTTCTCCATTAGCAGACGTTTAAATCATGACCACGTTATTCCATGGGAACACACAAACTTGGAAATCAGGCTTTTTGCTTCCAGCTCAGGGGTCTGCAGTTCTGGGATGCAAGTATCCACCTTCTCTCCAAGGTGTGGACCTCCTTCTAAGAGTGAAAACTGTCATTCTCTGGTGGTTTTGACCAAGGCACTGGAGTGGACCATCAGCCTCTGCATGCACGGAACCAGAAGCGGCCACAAGAAACCCAAGATATCCTTGCCCAGCCAGCAGCCTTCTCCCCTGCTCAGAACCACCTGAAGGTGTTTCAGCAAGAGCTCTCACACACTTGCTATCTAAAGAGTTGATGTTTCTCCATTACTGAACAGAGACACTGAGACTGCAGTACAAGAATATCCTGAGAAGCAGAAATTCCCTTGGTTTGCACTAGCTTTACTTATTTGAAAATGTTAGTTGTGGTTTCATAGTTAAAGCAGATCTTAGTTTTGCTTTCTTCGACCACACTGTACTACACATAGTGTGTCCTCCCAGAACGGTAACATAAATACCAGAAAGAACTAGAGGTAAATAACATAAAACCTAAATCAAATTAATTTGTTGTTTGTCGCTATAACCCAGAGCCAACAAAGTGCGTTCAGAACAACTCAACATAAAGCTGGTGTGAGAAGTAGACGACTCTTGTGCTGTGTGGTGGCTCTGACTTCATACTCCCGTGACTACTTTAGGGCAGTTGTAGTTTGGGATGGAGTCAGGTCAGTAACAGTGTTTGCATACTGTGGCACCCCCTCAAAGCTCCAAAGCACAGATATTTAAAGAGTAGTTTGAAAGGAGAACAGAAGGTACTGTAATGAAACTAGAGACCAAGAAACTCATGGGGTCCAGGCTTTTCAGAAATGCAGTGTGATGTATGTTTACGGAAGCCTCAAATGCCCTTTTTCATAACTCTGTTTATAGCTCATCTGTGTGCAGTAAGTCTTGACCAGAATTGGTCTTTGACACAGACTGTAAAACACAAATCTTAAAAGGACCCAATGGAAAATAAAAGTCAGTATCATGACAAAATGGATGATTTCTGATGTAATCTCTTTCTACTCATGCCTTCCATATAAAGGGGTAGTAGAAAATATGTTTCCCATTATAGAAATTAAGAATTCTGCCTCAATAAAAGCACATCTGGCTGCTATGATGTTGAAGTAAGATGTTATTAGTATTATTGCTGTTGTGATTACTATAGCTGCTCCCAAACGAGCACACAGTTCTCCTTTTTGAAGGAGATCTTCCTCAGCTGCCTGTTTATTTGTCAAGTAGGGGGCTGGTCGTTAGTAGAGATAGTAGAGGCATCCCAACAATACACCGAAACATTAGCATGAAATCAAGCTGAATCCAGGAAAGATGCTGCTGAACTATGTAGAGATAAATAGGTATTTTATCTGTTCCAGATATTTTGACATCAACACAGCCTAATGACAAAGACATTAAAAAAAAAAAAAAGTCATCTTCTACAGCTAACAACTTCCATGAAGGAAGAGGCTTGAATAGGAGAGGAAATACAAGTAATTTGTTTTCTGGGCTGTCAAGCCCTTTGTCTTGACCCAACAACAAACCTATTGATCTACTTCAAAGCGCAAAGGGAATAGTAACTGTCACAATGGTATGACACAAACTGGATTTAAAAAATAAAAAGAGAAAGGAAAAACCAGGTTGTTTATACTCTGACAATTGTGTGCTCTGGCATTCCTCCTCTATCATTTCACAAGGATTTGCAAGGGAGATGTGACACCTGTCCCATATGGCAGTGCTCTCCCAGATGCCACTCAGAATTCCCTCTCCTGTGTCCCGTGAGGCCTCCTGCCCCCACCTTCTCAAGAAGGACAGAACTAAGTTCAGCTCAGCATTCACCCAGGCAAAGGAATTTATCAGCCCTCTTTGGAGGATAAATTCCATGAGGAGGTGATGGTGCACACCATGAGCTCAGCCACAGCTCCAGGAAAAGGAGCCTACACATTCAGCTCAATCCTTTCTGCTGGGTATCTCTCAGTAACAAGGGTACCATGTTTTCTCTGCACTGACAGATGCGAAAGCAGCAGATCCACTTCATTTCCATTCCCCATGCCTCATATCCCATCCCTTCCCATCCCTGGGTTATCCACAACTTTCAGTCAAACCCAGATGTCTTTTTCCATCTGGCTTCCCTGCTTGGCCAATGTCCTCACACCACCTGTCAGTATTGCAGTAGTAGCTTCCCTAGACCTTCTCCAAGTCCATCTTCCTGAGTAACACTGCTCCATCAAACCCACTAGAAACAGTCCTATAATTTAAGGCTAATCCTATTCCCCCCCCTCTTCCCCTCCCTCACTGTTGAAAGAAACAGTCTAACAAATTTTTGTCTACCCTGCCCAACACATAAGGGTGGCTCCCATCCTGCCCAGTGTCCTGTGGGTGGTCCCATGCCACCTCTAAATGCTGGCATATGCGACCAGTGAGAAAGTCCTCCAGCAGGAGGACCAGATTCCAGCAGCATCAATACACATTGTGAAGAGTCACAATTCAGCACTGTTCAGAGCTAAATGAAAAAGTAAACAGCTGATGGCCCCCAAACTGGGTTCAGTGACCTTTTTCAGTATTTAGCATGCATTCAGTGGGTTCAAGTCACAAGTATATCAAAATGCCACTCTTCAAAACCCTGCAAGAGGTTAAGATGGAGTTGCATGATTCAGATTTAGTAACACAGAGAAAGTCAGTGACAATAATCTAAACTAGGAGTCACATTAGGGGTACTTGTTGCCCACACACATCTTCTTCCTAACAGCATGTAGTGTCCACAAGTAAAAATAATACCATAAAAGCCTCCATGTGGTCCATGCTTAAAAGTCAGGTAATATAATTTTTCAATAAATATTCAGCTGATAAACATCAGAAAAACTAAGTTTAGGAGAACTGAGGTATATTGCGTGTTAGCCTAATTCAGCAAACACTATTAGTTAAACACAGCAATTCTGGAGTTTTGTTTGCTTGCTGTAATCATTATAATTTATTTTTTTAAAAAATATTCAATGTGTTTTGGTACTTAAAAGCAAATCACCTTGTCTGAAAAACTATCAAAAAATTGAACTAGGATTTCATGTGGATTACTTAGCATTTTTGCTCTAAGAGTTTTATTGGAACAGAAAGAAGATAAATTAAAAGAAAAAAAGAATGCTTTACTCTGTAGTTGGTTTGGATCAGGATAGTTGATGAATCAAGACTCGGACTGAAAAGTTTCTCTCTCATTTTCTCATTTCAGCCTGACTCATTCGCCTCCTCAATTATTGTTCTGACTGTGAAACAAATATATATTTCCCAGCTGTATTAATCAGATATTGAGGATACTCCATTACTATAGCACAGCTATACAGACAGTCCTGTCAGGTTTTCTTTTAACAGAAGTGAAGTTAAATCAATACTAAGCAAATTTCCCAGAAGTGAAATTCCCCAGAATTACAACAAGAATGGATGAAAAAGTGTTATGCCAGGTAATGCTGCAAAACACTAGGACGTCTGGGGCAAAAGGTATGTTTTCCATACCACTTAGAGCTGCCCCTTTAAGCAGGCAAGCAACAGCAAATCTGAAATTTTCAGTGGTACACAGAGGGGGGAAAAAAAAAAAAAAAAAAGAAGAAAAAAAAAGTTATAAAAGAGCCTATTTTTTCCCCACACCAGTTTAATCCTTTCTCTGACACCAGTGGAGACATCTGGACTGGCAGGTTGGATGTTACAGTGCCCATCATTAAACCCTGGACTGAATCTGCTGGATTGACTGTATTTGTAGAAGGAGACCAAAGGGTGACAGCAGCCCCAGTGACAAAACAAGGTGCTAAACGTACACCGGGCATGGGACAACTTTCTTTTGAGTCCTCAACTACTCTTACATAGTTTAGACCCAAACAGCCATAAATGTTTTAAGCAAATCATTCAGCAAAACATTAGCCAATGTATGGAGAAAAGGTGCAAGAGAGTTCAACCCTGGACCCTTTTTCTTTTTAAATAAGATACTGGTCATAGATAATGTTCTTGATTTCACAAGAGTACTTCTACAGAATATGTTTTCATTAATCTTCAATACCTGCAGTAAAGAAACTACAACTCCCTTCAGAAAGGCTTGCAAGTACATGCAGAAATTTAGTATGTGGGGACACACAGCAAAGCTTAAAATAAGCACATTTTAAAACTGTGTTTTCAAAAGCCCAATTTCGCTTAACTAAAATAAGATTTAACTTATATTGTCTTTGAAATTGAAAGTGTCAGTATAGTGGACTTAAACATATTCAGATAAGTTAAAGTCCCAGCACACCTATTGAAGTGATTTTGCAAAACAAGTATGAGCTATACAGTAACACACAAATTAGAGAAAAAATATATAAGGGCCTCAATATTCACTGTACCTTAAATGGCAGGGTTTTATAACTATAAGTAAAGACAGTGACAGGAGTGGTAAACAAACAGATGACTAAGTATTTTGTAGGGGAAAAGCAATTCTTTCTGTAAAGAATTCATGTTATGATGTTTATTGTTATGTACTTTTCACCTTTTTTTAAGAAAAATCAACAGCTACAATAGGCACTATTTCTTCAGTGAAAGTGGCAGAACAGCCTTAGATATAAATCTTGTTTGCAGATGTACACAATTTTCAGATATGGCCACTTGTGTGCTCTGTGTCAGCAGTCTACAAGTAAAACAAATTTATTGCTTCCTTTAGGACAGCAGTTGCGCCTCCCTGGTTCACCTGCAGCTTGGAAAGCAAATACTTTTCCCACTTGGTTAAATCCTAATCTGTCAGATGCTACCTGTATGTGCAAACCAAGCTCTGATAGGAGAATCTCATGTTACTAACTGGTACTGAAGTATCCCTAAAAGGCCAAAAACAAATAAAAAGTTCTTATATTAGGATGGGATTCTATATGCTCCCTAGTATAGTTTTTCATGAGGGTCAAGCCTTTCAAAATTCCACGTTTCCTTTTTTTGCCACAAAGGCAAAATTGATAGCGTGAGGTAAATCACCAATAACATCTGAAAAATTGCTACTTAGCTGCCCAAACTTTAGCAAGCTCAGAAAGCAGTTTGAAATTCCTCTTAGTAGAGATACAGCATTTTAGCTTTTCTCTTTCATCCTCTGATCTGAAGCAGCAGTTCCATAAACAAACAGTCTGGATTGCATCTGTTGATAAACTGGCAGCAAGTTTTAGCTTCAGATTATTTATTCCTACTACATTATATCTTTAAATCAGATAAAAATCAGTGAAATTTGCAGAATTTCTTTAAGAAATGGCTTTTATTTTAATACGACTCTGACAATGAGTATTTCAAATAAAAGCTAATTTGGATAGGCAGTAACATTTAAGAATGTGTAACCCATGGTACAGTTGGTTAAAAAAATTACAAATCAAGAACAATCATTTCAAGAAAGCGATCCTTATGCACAATATTTTCAACTGGCCTTATCTATCAATTATGTCATGTATTGCGATTACCAAGATTATACCAACAAAAGATCATACCGACTTCAGACATCATTTTCATTCCCAAATACAACTGTCAAGCCAGACACGATGAGGGAGAGGTAAAGAGGCATTACTTTCAATGGAAACTCCTTTGTTTTGGAAAGGCCTACAGAAGTGCTGGGGGAAAAATAAAATAAAAAAAAAAAAACAAAACAAACCAAAAAACCCCACCAAGTATCCTTTGTCTCCAGACACATTTCCAGTATTGCTACTGCCTGTTGGCTTTGGATCCAAACTGTAAATGGATGCAGAAGAAAAAGATGCAAATGCACATGGAAGAGAAGAATTCCCAGTTTTCTCTACACATTGCTTATTCTTACACTTCTTTCTTGCTATTTAAATGCACGCTATTAAGATTAAGTCGTATAACACTGGGTTAAGTGTGAGGCACAGAGAATCAAATCCCGTAATCACATCAAAAGTGTGCTTCACAAAACATAACTAATAAGAACATATTGTACGTATTTAATTGCTATACCTACTCACGTCATGTATACAAGTATGAGTGCGTAGGGGGTTTAATTCAATATTCATATTGCTCAGGAATAGATTAACAGGGAGCACAAAACAATCCATAACCAATCTTTCCCTTTTGTTCTTGAATGCATCATGTAAGGTGGGAAATGCCTGAAATCAGTCAAAATTGTAAAATGTACTTAAAAGGATTAAATGACTCATTAAATGGCATTTCTGCAACCCTCTATAACAGCCTTTCTTCCACCTTTCTCCTGAAAAAAAAAAAATCCACCTTAATTGAAAAGAAATAAGTTTCTGGCTATTTTTACAAAATATATGTGTTGTTATGTCTCAGCAATCCTCTCCCGTTTAACTCTGCAATACAGCTATAAAATGGTTGATTTAGTTTACTGCCTCGCTTCTGAAGTGCCTCACACTCCACAAGAGGCAGCGACCATGAGAAAGGTCCAAACTACAGATAGAAATGCAAAATCTTGACGCTTCTGGGGGACTCTGCTGTTGTTATTTTGGGGGCAGGAGTCAAAGTCCTATTACAAGCCTGCAGAGAACTTCAGTTCCCATTAGCCCAAAGTGCTATCAGCCCCACTTCAGCAAGCCATTAACATACCAACTGGAAAACAGGAGACATGTTTCTGCTGCCCCCTAAATCTTCCCTAGAAGATGATATGTCTTTCCCATTTTCACTCCAGACACTATGGCAAAGCGTGGTCGGAGTGAAAAGGATAATTTTCCCCATCAGAATTCAGCCACTTGCCCGATGGCTTACATTCTTCAGACAGGCTTATCCCTGTCTCTCCCTCACCTGCGTAGTGTTTTGCAGACAAACAGCTGGTGTCTTCCTGCATCTTTGCAGAGGATCCATCCACTTCAGCCACACAGCACCTAAAACAGGTTGAGCGACTCATTCACACACATCCCTCTTTATTGACTCGGTCCAAACAATTTGATGGCCCTGATGCTCATTTACACTAAAGTCAATTAGCCTGAAATTTCATTTACTCTAAACCCACAATATCACCCTGGAAGCATAAAGGGGCTTTAAAATGAGTCAGTGTAATTCATTCCTCCTTTACGATGCCAGAGGAGCATAAAGCAGCCTAAATGCAGTCAAGATCGTAGCCAAACAAATTCTGCCATTGATTTCAACAAAGTAGAATTTGACCCGATTTTAGCATTTATTCAACTGAGCTTGAAACCCAACTCAGCTACGCACTGGTTACAATGGCCAGTTCAGCTCAGCTAAGGATGCGCACCAAGATATCTGAATGTCTCTGGTTGCTACATTTAAGAGACCCAACAAGGTGTTGGGGCACATGGCAACTCAAGTCCTATTAGCTCATAGGACAGACACTAAAAACAGTGACCAAAGGCACCCAGTTATTCCTGGCTTTAATTTCTTGACCAGCTTTCTGCTGCAATTAATGTATTAATATTAGGCAGCTGAGCACTTCACTTGATATCACAATATTGCATTTTGCTAAACTTTTGAACCTCCATTCTTTTTATTCCCCTGCTCTTCCTTCCCTGACAGTGATTGGGGTACAAATGAGGCCAAGAGTCTTTTGGCAAAAGCACCATCGGGTCTTTTCTCATTGTGCACCCAAATCAAACCTATGTTGCTCTAAGCCACAAATGGTTATCATGTGCCAGGCAGCAGAGAACTCAGAAGATACTGTCAGTTTTCACCAATTCCAAAAGCCTGTTGGGTAATAACAGTTTTTCCTCAGTCTTAGCTTGTGACTACTTGTGGCCTTCTGGTACATCATAAAGTCACTATTTGACTTGTCAGTTATTTTTACATACATATATATTTTTGGCATCCCAGCTGTCAACATCCTTAGCAGCCCCATAGATGGAAAAAGCATAAACTAATCCAGCATTTTCCTGGTTTTGACTCCTGGGGAGCAGAATCCAGGTAAGGATGTAGAGGGATGAAGCTTTATGACTACTAAAGCTAGTATGACCTCTGTCCAGTTCCACCCACACAGTTCCAATCTGCAGGGCTTACAGCCCAATACTGGGGTGGTTTCTACCCTGCCTGTATAAATTCGTAGCCAAACCAATGCTTGTAGTCCAGGCACATGTAATTTTTAGAGTAGCTAGACTGGAACTAGATGGGAAAGTCTCAGCTCTTTTCTGTGGTCTCGAATACCCCAAACCACTGATTTTCATTTTTTTTTTTTTCCAGATTCCAGCTTAGAATTGTGTCTATGATACTAATCAGTATGTTATAAAGTAAACTCAGTTCAAATGCTGTGGATACAAAATTGCATAGAAATAAGAAGTACACATCAGTAAGGTGAGTGTCACAAGGTGTAATGCCACAGATAGCGCTTGTCTCTCAGTTATTGCAGGTGGACAACAACTATATCACACTGGATGATTCAAATGCATTCTAAAAATAAAGTTCCTGTGAACGTTTGCAGTGCAACGACTCAGACTGCTGGAGAAAAAGTGACTGGTTTTATGCATCAGTCCTGCAGACAGTTTAATGAGCATAGCAGCGCTATCTTCATTTTCAGCGTGTATTCAAATCATTCCTCTTTCCTGTTCACCTATTACAGCTGACACAGAACATGACTAATCGCTACTACTGTGTCTCCACAGACTAAGTAGACTGCATGGCTTCTGACTGGACCAGAATAAACATTTTGAATGACACTCAATTGATACCAAGCTCAATTTCATTATTCAATATTAAGTATATCCACTAAAAGACAGTAGGCTTAAGTCAGACATGTACTACTCGCAAACTGAAGCCAGTGCATAAGTTGTAGTTATTCAGAAGTCACCAACTGATGAATAATAGCTAGGTTTTTGTTTAATAAACATAGAAAAAAGAAAAAATACTATCTTAAAGCAATGAAGTTTTAAGATTTCCCTATAAACTTTTGTTACTTAAGAAAGGAAAAAACTATTCTATTTTTCTTTCTTTGAAAACTTTAGGAAATAATATGTTTTATCCACTTTCCAAAAGGCAAAAGAAGCGTTCATTCATTAAGAAACATTTTCTGTTCATTTGGAATTAAGCTTTCTACATAGAATTTAAGTAGTGAGTTTGCTTTTTATCAAAAAAAAAAAAAAACACCGGCTTTTTGTGTAGAAAGTTACATTTTCCAACCAGTAAAATGAGCTTAAATGGTTAGCAGTAGGAGTACAAAAATTTACATCTTGTCATATGCATTCAATCCCTGAAATAATCATCAACCAGACTGTATCCAACATCTCAGCTATGCCATGTTTTCCTTCACCCTTTCTCTACCAATTTCCTCATTACAGAATTTGGAAACACACATGCCTTATCTTCTTTTCACACAAACATGCCTATTAAGAGACCCTAGTAAAGAACAAGCTATGTGAGTCACCTCATCATTCCTGTTATTTCAGCCAACAGCCCTCTGCAACCTCCAGCTTTCACGCCCCATATTCCCATTTGAGGGCATTTCAGTAACCATTTTTCATGATCTCATCCTAAATCCTGCCTACGTGCATTTCCAGCAAGTATAGTCACTTTGTTCAGTGCCAATGTTATCCCTCAGTTTAAAAATCTCACATCCATTTATGCTTTTTTAATTATGTCCTATAAGGAGCAGTTAAAACATAGACAGGCACAGAAAAATTCCATTGCTCCAGGTGCAGTCCCACAAGCTTTACTTGGACAGATGTGAAACACTGGATGCCCAGAGCCACTTGCTGTTTATTTTCTTGTAGAGGTCTCACTAGTCCTCAGGTACCGGTACATCCCAGACCTCCATGGTCTGTCTTCAAACCTGTCCCAATTCATCCTCTGGTTGCATTTATTACCATCACATTGTATCTAGCACGCATTTTAGAGCTCCCAACTTAGATCAGCAAGTATTTCACCATTCCTTCAATATATATGACTTTGCATTTTATGTTGCTGAATTTTATCCTATTCTTGCTGTTCTCTTCTCAAAGGTAATTAATTTCTTATGTATGAGACCCTTTTTGTTATTCAGTCATTCCTTTTAGCTTTGATCTACCAGGAAGCTTCTTTACACCAAGAAATTTTTTTTTGGTGCCAAGGTTATTTATTCCATTACAAAAAAGAAAAAGGAAAAAAGGGTTAACCTCAGTGTTTATCACAGTTTAAGAAACTCTGCTGAATGCTGGATTTCTGAGTTCATTGAAGCAGTTACATTGACTCTGTTAAGTAATTCCTTTGAGTATTACAGTGTGCGATGTAGCCCTTAAGATCAAAATATGTATCTTTTGCGTGTACATTTAGAAGACTTAAAGATTATATCCTGAAGGGCAACCCCAATATCTAAGAACCAAAATAATTAGTGGCCTCCCATTTGCAGAAAGCTCATATATACAGTATTAATAAAGGACAAATTACAAGGCATTTTTACATGCGCCATTAAACTGGTTGGATTAAGTTTGCACAAAATGTAATTGCCTTTTGATGTGACTAAAGAACAAAAAGCCCCATCAGATGTAGCACAAGCTAATTTATAACATAGCCCTAGAATTTTTTGGTGATTAGTGTCACAACATCACAAGGCTAATATATTACAGTGTTAAGAAGTACACAGCCCTGTTGTAAATTGCTTCCCTTTCTCTTCTGTACATCTGAGATGACAGAATGGAGTTAAATTTCTTCCTGACCACTTAGACAACTCATTACTTCTCCAGAACACTCCTGTGCCATCAGTAATCTCTGCAATGTATCATCATTCATTTAAAGTATCAATTCACCACAACCAATGTTAAACAGCACATTTTGTTTTGTAATTTGGGGGTTTCTTATATATTTTTGAGGGCAAGTTCTGAGCCAAGTTGTACAGAGACTGAAAAACTGGAAACTCTCTCAAAACATGAGGGTAAGACACACTTATGGGCTACTTTCTCAGGTGATGAAGTTGGATTTTCTCCAGTCCTGTATATGCTACACTGGGGGTAGTGTTAATTTACTTTTTTCTTGATATAACCTTAACAAGCAATAACCATCTTCATATTACAAGTAAGAGGACTCACCACCCAAAAGAGCCTCCCAAACCATGCAGTTCTAGCACATTTATATAGCGTGAGTACCGCTTCTGGACCTCTGCAGAGATGCAGATATTCAGGCATCAGCAATGGCAGCAAGTGAGGGCTACCAGACAGAAATATCCACAAAGCCGTAGAAAGACGATCTCTTTGAGGGTCCAGAATTAGAGCAGTAAGTTGATGTAGGAAAAAAAGGGCAAAGTCTCAATATTTCCTAGATATTCATGCAGAACACCAAGAGCAAACCAATAAGGAAGTTAACCAGAAATGGCTGTCTACAAATGATCTTTTTGTGTCAATTCAAGATCACAGTGAAGTCAGCAGGGATCTTCCCAGTGATATTGATGGGAACGCAAGTGTTTTTCTCCTCCCTTTTATCACCAAAGGATGAGGAAGAAGAGTACCAGTCTGAGAAAACGTTATTCAATTCGTTGCATTTCCCAATATTAAAATGATGGGCTGCATGCCTAAGAGCTGATCACATCAGAGCAACTCGTGTAAGTTAAATTATTGGAAGAATAAAAAGACAAAAATACAGAGCAGGGCAGTAACTCAGCACATCAGTCAAAGAAAGAACAACAAAGAAACTAGTCTTTTCATCTAGAAATACTATGAAAAATAACATTTTTTTTAAAAAAATAAGTTAACAGAATAGGGCTAAACATCTATAGACACTATAGCCACCTTACAGCAGGGGAAAGTCCATATTCACATATTGTAATAGAAATAAGAAAGCATGTGGGTTCACTAGAATGTAAGTTTATTTCACCAATAATAGTTAAGTCACTAGTTATCTGTGCACTTTAGTGCCCAGTCCTGGTATCATATCTCATACAATAAAGGCAAAGAGGAACCACTGAGAAAGAAACACTTTTACTAAGTATTTTTTTTTGTTATTGCTATAAAAAAAAAAAAAAGAATAAAGTCTTATTGAGGAACATGAGAGGCCACAATGAGAGAAAACAAGTAAGTGGTGTCAGAGTAACTGAGCCTTTGCAGGAGTCTTTGAGGACACTATGCAGCAAGAGAAGTGTTAAAATAACAAAGCAGTCACCAAGGGAGTCCAAGAGCTCAGAGCCCCAGCCACAGTCAGCACCACCACAATTTTAAATATCAACCACAACCGGTGAAGACAACTAAGGCTCAGAAATCAACCATCTCCAGGAGATTTTTTTTTTTTTCCTATTTTCTGCATCAATAGTAGAATCAACGTCAAGTGGGATCACCAGGTTCAAGCAAAGATAACCTCTTAATTAAGTGTGTAAAGTAATGCATGCAACAGGCAGCTGCCAACCACTTGAAAGTTACAGTAAAAATATTTCAAAGATGGACATGGCAAACAACTTCTTTTAATCCTCCGCTAGAAGGAACTGAGGAGAATAGTAATGATTTCTAAGTTTAACTAGTAGGCAAATTATAAATATTCAGAAGTAAGTGTTATGTAACATTTGCTTTTTATCATTTGGAGAGCTGTGATTTCCTGGGAAAGGAGAGAGCAGAATTGTCAGAGATGCTGCAGAGGTATGTGAAAATTGTGTGTCCAACTAAGCAAGGATCCAAGAGTGGGTGTTTGTTTTAAAAAAACCTCTTCTTCATTAAACACCATATTTAGCTAAACTCCTACTTTTCCCCCCTCTCACCTAAGGATTGCTACTGTTCTTTGCGATACAAATTCAATTGTAAATTTGTCCAGCAATGCAACGTTGACTGCACCAGCATTTCTTAGCATAACTAGGAGCAGAATTTTGTTCAAAAGACAAAGAGACTTAAGTTGTTTACAAAAGACTCTCCCTGCCCCCCCATCCCAATTGAATTTTTCTAAATTTAAAAATATAAAGAGAATTTGACTGAACCTCAAAGCATCTGCTTATAAGTGCATTCACTTAATCATCTCTCAATGCCAAATGCTGAGCTCTAATTCCCAAGTGTCTTCATGAGTGTTTTCCCCACTGTAATTCTCTGTGCAACACAAGCTGTACAGTTCCTGATCGGGCAGGCACAGGCTGAACCCTTGCCTGGAAGAACCGCTACTGCCCAACACTGCTGAGAGGAACAGTGATGCTGCATGTGACCATCAAGTCCAGGGACACCTCCCTGAGCTTCACTTCAGCTGGCTTCAGATGCACATGGCCCTGAGGGGCGTAAAGCAGGGAAAAGTTACTGGATGATTTTCCCAGTATTTAACGGAAGTACTTAAACAGTTCAAAACTAATTCCTATAGAG
The DNA here is from genome assembly GCA_013400055.1 of Nycticryphes semicollaris. Classification (NCBI taxonomy): domain Eukaryota; kingdom Metazoa; phylum Chordata; class Aves; order Charadriiformes; family Rostratulidae; genus Nycticryphes; species Nycticryphes semicollaris. The sequence goes on from VXBJ01003633.1 coordinate 3,607,808, forward strand.
AGAAAAAGATGTTTTTCATTATACAGCCAGTTCAGCTCACTGCAAAGAATTATATTCTTGAACCACCTGGGGTTAGTACTGATGAGGACAACTGAGAGGCTGACCCAGCTTTTCCCAAAGTCTGCTTAATTTGGTGGAAACTAAGGCAAATTCTGTGCCAGAGATAGTATCACTTTCTGTTTAAGAAGATCTTCTCTCTCTGGATCTCCACCCAAAGAGGTTTGGTTTTAGCCTTCCCTTTCTGGTGCAACAGAAGAAAAGCTGCCAGCTCACAAACACCTGAACGTACCTTCAGCACAGAGCGTTTGCTTAGTCGTCAGCCTCTGGGCAGCATAAGAATTATGCCTTCTGACTGCTTCCAAATTGGATTCAAAATTTCCCTGCAAAAGACATTGCATGTTTCTTGATAGCAGGTATGGCAGATCGAGTAAAGATGTTTTGTAAAATTGACCAATCGCTTTTTTTATTGACATGCAGTATAATCAGCCTACTCGCACGTTAAGCGGAGCTTCTACTAGGGTGAGATTTGCAGGCTTTCAAAACACTTTCAGAAAAGAAACGTGTCTGTCAAGAGCAGCAATAACCTGTCTGCTTTAAGCCATGAAGTCCCTGATGGGTACAAACTCATGTAGCACCACCTGCTAAACTCTGGAGAAATGCAAAATTCCTGCTCCAAGCCCAAGCACAAAAGGATTCTTCGTGTTACACCCAGCATAGGCAAAGCACAGAAAAGGAAGAGGACAACTGTGATTATTTTTTTTTTTCAGCTTTTAAATATATTCCTAGTCCTTGTGTAAAGAATTCAGCCTAGAAAAGTAGCAACAGAAGAGGTTGTACATCCAAGGTTATACAGAGAGGTTAATCAACTTCAGCCCTCATACAGGTTTGAATTCCTTACCCTGAATAACTGTTCAAGCCACGAACAGTTTCACCAGCGTTACTGAATCAACAGGTGAGGGAGGGCATTCATTATGACTGAAGTGATCAAAGTCAGGATCTTAAACTCTTGTAGCCTTGTTTAATTTCACTGATAGGGTAAAAAATTAAATTAGTTAATACAACCTGCCTGTTGAACAGCCATTACAGATTTAATTGGAAGCGAGGAGACCATAGAAATCCTGTTTTACCTATACTGCCCATATCTGATTGAAAATTCCTCCTAGACAGAAAACCTTAATTCTCTTGGATAACATGTTGCCCGAGTTGAACTTTCTTTTTCCTGAGGAATTGCTTGAGCAATCTACAAGGTTCTTCTTGCCAGAGAGCACACATAGGCACCATCATAAATACATGGACTCTTTTTACCAATAAAGGTCAGGCCACAGCTGATGGAATTTCTTGGAAAGGTGCCGAATCCTGTTGTGAAGAAAGCAATAACAACCATTGCCCAAACCAACTCCAATTGAACAGATGCAGCTTAGTTTAAAAAACTTACTCTAAATAGAAGAAATTTGTCACATAGTACCTTGATTGCATGGATTTCCTTTACTCGCATCAGACTGTTCAGGTAATTCCCCTGCAATAACTCATGGTTCACATTTATTAAGTCTAAATAAACAATCCAATATATTGACTTGACCTGCATAATTGAGGGCAACAAAGAAAAGTCAAATTTTCCTGCTTGAATTTTATTCAAACTCATAACTATTTACAAATGTAAATCTTGAGTGTTTAGCAAATATCAGAATATTGAACAGATGTTATAAGCTTTAAATGGGCAGATGTCCCACATCAATTGTGCATTGATATATTCAATAATCAGCTGCACAACATAATATGCGCTTATCTTCCAGGCCAGAAATAGCTGATGGCAATTATTATAAGCAATCTTGCTTGGGAAGGCGGGGGGAAGTGGTCAGTGCAAATTACAACTAAGGGAAATAACCTGGAAGAAGTCACACCCACTCAGCTTCCCTGTAAGGAAGTGCACTGGGGCAATGGAGTCGGAGTTGATTTTCAATAAAGCACAAGTGTTAAGTTCAAGGGAGCCTAGAAGAAAGTGTTTCCTGAGCAAAAGAAACACTTTGCCAGCAGATATCGGCAAGGTAAGAGGAAGCTACAGCACAAGCTAGAGGAGTTTCTGCAACGAGCAGCAGGAATCCCCACTAGGAGGGCAGGGGAACTGTGAACTGATAACTCCTTTTGGCCATATCTCCTGTGCTTTATAAATGACTAAAAACCATTTAGTTCATGAAATCCTCTGCAAAACCTCTGTTTTCTTTCTTTCAATTGCTGAAGCGAAAGGAATGAAGAAATATAAAGCATAGTAACCAGAAGCTGAAACTCTGCTGCGAGCACAACAGAGCGATAGGCAAGTCCCAGAGATCAATACTCCCGCTGCAAGGGCCATTCCTGAGCCGTCGTGCCAGGCAGAGCAAGCATCAATCCATGCCCAGCAAACCTGCCGGTGGAGCTGCAGACAGAGATTATGATGAGACCCATAACAGCTCAAAAAAAAATTAAAAAAAAAAATCAGAGAGTCACACAATTCCAAAATACAGGTCTCAATGCAGAGCATATGGGTTTTAAATAAGCCCCTTGCAATATTGAAACATTTGAACCATATACGCAGGGGAGAACTTTGTAGAGTGGGGTTGATGGTTGGATTTGATGATCCCAACGGTCTTTTCTAACCTGAATAATTCTATGATTCTATGTTGTTTGAACCACCAAGTTTGAGATACTAAAAATAGAAAGTAACAAAAAAAAAAAATTAAAAAAGCCAGACTCAAGCCTTCAGGATTGTGGCTCAAAACCCAAGGTTGGCAACTAACCAAGACCAGGTCCCCCACCACAGAAGTGCTGGGAATATCCTCCTCCTCCTCCCCTCATTAGGGTATTCAGTTTCAGTACCTAAACATGCACCTTTAGACAGTAACCCAAAAATGAGTACATTGGATTTCCAAAGAAGTTTACTGAATTTTAGCTGAAAAAGAACAGCAAATTGCAGCTTGACGTGAAGGAAGAAGCGGGATGTGCCTCAGGGGAGGGTTTGTAACAGCAATGCTGACAAAACATCAGGAAAAACAGCACTAATAGGGGCTGGTGGAGTATCCTGTGAGAAACAATCCTTATCCAATGGTAATTTTTTAACTTTCTAGTAGAGTCCATGTTCCTTCTGTACATTACTATATACAGCAACCTTTAAAGCATATGCACAGTCTGTAACCAGGTGCACTGGGAGGAAAGACAGCAGAGGGGTAAACTAGAAAAAAAAATATTTCCACATAAATGAAGATATGACTTCAGCAAGTATCAGAGTACAGTAACAGCATTCCTAGACTGAAATATGAGGGAGGAGATACTAGAGTCTCATTCTACCCAAATTAGTTTGCTCAATATGTCTAAATTCTGAGCTCTAAAAAAAAAAAAAAAAAACGAGATAATGCCTCAAGATAATTTTTTTCTTATTAAATTGTCCTGTTCTTTTCATCTATGCCTCAGAGAGCAGTAAATACATCATACCTTGGGCAGTACTCGTATTTTGTTCTGCAACTTAAGTTACAAGAACTGAGTGTGCCCTAAACCACAGCTGATAATCATTAGTCCTCCTGTGCTCAATTAATCTCCTGACACCTTAAAAAAGGCAGGGTGGGAGCCCTTCACATTTATGAAGGGGAACTATGTCAAAAGAAACACCGCATGAATTAGGCTTCAGTCAATGCCAGACTTACTGCATTCACTACAAGAAGTAATTAAAGCCACTTAGAACATTTTATTCATTTTGTATCCCGTAATTCTTTGCAACTATTAAGCACATGCTGAGGTTCCAGACAAATCTCAAACTGCCCAATGCCCAGCTGCACAGGTCGCCTGTAGTGTTTTGAGGTGGATCCTTAAAGGATTGTAGCCCTCAGAGCTTGTGCACTTATCTCCAAAACCACACAGCTGAAAAACATTTCAGTTCTTGGAGAAAATGCTGTTTCTAGGGCTCGCTCACCTTGAAATGAGTAAGTAAATCAAGTTCCACACTGAATCAGCTTTCTGGGGGACAGGTGTGAGAAGTGCAGTTTATTGCATGTAACAACTGCTCTGCTGAACTGCTGTAATTGCTGCTTAGTCAAGGCACCGATGAAGAGCAAGATGGTCAAAGAATTTTGAGTTCAGCTTGCTACTTACTTATTAACACCTCAATATTTAGTAAAATACAACTACTGCACTTATAACTATCAGTCATAATGCAGATTTGATGTAAACTTATTTGCAACCTCACATAAATTCCATTTACAGGATTTCCTCACCAGTAGCTCACACTAACACCTCAGACATCAGGGCTCAGGTCTGCACAACATTATAAGCATGAGTCTACCGCTGACAGGACACCACTGTGCAAGTTTGTCCCCTTTAACTTGCATCTATTTGCAGAGATGAAATGGGAGAGATCTGCTACAAGACATTTCTGGGTCAGAGTCCCTGAAAAGCCCTAGAAGGCCCTCAGAATCCACAGCGCACAGGTACCAAGGAGTACAAACACAGCAACCTCAAATGCTTTGCCATTGCATTAGGGTAGGGTTTCCCCCCCCCCCCCCCCC
>VXBJ01003633.1:3612356-3678664 GCA_013400055.1 Nycticryphes semicollaris
CAGATAGAACTGAGGTGGAAGGGAGATGGTGGAGTGGTTTCCTCCCTCTTTGCCAGGGATATTCCAGATCTTGTATTGTGATTTGATTTTTTTTGCCTTGCTTATTCAGGCTTGGATGATGGTACAAACAAAACTACTGTGGAGGGACCTGTAATACAATGAAAACTCACAGCGGGTTATATCAAAGTCAGGAGCTGTTTTCATGTGCTGCAATGCAAAAATTACATTTTTGCCTACAACTAACCTGTCCTTGTAGTGAAGAATCTTATTTGAGGGAAAAAAAAAAACCCAAACAAACAACTTTCATCATTAGCAATTTGTACTGCAATAAAATCTTGGAAGATCTAGTATTACTCAAAAAGAGCCTTTAGGTAAAGCAAACATAAAATAACTTTGAAAAGAGAGGCAGAACTCTGGCCTCAATTATTTTATAGTTTCTATCAACAGAAGTAAGAAATCCTGTGGGAGGACAAAAAGCAGTAGGAGATTTAAGGAGTGTAATATCTCTTATTTTGTCCGAGGAAAGCATTTTATTAGTCTTGCTACTGAACGATTTTTAGAGGTGAGAGGAAAGGAACAGAAATGACTCAATGTAATAATTCTGAGAGAAAAGTCAAGTTTAATAACAAGCAGATGTAATGTGTGAACAGAGAGAAAAAAAGCCTTCAAGAAGATCACTGTGTCAGCTTTTGACAAGCTGTGGTTGGAAGACTATATATCGTGTTTTGCATCAGTTTCTCTTAAGTGGTTAGAGTGAAATTGTGTTGCTCCCCCTTTTCTCTTTCTAGCATGCCACTGTTAGATCAAGGTGGCTTTAAAAAAAAAATATATATAAAAATGTTCTTAACTGTGCTAAAAAGTAACATTATACCTGGGGAAACATCAGTTCCTACGCTGATTTTACTCATAATAAAAGAGAGAAAAACATATTAAGACAAGTTAAAAGCTCTAACGATTCACACAAAGAAGATGTGGTACTTACTACAATGAAATATGTTAGTTACTTCTGCTATACACAAGTCAGTAGAAAAGTTTAAGTGTTGCTTTTATAGGTCAGCTGCCAAGAACCAACCCCCTTTATTTCACCTATTTCCTTACTCTCTTTCAGTCACTTGATATGTAAGCTGCAACTTGGACTCCTGGGACAAGCTTGTCACTGTCCAGGGACAAGCAGATACAACAGAAAAGACAGAGGGGATCCCATGCTGTGGCTGTGTCTCAAAGTTAGCCATTCAAAAGGCACAGAATTTCATAAAGAGATTCTTAAGTGCCATTTGTTTAGATCAGGTCCAAATATCAAGGGATTCCTCCAACCTTCATAACTGAAACCAGATCCCCATCATACAGCCTGTAAATCCTCATCCTGGCTCAACAGTTTTCTTCACAAATTATTTGTTTATCATACAGCTGTAAACCATTCTGGCATTCTTGATAAAACACTTAGTTCCAGTAAACTAAGCTCTGTATCTCATTCACCTCTACGTGACAGCTCTTGGCTCTTGTTAGATAAGCTTTGCCTTCTCTTACAATTAAAATCACTAACAAATATACAGCCTACTTTGATCCACTTTTAAGGTGCAGAAATACATGCCAAGACAGACATTTTACAAACAGACAAGGTACCTTTGCATAAGCTTGTAACATCCAGCAAGAAGACACATCTTTCACCTTGTAGCAAGCAGCTCAACAAGTAGCACCCTTTACATCCCCTTATCAAAGGAGATCATTGGAAGATGACTCACAAACCTTAGAGAGCACCTTGGAGGAATTCCTACTCATTCCTGGAACACTGTTCCTCTAAATCCAAACCTTCCCTCCTGCCATGAGCCTTGTCCCCCTGCTCCACCCCACCCTCCATGAGATACAGGTGGTACCAATTTTCCCAGGCACCCAGCAATTAGCTTTAATGGGTCCCAGCTGTCTCTGGGCTGGAGGTAAGAGGTTTCTTTCATCATATTATTATACACTTAACATAGTACTGTATAGTCCTACAGTATGAGATAACAAGTATCTGATACATATTTCACTGGTTAGTCTTCTAAATGGGGGTGGAACTACCAGAAATATTATCTGCACTTAGCAAGTACAAAAAGAAGATGTAACCAAAAGGAATGTAGTTCATCTGCTTACAAAAATGTCTCATCGTATGATAGGCAAGGACTACCTCACTGAATGGTGAGTTGGGTAGCAAGCTCTGGTTGGTTAAAGAGGAAGCCTTCTCAGCCTGTGAATACTGAATAATCAAGACTTACGTTTTAAGTGGTTTATGATGGAAGATAGTGGATTAAGTGGCACTTGCAGTCCTGGTTTGGACTGCCTAAGCCCTTTATGTAATGTAAAATTACATGGCAGAAGGATCATTACAAGATGCTACAGGTATTTCCCATGACTGGGAGCAGAGCACTATATGTAAAATATAATGGATATGGTTAGACGGTGGGGTTGCATGTCATGCTGGTTGCCTGAACTTCCCAAAGCTGCCCACCAATCGGAACCAGAATGGCAGAACCAGCAACTTCATTCCTTTTCTGCCTCAGGGTTGTGTGTTTAATAGTGTATTGGCACTAACAGAGTATCTTCATGCCTACCACATTGAGGATTGAAAGGTTTACTGATGTGCTTAAAAGCAGCTTAAATTGAACTTTTACAGCAGGTGAAGGGCATAAGTTCCTTGCTCTATTCTCTGTCTGCTTGGAATTGATATCACTTAATTTCACGCATCTGGGAAAAAAATATGTGATTAATAGTCTGTAGATGGTATGTATTGTGGAGCTTTTAATATACCTAGAGAAGCAGCTTTGGCTATTCTGTTTGAACAAGCACTACTTAGTCGGGTCTCCTGAGAAATGTGCTAGTATTTCCAGCCCAAGGAGTTCAACATTCCTAAGCCAGAAGCTTCAGAACCATGAGATTTTAATTAAAAATTACATTTTTTTACTCCTTGCCTTCTGATTTGTGTTTTCATCTTCAAGGTTCAGTCAATGACTACTTGTAAGTGCCTTCTCTGTGATACCAAGAGTTTAACAGAGACTGAAATTTTCCTATAATTGCCAAGAACTGGAAAAGGAGACCTTAAGCAGCATATTAAAAAAAAAAAAAAAAGCAACAAAGAGAAAAGTTGTGAAGTCTAAGAAATCCATGTTTCCAAAACAGGCTTATGTCTAAACTTTTGCAAGTCCTTAATGATGCAAAATTCACAGGTAACACAGGTGTCTCAAAGTTACTCCCAGACTTATCGTCCTTGATGCAGGCTTTGAGATCCCCACTGAACATAACTGGGAATTTATATGGTGATTTCAATGGAGCTGTGTTGATTGATACCAGAAGCTGATCTCAGAGTTCATAAGGTAAGATACAAATTATAAGGCAGAGAGCAAAATATTGTCTCAGATAACCTGGTGGCTTCAAAGTCCATCTTCAGGGTAGGTTAATGAAACAAATACTTAAGATAAATTATGCAAACATTAAGGGAACCATCCAGCAAGGCCGTTTTCTGCACCAATGCAGGGTTTTAAGACTGGATAAGTGAGAGGTCGTCTTCAGCAAAACTTCTGTTCAGAGCTTGTGAGAACCTTGGAAGCACACACTTTTACCCATAAAACAGGATCTAAATACATCTGTACCTTGACCCTGCTTGTCTTCCAATATTTGAGATTCCTTTGATAATATAAAGTACCAGCACTTCAGAAATATATTTCTCAGTCCTTCTGGGTTCTTGCTTTGGTGGCAAACTTTTTCCTTTGATCTCACTGTAAGAGTTTTCTCTGGCATGCTCTTTGCTCCCACCCTTTTCTGGTCTACTTCCAAGAACTGAACATTTTCAGTTCTCCCATTAGATTTTACCTTTTGTGTATTTTGCTTTATTGGAACTGGCAACATGGTGCTATTTAAACGCAGCTCCATCTGTCAGAGTCAAGTCCTGCAGGTAGGGTGTCATGTTTGATTTCATGTTATCATTTGTTGTGCAGTCAGAGCTAAAGAAAAAAAATGCTTACTATAAACCAGTTACTTTTATACTTTCCTTTGAGAGCTCTTTTATTGTTGATGCGGGACTTACTTGTGTCCTCATGAATACAGCTCCTTCTACACTACCAGATGGAAAACAGAAGGGGTGTGCTCTATCTGGCTTTGTTCATTGTGTTTCTCTCTTCTGCTCTCTACCAACTGCATGTCCTAGGCATGTACTGCATTTTATGCCAGTGTTGCAGTTGATGAAAAACATCATAGACCTAAACTAAAGCTGACATTTTGGAGTCTGAGTTTTCAGATTTGAAAATGAACGTACTTACCTTTCACTGCTTGGCTCCAGAGCTGTTGTTTGGTATGAGGACACATCTGACACTGGAAGAAGAGATATGGTGGTCTTGCATCCCGGCATGATAACAGTTGTCCTCCAGAGTTGGTTCTTCCAGCCAAAAGGGGACTAGATGGGAAACAACACCTAATAAAAACGTCATTTACAGGAGGCTTTCTGGTGCATATATCACAGAATCACAGATTATCAGGGATTGGAAGGGACCTTGAAAGATCATCTAGTCCAATCCCCCTGACGGAGCAGGAACACGTCCAGACAAGTTTTGAATCTCTCCAGAGAAGGAGACTCCACAACCTCTCTGGGCAGCCCCGTCCAGTGTTCCCTCACCTTCACTGTGAAGAAGTTTTTTCTCATTTTAAGTGGAACCTCTTGTGTTCCAACTTGTACCCATTGCCCCTTGTCCTATCACTGCCTGTCACTGAGAAGAGCCTGACTCCATCCTCCTGACACTCACCCTTTACGTATTTAAAAACATTAATGAGGTCACCCCTCAGTCTCCTCTTCTCCAAGCTAAAGAGACCCAGCTCCCTCAGCCTTTCCTCATATGGGAGATGCTCCACTCCCTTAATCATCTTTGTGGCTCTATGCTGGACTCTCTCCAGCAGTTCCCTGCCCCTCTGGAACTCAGGCGCCCAGAACTGGACACAATATTCCAGACGGGGTCTCACCAGGGCAGAGTAGAGGGGGAGGAGAACCTCTCTCGACCTACTGACCACAGCCCTTCTAATACACCCCAGGATGCCATTGGTCTTCTTGGTCACAAGGGCACAGTGCTGGCTCATGGTCATCCTGCTGTCTACCAGGACCCCCAGGTCCCTTTCCCCTACACTGCTCTCCAACAGGTCAGTTCCCAACTTGTACTGGTACCTGCAGTTGTTCTTGCCCAGATGCAGGACTCTACACTTGCCCTTGTTAAGTTTCATTAAATTTCTCTCTGCCCAGCTCTCCAGCCTGTCCAGGTCTCACTGGATGGCAGCATGGCCTTCTGGCGTGTCAGCCACTCCTTCCAGTTTGGTGTCATCAGCAAAGTTGCTGATTGTGCATTTTATTCCCTCATCCAGGTCATTGATGAATATATTAAATAGTACGGGTGATGGATCTTGTGAACACAATTATTTCCTTCCCAGCCTCCTAGACTCCATTTCTCCATTTCTGCTCCATTTTCTTCTCAAAGAGATATAACCTCTAAAACCCTCAAAAATATGATGCTGACTATAATCCAGGGACATTCATGACTGCGTATATAGAACTCACTGCAATGCATTAGGGTGTTTGTCTTCTCTTTTCTTTTCACAAACAATACGCACATCTTGCCCTGCAGGTCTCACTGATCACATTTCCCTGGGGAAAGCATTACACACACATTTTAATTTTGCTTTATCTTTGGCATTACATCAACGGTGTTTTTCTTGAGCCATCTAGAAATGGCTTTTCAGGTATAAAAGTTTTCCTGAGTTTCTTCCTTCTCCCTTAAGCAGTTCTCAGTTCGGATATTTTTTTTTTTCCAAATGCCAGCATTAACATTTCTATCCTGACAATATCTAAAGAAGGATAGAGCTGCAATATACAGTGCCTGTACAGCTTCACCAAAGGCAATGGTGCCCCCAGGCAGAAGCATGGTCAGCGTCTCTCATGCCCACCGACTTTGAGAACCATTCCAGTGGAAAGCGATCAAGTGTCGACAGACTTTGCAACAGCGAAAGATCAACCCATGAAAGCATTTCCCAGGGGGCCATCACGTGTTTCCTCTCAATATTAGGGATGGGTTCGTGTGCTGCAAGGCAGGCTGTTACCGTATGAAGGATCTGACACAGTGAGAATAACTAAAAGAGGTGACAATGCCACTTGCACTTTCTGCTAGCAGCCATGAGGAGAGGCAGGGCAGCTTTCCTGCCATGAGGACCCAGCAGATCTTGTTCAGATGGGCTGTGAAAGGAAGCTGTAAATGGAAACACAAGGAATTGGGATGCAGCCGCTGGAGGGTTGGGAGGGCTGAGCTGCCACCTTGCTACCACCCTTGCAGATGGCTGTGTCACCAGCTGGCCCAGGTGCTTGTTTCAGCCATGAGAGCCCAGCCTGGCTTTCCCCTTTTAACAGCAAACAGCTGGGGAAAGGCCAGGTCTTAAACAATCAGAGCTCCTCTGCTCAGTAAACGGGAGGCATAAATCTGAGGGCTTATATTGACATCAGCACAGCTGACCCAGTGCTAGGCTGCTATGATAAGATCTGTCCTTTTAGAGCAAACAAAGTACCGTGTCAAGGGGAGGAATCAGTTAAGCCCTCTGCTATTAGCTCTGTTGTCACTGTAAGCAATTTCCCAGGTTGTGCCACTGGAAGCAGCTATTTCAATTCATCCACAAATTTTTCTAGAGCAGATATGGCCAGAATCCCCACTCTCAGTGGAATGTAAACCAGCAACACAGATACACAGAATGGCCAGAACATAGGACGTCCACGCAAACTGTCATTAATGGCTGCATTGGACTGTGGGTTTGGAGAACATCAGTGTGCTGGACATCATGCAAATAGCACAAGGACATTATGTGACAATATAAAGACATTATAAGACAATATAAAGCAAGAGGCAACATTACAAATGGATATCTCCTGTCTTCGTATGTGACCAGTCCTTCTATTTAAGACTCCAGATTAGAGCAGCCCGAGCCCAAATTACTGCAGTAGAGTTATACCAGGGCTGGCCTTGCCCAGGAATGCTCCTGGGATTCCTACGACTGTGTTTTCTGGTCTGGTAAGATCATCTTCCTTCTTCGTTAGTTAATGGTTCTCTTGCACACATGGAAGGAAATGTGCACAGCTGGAAATCCCTCATCATGCAGCAAGCAGCTACCAGAACTGCACTGATCACAGCCTACAATGGCCCCATAGCCCAGGCCTGGCCTTCAGTGAATCCTGTGTCTAAAACCAAAAGGAGTCAACAGCAAACCCTGGGTCATGTACAGCTCATGCAATAAGCACTCAATCTATTAGCACAACACTGGAATTAAAGAGATATTTTGTTTTGTTTGCCTTCCTTGTATTTACAGCTGCAAACATCAAAGTCTGACTCATGCACAGACCAACAAGCACATTTAAGTACCAGGATATGCTAGAACAGCTGCTGCCTAATCAGGAGAATCATCCTTCAGGGCCACTGTCATTAACAATTCTGTAATTTATATCGATGGCAATGCAAGGAAACAAAAACTACTGTTGTTCAGGCACTAGCAGTCCCCAGCTGGACAGCTTGTCGTTCTCCAGGAGTTGTATATAGCCTCTTACAGTTTAGGGGGGGATGGGAAAATGGAAGATGAAAGCTGGAAAACAGCTATCTGAATAGGAGTATCCTGGATTGACGGTGGTAGATTATAGGCTACAGTAAATTGCCATTGGATAGATTGAGTAATTAATTTTGTAGTTGATGAACAAACGCACATTGCGATGGTTTGTCCAGACCCTGTAAGCTTTCAGTTTGACCATTTCTTTAATGGATCAAACAATTCATTTTCTGTTCCTTGATAAATGGTGTGTGTGCAGCTCCCCTACAAGTTCACCTGAGAGGACACCTCTGCCAAGCAAGTAGTACAGGGCTCAGTTTATACAGATGAAAGACAAAGTGGAGGCTTTTCATTCTGCCACCTTCACATCTTACAGAGGAAGGTGATGTCTCTCACATGGTCAGGGGCTTCCTCTCTGTTCTGCTGGCTGCACACAGGCTCAGAGCACTTGCCCTGTTTTCAGGGACAGCTGAGCTAAGGACATCACCAAGGCAGACCTGGTTTGAGCACCCATGGTGCCACCCGTGCCTCAGCCATGCAGGTTACATGGGCTTGAATTTGTCTCAGAGCACCAGCACCTCTCAGGCTCTTTTAGCAGGCATTAGAAGCCTGAGCTAACCATTTACTTGATTTAAATAACATGTGTGGCAGTTGAATTAGGATTTGGTATGAGACATTTGTCTGTAGCCAGGTGTGAGCTGACATGCCCAATGTCACTCCAGAAGGCTGTGACAGACTTGGGATTTGTCACCAAATGGCCTGAGCACCTTCACCACAGTGCATGATTCTGGGTACAGTGCCATAGCTACAGACTGTGATTTCTCACTGGGGGACTAATTCCCCACGGGGATTGTACCAAACACTAAGGGAGGGTTTCCCTTTAAGAATTGCTTTCTGATCTTCATCTTTACCTTTCTTTTATTCAGCCTTATCTTCTTGCTTTTGTTTCACTGTAAGCCATCTTTTCCCATATTGTTATTTATAGCCTCTAATACTCTAGACACCGCTATTTCCAGGCAGTGATGAGCTCCTCCTCACAAATATATTTTGTCTCCTCTTTGTGTGCAGCTTTTGATGCTATGCAGCTTAACCAACATGGGATTAAAATAACCAGAAAAAGGCCAGCTTTTTATCAGTCAGACAACCCTGGGAGAGATTCAGATGCCCTGTCGTTCACATAAAGATTCTGAACAGCTTAAGACTCTTACCCAGGCTTCTGAAACAGAAGAATCTGCATCTCATCCGGGCACTTGTCAGTTTGGAGTGGACAGGGGTGAGGTGCCCTACCTAGATATAAAACAGAAGTGGGTCTGTGGGAGTAAAACTGAGTCAATGGGTCTAGGTCTAATTTTAGATATGAAGGAGTCCACACATGGGATATATGTCCTTCCTACTCCTCGTTCCAGATCCCTCTATATATCTAACCTATCTGAAAATCAAGGTAAAAGAGACTACTTTGGTATAATGATTTATATTCCCCTAACCTTATATTTTCCTCCCTTCTCATTTACCTAAGCACAGAGACAGTTTTCTTCCTTCCTTCCTTCCTTCCTCCCTTTCATACATATGAACCAAAGCCCAGCCACGTCTGACTGCTTAGTCAGGGCGGATTTTATTTTCTGCCCAGGGCTCATTTTTCATAAGTTCTTTGATTTCCAGTTAAACTCCTTGCCCCAAATTTTCACCACTTTCCCCACAACCTCAGCACTGAAGGAGATAGAGCACCCCCAAGCAATTAGTCACTGGAAATAATAATATAATTAAGGATGGAAAAGCTTGTTAAAAAGGAAGGATGAGTTATCTGCTTCCATGTGGAGCCTATTCAGCAAAGTCAATACCAGTGCAAGTTATACCCTGCTGTCTGTGCTTCAAATGTAGCAACACTGGGTCAGAGTTAGATACAAAGTTGGAAGCTAAGTTCAGAAAGGGAATGGGAAGGAAAAAGAAAAAATGTTCACTGAATGTGGGGAGCTGCTTCTTAGGTTTCCTCCTGAGATCTGTGAATTTAGAGCCTATATTTGACAGTGCAGTAAAAATCTGTTCTCCTGAAATACCCACATTTTTAAAGTTAACAAAAGCCAAAGGGATATCTCAGACCTGAAGTTGGTTTCCAATTGGAAAGCAGTTTGGTGTTCAGCATTTTTCTAATCCTGAAACAAAAAATAACAATGAGGTAGAAAACATGGAAGACTTTCACAAGTTACAGAAATTAAGGTGTCTGTTCTGTACAGGAAGAAGTATACTGTCATATGACTGACATCGTGTCCACAAAATAAATTAGCTGGGCATTAGATCCTTCATTCTGTTCCATGGGAATCCTTTCCAACTCCTCCTGTTACAGGAATGATTTTCTAGCTATTGATAAAAAGTGCAGTGGATGCAGGGAATTATTCCAATGCCATTTTATCATGTAACCCACGGTGGGGGTGCGCTCTGACAAGAAGCAGCAGGACCAGCTTGCAATCCACAAACATGTAATGTTTCAGGAGGAAGAATGAAAAATTGAACCTACATGATGCTCTTTTCTCACAACTGCATATTTCTTCTTTATTTTTTCTCTGAGTCTCTTTCTGGAGAACTGTAAATTAAAAAACTTCAGGTGCAGCAGCGCTTTGGTAAACTTACTCACTGATTCAGTGAAGCCTACGCTTTTATGTTTTTCTGTCTACCTTGTAGATATATTATCTATTGGTTTAAATAATAGCAAGTGCACTGATGCTACTCTTGCATTGAAATCTTAAGTATTTTTTTAGATAGAAATTCTACTATAATGTCTTATACAGCAATAATTATTATTTCCTTTTTGAAGACTGCTGATTGGCCCATCTGTCAGAGATACAGATAGATTTTTTTTTTTTTTGTTTCATTTGAAATAAATGCTCAAGACAGCAGAATCTTTCTGAATACACCACAATTTTGAGAAAACCCACAAAACTGAGTTACCGTGGGGAAGGACTAATAGAGAATATCTCCTGAAGTAAAAGAGAACACAAAAAAATCACTTATATAAGAAACTTAATTTCTTCCATTATTAGGAAAATGTTGGCAGTGTTTTAAATGCTGTGGATTTCATAATTAGTAGTGTTCATAAATGCAGCAATCTTCATTTTGTACAAAAAACTGAACTTAGGCAGTGATGAGATACTGAAAACATTTTTAGAAAGAATGAGTCAAAACCAAAATGCATTTGGATGAATGATATTACTCTATGATGTGAAGCTTGAATGTCAGCGGAGAACACTAACGTGTTCACTTCATTAACTCCATTGAATGCCCAGAGATCATACTGCCACATAAGAAGTGCTTGACTTAAATATTACACCTACCAGTTTTGCAAATTAAAACCAAAACTTCTTATGTTTTCACACAAGGATTTGTGCCAAGGAGCAGCAATGGCAGCTGCTGCCATAAAGGAAGGCGAGCAGGAGCCAAGGGTACCAGCAGGACAGTCTAATATCTAGCCTAAATCTACCCTTCCTAATATTTAATCTAAATTTACCCTCTTTTTTACTTCTCTTCAGGGCAACTCTCGATCCATTCTCTGTCTTATCTGTATTTGTGCTTGGGATCGCCCCCAAGCCACATGCAGGACCTTGTACTTGGCCTGGCTGAACTTCATGAGATTCACACTGGCTCACCTCTAATGCTTGTCCAGGTGCCTCTGGATGGCATCCCAGCCCTTCAGTGTATTGACTGCACCACACATCTTGGCGTTGTCAGCAAACTTGCTGAGGGTGCTCTCTGTCCCACTGTTCACGTTGCCAACAGAGATGTTAAACAGCACTGGTCCCAGTACTGACCCCCGAGGAACGCCTCTTGTCACTGATCACCACTTGGCTATTGAGCCATTGACCGCAACTCTTCGAGTGAGACCATCCAGCCAATTCCTTATCCAATGAGTGGTCCATCTGTCAAATCCATGTCTCTCCAATTTAGAGACAAGGATGATGTTCTCAAATGCTGTGACAAATGCTTTGCACAAGTCCAGGTAGGTGACATCAGTTGCTCTTCCCTTATTCACCAACGCTGTAATGCTGTCATAGAAGGCCACCAAATTTGTCAGGCATGATTTGCTCTTAGTGAAGCCATGCTGGCTGTCATCAATCACCTCCTTATTTTCCATGTGCCTTAGCATAGTTTCCAGGAAGATCTGCTCCATGATCTTGCTGGTCACAGTGGTGAGGCTGACTGGCCTGTAGTTCCCCAAGTCTTCCTTTTTTCCCTTTCTAAAAACGGGGATTATGTTTTGCCTTTTCCAGTCAGTGGGAATCCAGGATTAATTTTCTGCTGTGCCATTTTCCCACTTATCATAGCTAAAGTCCTTAGCTCAGAACATCATGACTGTTCTGGGAGACATCAGCCAACTTTAGAAGCCGCCTGTCCAGAGAATGCTTTCCCAAAACAAGATCATCCAAACTTACACAGTTTTAGTTATCACTGGCTTTTCCAGATATTTTCACTTTTAACAAATTGGGGGTGTTTTGAAGGGAAGCAGGAGTTGCTTTTAGAAATCTAATAACTCAAAAGAAAAAATTCTGAAGGAGCGCTAATTCCTACACAGCATAACTCAGAGCCTAAATGGGCAAGACAGATGAAGAACAGTAGAAAGAAATAATTATTCCTTGGCAGGAGGGAAACAGAGAGGTAAAGTGACTTGCCCAGAATAAATCTTCTGGGAAACCACCTAGTTAGGACCTTACTCATAAGGCTATTCCAGCTTTTTAAAATGCATCCCTCTTAATTTCTCTCTCCTATAATAAACACTAGACAGCTGCCTGCATTCTCGTAAGCGTGAATCTTTAATTCTTCTTCTGTCATCTGTTTTAAACAGCAGAGTATGATTTTGCAGTGATAAAGTTCTGGAATCGTAATATATAAATCTGTTTATGATTTGTAAATGTCAGTACATACGGTACTTGGGCATTTGATTACTGACTGCCTCAAGCATATAAACTAGCATATTAAAACCTTAGCATTCTTGTCAGAATTAACTCATCTTAATGCCTCTAAAAACATCTCTCCTGTGCAGAAGTAATTTCTTTCAAGGCTTTTTAACTATTCTTTCATTAAGCCACTCTACTTATCCTTGCAAATGGCAGAATTTGTTTCAAAAAGACCCAGTTGACAACAAACTCACAGGTCACATACTTGAGGTATTTAACTTCTTTAATTTTGAGGGACAAGTATGAAACAAGCAGAAGCCTAAAAGTCTTCAAAAAAATCCCAAAGTCATAAACCAGTTTTGCGTGCAACTCCCACATCTGCAAATATAAATAGGTATTCAGGCTAAAGCTGAATTTTCTTTTTCTAAGTAGAAAGAAAACTTCCTCCTTACCACCTGACAGAATTTCAAATCACAGAATATCAGGGATTGGAATGGACCTTGAAAGATCATCTTTCAAGGAAAGAAATCCCCCTGCCAGAGCAGGAACACCTAGATCGAGTCACACACAAATGAGTCCAGGTGGGTTTTGAATCTCTCCAGAGAAGGAGACTCCACACCCTCTCTGGGCAGCCCCTTCCAGTGTTCCCTCACCAGGAAGAAGTTTTTCCTCATATTTAAGTGGAACCTTCTATGTTCCAGCTTGCACCCATTGCCCCTTGTCCTATCTAATATGCATATCTAATATGCACAAACACATGACAAACAAATATCATCTAGTCTCTGCTCACAAAAGAACTGCTCTCTCCTTAGTTATCCATCTCTTGCTCATTTTATCACTTGATGGATCCCTCTCTCATCCTTCTTACTCAGATTCTTCTCAGTGGAATTCACCTTTGCCTTCTTGCTGCTATCGCTGAATGGCTTCTCTAGCAAATCTCTTTTTGGTTCAGTACCAACAGAAAAACAAACATCATTTTCAGCTCCACAAACTTCCAATTTAAAGTAACTTCCATGTACCTTTTTTTTTTCCTTTCTGTATATTCAAAATTTGGCACTTCAGGCACCCTGCATTGCCATGAAGAGATGCAGAGCAGTGCTTCCATTTCACAGAGGTACAAACACAGGCATACAGACAGACAGCCAAAGAACCTTCCTTATTAAGACCTGCTCTACTCCTTGTCTTCCAGTCTGTTCTTTCCTCACAGGGAAGACACACATTATAAATGTACATAGTGCAATATAAAACCACTAAAACTATAAAACTATACCAGATATGTAAATATAGTTTTTAAAAAAAGGCTTGATTTCTCTTTTTCTTGTCTAATTAAGACTAGTTTTTGCATAGTAGAGTTTAATCCTATTTTTCTCAAAGCCAATTCAGTGGTAGGAAGATTAAGCAATAACTAATGAAAATGAAAACATATTTTGGACCTAAATGTTATAGTATTTCCAGTAAAACAATCCCTCTTGGATGAGTGCAAAAGAATTATTCAATAAACTGTATTACAAAGGTGGGGGGGAAAGCCTATAACTGCTAGAAAATAACTCTGATTCATTTTATGGAGTTTTTTCATGTTGCTCCTGAATGGCATGGCATCCTGTTTTCCATCTGATTTATAACTGACAGCATGACACACCTCTGGAGAAGCTTACCTACTGAATATTCTCATGGGTTTTATTTGAAGGCTGTTGGGTGGGTTTTTTTTCCAAATGAAAGCAAGAGATAGCTAACAATATAACATTTGTTTTAACCAGTTGTCTAAAATTCTGCAATTCGTAGAAGCCTCACTGGATCCCAGCAGACAATAGTAACAGTCCCTCATACTTATTTTCAATTAATTGAAACAGCCATAGGAATCCTACTATTCTGCCGTGGGACAGCGGAAGGTTCCCATGGTCAGTGCAGTATGTAATTAGGAAAAAACATTACTTTGGAGTACATTGTCAGCACTCTGTAGGGGGAATTAGGTATTCACAGCTGCCAATATGGCTAATTTCTCACATGGAAAGTTTACTCCACTGCTGCTTGAAACTGAACAATAGACAAGAATAAATTTACATGTGCATATTTTTATTCTTTTTTTCTGGTGAATTTGGAAGCAAAAATTGCAGTGTGATGCAATATTAATGGACATGCCCATGTATATGTTCAACTGACTTATGAAATCGTATAATCTCTTTCAAAACAAAGCACAGTAAGTGATAAAGCAATAGCTAAGGATTCAAGAGATATAGTCACACTTGTCTATCCAGCAACGCACTAGATTTTCCACAGGAGCCTGGGGAATCAAAGATCTATTGCGGATGGGTTTGATTCTTGCCACTTTGTGTGCCTCAGTTCTGCTTCAATAAAATGAATATAAGGTGACATCCTTGGTCTACAGGACCTATCGCGCATTGTGGTATCTCCACAGCTGTGATGGTATTTCCCGAGGTGGACAGAGAGAAAATGTTTCATACCTTGGAAGGAGATCTCTGCGCATTTCCCCATGGAACTCTTGTAGTATCTCTCTTTCTTGGTTGTTATAGCGAAGGGCACAAGTTCAGTTTGGACAAACTCGACTTAAGCAGAAGGAGAAGGTGGGAACTGAGGTGTGAACCAGAGGTGGCTGTACTGAAAATTAATATTGAAGCATTGCAAAGTCAGCTACTAAAACCAGTGATATTTCCCTCTTCCTTCAGGGACACAATCAGCGCACAGTAAGGCCAAGGTTCACTTTCCCCTTTAAATAAGGAACTGTTGCACATGCCCAAAACAAGGTATATAAATTACACCAAGGTTTCAGAAATTATGAAAACTGTCTCCAAGTTACTGCTTGCACTCCCAAGGAACACAGCACAGAGAACCACATTGCACGTAGCCAGTTCTGTGCTAACTTTCCTGCACAGGAACGCCATAACTAGCACTTCTAAAGGACGTACAAGCATTAAACACCCACAGAGATTTGGGTTCAGTCCTAGTTCAAGGGGAAAAGTTTTTTGCACCTAAAAGGAATACTGAATCACAGTATAACTAAAGAACTAAAACCAAGTTTCTGTAACCTAGATGCATTTGGTAATGCCAAATCAGCTTACTGGGTCCAGTAGACAGTCTTGCTCCCTTTGTGAGGAAGTGTGAATAAATTTGCTTCACTTTTTTTCTTTCTGAAGCCAGGACAGCCCTAGAAAAGACCCATGTTGGGATGAAATAACCATAGAAACTTTTTTTCTCTAAAATTCAGAAATATATTTAAAAAAAAAAAAAAGTACTCAGGTGTTTTGTTTGTCTGAAAAGTACATAAATATGGTCAAAAGCAAAGAAACACTTACTTGTGAACTTAATTCATATTTGTACACTACCCATTTGTGACACATATGTCATTAGGAACTTAAATTAATTGTTGAATCTCACCAGTGAGATTCTACACTCATGCATCCTGTGATTATAGCAATTTCAAATTAATGACGTACTGATTCATGGTTATTAACAAATTAACAATTATGTGATTAGCATTTTCAATTAATTAATGCAACGCACAAAACTGGTTAAGGCAGCAGCACTCTCCACTGCGTACATGCTGTATCTATAAGCTTAAGTAATCACCTACATTTAAGGAGGAGTTGCAGGTTAAGGAATTATCCTCTGGGCCACTTGCCTAATGTGAGTGATTTAAACCATATACCAGACCTTTCAGTGAGGACTTTTTAAAAATGCCACAGACTTATAATGTCTGGGTGCCTAGTTATTACAGGTTGATGCACATAAAGCACAAAAAACAAACAAACAAACAAAAAGCTACAGACATAGCAATTTAAAGAAAGGACTTAGAGTATGAATATCACCACTTAGCCAAAATTTTAAATCCCTTAAAATCCAAATAGCCCCAGAGGGCTGGATCTAGTCTGTTTGTTGTATTACGGAAAGTCTACGGTAGCATCTGTTCCATGTAATGTATTCTTTGTTAGTTCATTAAGGGATAACGTACACTGTGCCTCCAACAATAAACCTGGAGAGTTAATCCTCACTTCCTACAAGCTTGAATGACAGTAACTTCTCCTCAAACACCACACAGAGTAAAATTCCCCAGAGTTAATATCTCATTTCAATAAGTACTCGGTTTCACAAATTCAGAATCCCCAATGTATCAATTTATATATTTTACTGCTACTCTCATACCATATGAAAGCAAATCTTTCGGTGATGTGTATGCCATGAACTTCCACTGGGCTATGGAAAGTCAATTTTATCATCAGTCAGACATTTTTCTAGACAGCCAAAACCAAGATAGCCAGACAGCTCTGCTTCCTACACTAGACATAGACTGATGGCTACAGCATATGCTGCATTGAAAAAAAAAAAAACCAAAAACTGTAGGACTTTCAGAGAGGATCTCTAATCAGATGGAGCTCATTAGAGCCTACATACCTATTTGAGATTTCATCAGCAATCTTTCTGTGCTTACATCACTTTACTTACCCATTTTTTGCACCAATAGAGGTGAGGTGCACCAAGTATGGGTGAGGTCCATTCACATGAAATTACCATTTCAACATGAATGCCAAGAATATTCACAGAGATATTGATCTTTGATTTATCCCTGCCCCCATGTGGTCTCTTACATAGATTTCTCTTATTAAAAGTACCACTACTAAATACTTAGAAACATCAAGATATTTCTTGCCACTTTCTATTCCTAGTTTCACTTACCCCCATCCCTCTGTTCTACAGTTTCAGCTTGGTCTACCTGCCACCTCCACTCCTTCCCATTTCTCATTCTGTTTCAAAGCTTTCTAACTGTGACTGTCAATTTCTAAGTAGATCCCCACAAGTATTCCCATTATTCGTCTATGATGTATGACTGAGTCCCTGCGTTTTGGTAAGACTGGGGTTTGGATGAGCAGTGTTATCTGAGATAGCCCTACCACTCAGAGGAAATATAGCACAGTCATAACACTGGTCTGGAATGAGAAGTGGGACAAATTCTCAGGCTTGCTTCTGTGGATGAGTTCTGCTCTCAGGAATCTCTTTCCTCCACCACATAGGATCAATACAAATAGAGCAACAGTAATCAGATTAGTCTGGGAAATTCTGAATAATACTGCCCTGTAAAACTGAGAGTCTACCACTTTGTACATTTTGTGGTC
This sequence comes from Nycticryphes semicollaris, assembly GCA_013400055.1. NCBI lineage: Eukaryota > Metazoa > Chordata > Aves > Charadriiformes > Rostratulidae > Nycticryphes > Nycticryphes semicollaris. Next base: position 3,629,956 of record VXBJ01003633.1, read on the forward strand.
CTGATCTGCAGATTTTCACCAAAACTCACACGCTGTTTGAACTCATAGCATGAAACTGATGAGTACTCTATCCTGCATCAAGGCAATGTCTCTCCCTGTACTCAGAGATCTTGCCAGCTGGCACACTCCCCAGCTTCATGCTTTTCTGCCACATGAGATTCCATGGGGAAACAAAGAGAGGAAGGTTGCAAGGTCTGTTTATACCTGCACAGAACAAGGAGACATCTTTGTCCAAGGGATCCGCAGTTGAGGAGAGAAAGGAAGTTATATGTAGATAAGAAATATAGCAAGTAAACACCATTTGTCTCTCTTACATTCCAGCATACAGACAATGGCCACCAATGAAACACACAGCATTTTACAGTGAAATAGAACACTTATTGACACATCAAAAAAAATTATTCATATTTGAAACTGAAGGTTAGACTATGCAAAGGTTGCTTTTGTAGTGAAATGTATAGTCCCTGAATCATAACTTTCAACTACAGGTGGAAATCTTCAGAAGACATGAAAGGTAAATGGGACAAGAGAGCATTCCTTCTATAAGCCTGCAGAGGCTCTATGTCATGAAACTTGTTCTATACTCCAGTAGATTAGCCCCCTGTGTACAATAGAATATTGTGTTTGGAAAAAAACTGTTGTTCGCTAAAAATCTGCACATCTTTGATACATACTGCCAAGTTACAGTCAATATCTGAAGGTATTTTCTTTCCCAGCTGTTACATTAGATGTTTCCAGTTAATGCCCATCCTCAGCTGACTGTTACTATGCATCTCGATGGCACAAACACTTTTGAGAAAGTCTGATCTAAGAGAAGACCTTCCAAATCTGGCAAAAGATGACATCCCCTACTGTGCTTCTGCATTCAGAAATAACAATGTGAGAAGAACTTTGGGGCTGCAGATGCAGTTCTTTGAAGACTGGGGCTTCATTAGGTTCTATCCCCTAGGAAGAAACTTCACATTAAATGGTTCAAGCATGTCAAAATCAACAGAATATGACAATATGGTTTTGTAGCTACAAACAGAGAACAACACTTCTATTAAGGGGCATTTCTGGGCTATTTCCTAATATGATTTAAAAAACAGCTTAGACCGTGTAAATACAACATATTTTTCTTTTGTGTTCATTAGATGTCAGGAAGTTAGAGAATGAAATAAATTTTGATGTTCTAAATTCTCCTTTTCACTTGATTTCTAAATTTATATCAGCTGGAAATTTACTGTATCTTCTTAACTGTATGGTGAAGGAAGCATCGTTAGATGTTAACGACATCTTATTTTGCCTCACAAATTTTCCACCTTCCAGCAGCAAGTGATTTGGTACCATGAATTTTGTTTTATTGGAGAATGCTTTGTTGTGTTTGCAGAACAGATGACTGTTTAGACTGAAGTTTAACAAAGGGGGCTTCTGCTGATACACCCTAGTTGTGTTCTTTGCTTCGCAAACTCATCTGGCAAAATATTGTATGCTCTAATCTACTCAGCTCCAGTTCACTGCAACTCCTGAATTTCAGTACAGTTTCCCTACATTCAAAGACTGTATTAAGGCTTTTCAAACCCATTTTAAAGGGATTTGATGTCATCATCTCTTGGAGACACCACACTTACTATATTCCAGTCATATACCAATTGTACTTCTAAACAATGGTAAAATGTGTTCATCAAAATAATTCATTTTTCTCAGAAAATGCAGAACCTTTTTCCAGACACCTACCTGCAGACCACATTCCTGCCTTCTCTCCTGTCCTCGTAGTATCAACTCTAAAAATAAAAGCCTAGGGATTAAAATGCTGCCTACAAAACTGGCTGATCAGCAGAGGTCAATCTTTGCTTTTTGCTAGAAACAACCCCGCCTTTTACCTGATACCTTTGTAGTCCCATGCCCATGGATCTCTTTGCTGAAGGGTTTCCATCTCTCCTGATTCTACTTTGTAGCTCTGTAGAAAGACTCCCCTCTCCATCCTCTGTTTCAGCTACTTCACACTGCTCCATCCCCAGTGGGCTCTTACAGTCCACCTTCCAGATCCATGGATACGGTTCTCTTCAGGGTCCATTTCTTCACGAAAACTTCAGGTTGGTTTGAAACAAGCAAAGCAGAACATTTTCCCACATGAAACAGAATATATTCCTTTCCCCTTAAAGAAGCAGGCTACATAATGCCCCTGTGTAACCCTAGCACCAGTCAGAAATAGTTATAAATAAGTATTTATGACTACAGATGCTGACTTCTGATAATACGCTACTTAATCATGAGTTAATGGCTCTCTTACAGTCAGTTTTTCCAGTGCCAGAGTGTGCTGGCTCATGCTGCCCTCTATGCCCTTGTGTTAATTACTTTGACTAACTACAGGCACAACTTATTAAATTTACTGATTGTGCTGTCCATAAACCAATATTTTCTAATTCTTCTACATCAATAACTGGAGTACTGCTCTCTTTAGCATTGCTAATTTTTCTTTGGCTTATATTGCCTTCATTCAAATTCACTGAAATTTCCCTTTGTTTACAGGGCCAGCACAACATGCTAAGATTCAGGGGTTAAGTTGTGCACATGTTTTTTTTATAACCCTCTCCAAGGAGCAATTTTTCTTCCAAATCCAAGGTTTTAACATTTGGAAATCAGTAAAATAGACAAATATTAGATAACTTTAGTTTTTAGATACATGGGACCATCAAAATATCTACCTTATTCCATTCACACCTTCTTCCAATGCTTCTGAACCATCCTTACAATTTGTAGGGATGCTGTAACAATTTGGGCATTATTAACAGCGCCATTTTCAATTTATTTCAAGAACAAGCTGGGTATCAGCACCGCCTTGATCTGACAATTATGAAAGGAAAAACACTAGTGAAGAAGTCAGACACATCCTCAGCATTACTAATTTTAATGCCAGTGTATATATTAGCCTGATATGTGTATCAGGAAATAATTATTTTCAGCCTCCTGCTTCTATATTATATTTTCCATCCTCTCCCATTGCTAACTAATTTCCAAAATTCCTGCTTATTCTCTTTCCATTAACCATAGATTATTGCATTTTGGTCTTCCAAGACCACAAATTTAAATATCCTCTTTGCCTAGCGTGTCCTGAAGCAGACTAAAAATGTTACCTTTCTGCCAGGTGCATTAAACTTTGGCCTCTAAAGTCAGGCGTTGGTGACTATGTTTCTCCACTTTTAATTAATATAATTTCTTATCTCTGTGCTTCAGTAGAATCCAGAGAAGGGAGTCATATAGTATTGTTTCTACTACTGCAAGGTAACAATGGCATGGTTCCACATTTATTTGAGAGACAATCTGAAATGGAACAAAACTCTAATTTCGGGTGTCTTTAGTGCATTATCTTCCCTACATGTAATTCCCTTTAGCTGTTAAGATTGTCATCTTGAGTAAGAGTCTGTGTGGTAGCACAGCAAAGGCTGCTCAGCACAGGAGGATTAAGGGGTCATTAAACACCTTGGTACCCAGTTCTGGAGGGAACACAGTTTAATTAGGATAAGGACCCAAGGTACAGTAACTTCCCCAGACTGTTTTATAGCATTGCAGTATTGCCTAGAATTTCAGCTGAGCTCCACTCCTCTCTGACACCCTTTGCAGTTCAATTCCCCCTGTGCAGCATGCTGCATATTTTGCAAAGGTGCTTTCAGAAGACAGCAACTGGCTGTACCCAAGCAGAGAGAACATTTCCATGGCCAAATGAGAGATTCTTAAGAGTCATTTATTTGGAGAAAGGAATTTACATTCCTTCTTTACTGAAGAATCAGAAAAGGAGGATTTCGGACCTTCCTCTGCATGACAAAAATCACAATATATCAAAATCACAAAAAGCTGTAAGGTTATTTATACTGTATTCCAAACACAGGAGCCATTATAGAAGAATAAAACCAAAGAGCAATTTACTACATTGCAGTTTTGTCACTGAGGTGCAATTTTAGCAGGCACCAGTTTATGATAGCTACCCCTTATCATCATGCAGCACGGAGTTTTGTGAGTCCATGATGTTCTGAAAGTAAGCCAGGCAATCAAATAATGAGGGATGTGGACACAAGTCAGAAACAAATTATCCTGAATATTAAAGAAGAAAGAAAGAAAAAGAAATATAATTGACCCAGCCAGAACAAAAATCAGAATGTTCTAGAAATCAGTGGTCATTTTTCTAATACTGCAACTAGATAGATATATAAGAACCTAAAACCAAAATGTCTTATTATCAGAGAGTATTGTTCATGTATTTGGTTTCTGCTCAGTTTATATGCTCTTTCCTTGTAAAAGAAATAATTTCCCACACTAGTCTGCCACCTCTCAGTGTTATGACTACAACCAGTCAAAACCTTATGAGAAAACAGATTTCTGTTGGAAAAAGACTATTAGTTAAAAAAAAGGCATATTTCACAGTGAAGGCTCAGCTTTTGCAAATTTTATAAAGCTTTCCCTCTGGAAACCTAAGTCAAGATTTTCAGACTTGGAGCAGAACCATATTGCAAAACATTTATAATGCTTCACCCAAGGGACCAGAAGCCTTATGAATCCCACAGTGAATCAAAGAGTTCAGGGTCAAGGCAGTGCTTGGAACTTAATGTGTCTAGTTGCTCTATCACAAAACTGTGATCTTGAAAATTACAAACTTTCCACTCCAAGACACTGCAATTAAGCAGAATTCCAAAATCTCATGCCTAACACGACTCATATTTGCAACTGTGTAGTCCTGAGATCCAGTTATTCAGTTGCACTTCTGGTTTTTGGAGAGTGATTCCACCTAAAATGAGAAGACTCGAATAGGTTATAATCTCTTAGTTATAATCTCTTGGAGATCACAGAGAATATATTCCATTTTGAGAAATAAAATTTGCATAAATTAATAAAATAATTGAAAAATTCTATTTGCCGTTATAAGCCTTTTTCCTCATGATTTTGGATTTCAACTCAAATTCTTTTTTAACAAAAATTGTGGAAAGCAAGCTAAGACTCACAGCCAGCAAGATCCTCAAGGACCACTGTTTCTTTGTATTTCTGTAGAGGTCCTTGGGACCTCTTAATTGCATGCATAAAAATAATGATTAATATGTCAGGGCAGAGTTAGAAGACTCCCAAAGCACTTGTAAACTGAGTTGTAAGGAGCAGATGATAAAGATCATTGTCTTTATATCTATTTTTCCTTTAAAGAGAAATCACTGTTTTAAAAATCCACATTCAAAACAGTAAAAGATCCGTTATGGAAACTATCGATTTATATATATTCTATTCATATTCCTTAAGTAAGCCCTTCCACTCAATTCAATTTCAAGAAAGGAGAAAAAAAAACTTTTCTTGATTTAAGCCATGAAGGACTGAGCGATGTTAGGACCACCTATGAAGAAAAAAGCAGAAAACCCACTGCCTCTTCGCCCAATGTACCTTGTCCAGAAGAATGAAAAGCCCATATCCTAACTTGCCTTCCAGACGTTTTCTAAAGCTTGCTCTGCTTTACTCCAACTATTTGATCAAAATTATTTTCCCAAAAAAAAGCAAAGGTTATTGACTTCTAAAGCCTTCTCTCTACAAATGGATCGATAAAGCCTCATCTCTCGTTCCCATTGCTGTATTTGCATTTACAGCCACTGAGAACAATCAGAGAAACAGGAACCCTGCTGATCTGGTAAACTTCCCAGGACATGTGCTAGAGGAAAAAGTGTGGAGGTGGGTGGATACCCGTATATCAGAGATCTTCAAAAACACAACATAAAAAATTAGCTAATACATAGCCTAGGAAAGGAGAAAAGAATGCCTCTTTCATCAATTTTCTCAAAAAGTCCTCAGGATGCATTTCTAGAAGTGGTTTAAAATATTATCTGTGGATTTCTTTCTTCCTCCTTCTCAGTAAGTCAGCATTGATTGGCTGGGCTTTATATAGCACTGTGCACATAAACCAGTTACAAAATTGCTGTTAGCACTAGAAAATCACCTGCCGTTAAGCTGCATACTGTGGATGCAAATTTAGCACGCTCATAAATGGAAAGCTTGAGAGCAGTACAGAGTGTCCCTCCAACTACAGCTCAGAATATTAATCAGTTTGAAATATATTTAGACTGGATGAGCTGTGATTAATAACATCACAGAGATAATAGATATTTCTTCTTTAGAAAATCAACCCAAGTTTTACTTTATTACTGTTTTATAGCTGCATGGTGGCCCATCTGAAACAAAAGGGAGGTTCTGAAGTTTCCTAGCAAACAGCTTTGCCCACATTTCAAGATCTTTCATCTCAAGCAGTATTTGTGGTCCCAGATGAAAAGTGAAAGCTGAAGCAGGCAAAAACAGTCCAGGGTGGCATTTTCAAAGGCTGGCTCAGACTCAGAAAGCTCTTTTTCTTCCCCCTTCCCACAACAGGGCTGGAGAGCTTCTCACCAGCTTACCCAAGTTGCTCCTCCTCACCCCCCAGCATCGCCAAATTCTCCACTAAACATCAATATGGCTTCAGCAGGAAAGGCTAAGAGGAAGGCTACATCCAGAATCCAGCAGTTACACTGCTCTCCTGGCAAAAGGAGATACAGACATAAAACATCTCTCGGCACACAAAGGATGATCTGCTAAACCAGTTTTCCTGATATGTACAGCCCATGCATGAAGTCATAGAGCTCATGCCCTCTCTACTTCTTCCTCAACTGGAAAGTGATGTCATGTACTAAGGGAAAGTCTAAAGTACTGGGTGGTACAAAAAAGCTGTGCTAGCTCCCATGCATCAACATGAACTAAAGCATTCTTGGCCTAAAAGGTTGAAATCCAGATCCACCATCTTATAGCATATTTTAGCTATGTTATTCTCACATTCTCTGGCTCTAACGCTTGTCTTATCCCACAGAAAACCAGTGCCACTCATTAAACATGGATGTTATTCAGTAAGGCAGAAAATAGAGTTGGGTTGACTTTTTTCCGAGTTTGATATCTGTGCATTTAAGAAGAAAAAGGGCTTCAAAAACAGGATGATAAGTTCACCAGAGATGGCAGGGAAGCAAAGAAAGATATGTTTTGGACTAAAAGGGAAGCTTGGCAGTCTCATGAAATCTTCCCCCAAATCCTTTTTTAGGTGTGAGTCCAAGACTAAAGACATGCCACTTGTCAGTGTCCACCTAGGGTCAGGCAGCTCTCTAAGCAGCACGCTCATGTTTACAGTCCCCACTTCATGTGCTTCACTCAGGTTCCTGAATCTCCTGCAGGCACTGGCTGCTTCAACAGTAGCTTTGCCATACCCGAGACTCAGCTCTCTAAAGACGTTTACATGGATACCTCCCACCATTTTCAATTAAGTCAGGAGTTTCAATACCTCTGAAATTTTCACCCTGTAGGTCCTCCTTTTATAGCCTCAGCCCTTCAGGTTGTAGCTCTTATGCCAGGAACTATCATTTTTCGTTACAAAAGGCTTACATTCAGACCTTACAGATGGCATAAATACAATATTTCAATTTCTGAAAAGTGATTTTGAAATATGAAATAACTATGCCACAGCTCCTATGCAGCATGGTTTCCAACTTATTTTATTGCTGGCTATCAGCCTAAAATGAGATTTTATACAACCCAACCTAAAAATGGAAGTTTATCATAGAACTGCTGATAGACTCTTTGTAACATGTTATATTAATAACATAATAATGCTTTTAAAAGTCTTTACCTGCAATCTAATTTAAAAAAAAAAAGAAAGAAAGAAACAGAAAATAAATGAAACATGACAACTAATACAGTTTTTCCACTGTGAAAGGATTTTAGGGTATTTCCACATATATGCATTACCCGAGGGTAATTCGCCTTTCAGTTGCTAGTAAAAAAATTGCTATCTTCATAAAAAAAAATTGCCTCAAGGAACTTGACAAGAGTTGAACTCTTCCATTAATGAGATTTTAATGAGCTACCCAGTGAAGATGAGGGAATTACAACAAGGATTTTTTTTTTTTCTGTTCTACGACTACTGTTGTATCACAGTGGACTAAATACATCTCCACCAACAGATCTCTTTTTCTGCAGGGTTTTGCAGCGGGTGTAAATTAGACCTAATACTTTTTTTGTTGCACTTTGACTGTGCTAGTTACAAAAACACCTTCACGCTTTCCTCTCAACAGCAAAACTTCGTTACTCCAAACACTAAAAATCCACCAAGTGGATGCCTCTTCAGATGCCATGTTTTGCTTGTGTTGGCAAACAACCTCAATGCAGGTTTTCTTTCTTTATGAAAAATTTCAACAAAAAGCACGGCTTTGTCTTAACTTTGCATTTAGTTACAATGCTTCAGCCTTTTGTCCCAGAAATCAAAAGGGATCTGCTTTTTACCTCCTTCCACCTCATTCTTCCAAGGTTTGGCCAATGGGTCTTGTTATCAGGATTGTGATCATACAGATTTGAGTTAAGAATAAAAAAATCATTAACATGGACTACAAGGATTGTGAGGTGGGGAGGCAAGAAAGAGAAAGAAATTTCTCTCCAGCACAGCAGTTGAAACCCATCACATTCATTCCCTTCCTGCTACAGGAATAGGACATTGGAGCTCCCTGGTCTCTGCCAGATCAGCCAGGAAAATTTGTCACCCCAGCTAGAGCCTTTGGGCTTAGGATGGGGTCAAGTAACAGCTTGAGAAACAGGAACAATCAGATTTGATGCAATAATGGATTCTTTGAGTTTCTGTGAAAGCTGGGCTTGAATCATACAACCTTATCTATTTTATAACCTTAACTATCAGATGGCACCAAACACTAGATTTGCAAACTGCACGTCAATGTTACTGTGCTGTATTTGACTCAAAAACATCCAAAAGCTCCGTTAATGTCCCTTTTTTCTGGAACAAAACTAAAATCTTCCTGTAATGAAGCATAAGTGGTATTGAACATCTCCAACTACAGAATTATTTTCCTCTTTATTCATGCTTTTTGATAAAGCTTATTTCTCTTAGCTTTATTTACTAAGTTTGTGAAAATAATCAGGCTACTGAGAATGGAAATGAGCAGCAGTGGAAATCCTTGGTTTAAAGTAATTTTTATGCAGCTATACAATTTTAAATCTCTTCTTCTATTCAGCTCTGCAATACTTATACATTGCAAATACTATTTTCATTTTAAAATGTTTTTGTCACATACTGATAAGGTTGTTACTTTTTCATTATTAAATATTTTCAAGAAAAATTCTGGATATGAGTAAAGAGAAGGGTGTACGGGGTTATATCTGGGTACTGAGAAATACCTGATTCTGAAAATAGGTATTTTACTTGGGGTTTTGCTCAAAAAAACCTCTTTCTTTTTGAATGCTCACTTAGTATCAGCCAAAGTATTGACTGAATATCCTGAGTATGTAAATCAATAGGAATAGATGTAAAGAAGTGTTATGATACATGTTTCAGAGATAACTTGCAATTGAAAAATCCATGAACACTGGGAGGGCATCTGGCATATGTTGAAATATCAGGATTAAGACAGGAAATGCATTCTACAAAAATGCCATTTTAGAAAAAGAAAAGACCCCAAAAAAATTAAAATCCCTTCTTCGTTCTAGTGTTAGCACATCTGTTTCACATGAGCTTATCATGACCTAGCACTACTCTATTCAAGTCTTTCATGGAGTGAGACACTGCAACATCTGTATGAAAGATGACTCTGCCTGTTAAGAATGAAATTTGAAGCTGAGTAGACCTCCGTGTATCATTGATATTGATGCCGGTAGTATCTCAGAGAACAAGGAGATGAAAAAAACAGCTTGTTTAAACTCCTCAACAAAGTGCACCAGGCTTCACTTCTACAAAGTGTTTAAGCATATACTGAAATGTATTAATGTCAGTGGGACTTAAACTTGTGTTTAAACTTTGCTGAATAGGGATAAATTCAATAAGGCTTAGGAGTGGAGGAAGGGCTGCCCATAGAACTGAACAGCTGAAGTCGATTTAATAGTAATTTAGCAGTTCTTGCTCTCCCCCAGTAAACTTACACTGAAGTGAAACACAGGCAGTAGATCAAGACAGCCAATGCCTGTTTTATACCATCTTCTGCCTATCTCAAATAAAAAAAGAAATTGTCACCCTCCATTCTACTCCTAGATTTGTGTTTATAATTTAAAACAGCTGAAAGGACTGAGGGTAGTGTAATCTCGGAAATTTCAGGTAATACTCATGATCTAAATTTTCTGGTGTTGACTTCAAGTCATTACCAATATTTTGGATATTTGCTTGTTATGAATCCCTTTGGATGCTTATTCTGCACCATGAAGGTCTCCTTGACATAACGTCCTTGGACTTACTTACGTCAAGTGCTGTCACTAGCAATGCTCTCCTCCAGCTTATTGCCTCCACACCCTGTCCCCAAAAACGACTGACCCCAAAAAGGGTGTATGTGGGAATGAGCTGCTGTGGGAATGTCCCATGACTGTGAGATACAGAAAAACAAATCATTCTTATCTGGCACCTGTCACATCCCTCTTAAAATCCAATGGGAATCTCCACACTCACCTCAGTTGTAGTACGAAAAAGAGTAATTTTGAATTATATTTTAAAATCAAGTAAGAAGGAGAAAGCAACTTCTCTTTAATCTATTTTTAGACAGCTGCAGCTTTTACATACTTTTGATTCCAGATCTTTTCTTCTTCTGCCTTAGCAATTTTTTAAAAATAAATAAATAAACATTACCACAAAAGTAAAAGAACCCCACATATTAATTGCACACATAATTTGTGGGGAAATTGAATTGCTGTGATAACAGACAGGGAAAAACAATACCTGATGTTGTATTTGTTTAGAACAAATACAGATGTAAAAGCCAAAACCACGCAAGAATAAAATTTCTCTTTGAGCTCATAGATTGCTTGTTTTAATTAGAAACTAACTGGTAGATGCAGTAGAAGCTGACCACCTCAAAGAGCTCAAAAAGGACTCCTTCAGATCTTTTCAGAGAATATTTACAATTGCAAATCAGATTGTGGAATAAGCACAGAGGAGTAACAGTAGCCTCCTCCAGCCTGAATACAATCCAGCTCTATGACAGTATTAAAGCTAATTTAGGTATTCTGATTTAATAACCTGTCTCACAACAAAAGCAACAACAAAGAAGGTTTAGCTACAAATTTTACTAAGTATCTTAATATGTAACTTTCAGTGAAGTTTAGAAATAAGGCAATTGTTATTTACTTAATTTACTGAAGTCATAGCACAGAGAGCAGCCACGTGTTACCTGAAGTCAGGAGGGTTGGGCAGCAGAGCTAGAACAGCACTGCCCAGCTGAGGGTAATATTCAGTGGTCCCCCAGTCCAGAAAGCAAACAGAAAACAGAGGCACTGTTGCCTCAGTTTGCCCTGAAGAGCTATTTGCACCTCTGAAAAGACTCTGGGTCAGCTAATTGGGAGGTCAGGCAGTGAGGAAACAGAACCAAATAGCACATTTAAAGTTCTTATCCTGAGCATCTAAGTGAAAAAACCTTTCACTCTATCTCCATTTTTCCCTTATACTTATCTACAGATGCACTTTCTTCACCATTCTCCACCTCATTTGGCATATATGCATTACTCAAAAAACTAAGAAAACCCAAGAGTGGAAATAATTTTTCATAAACTACATAAAATCAGCCCCTATTTAAGATGACAGTGTGTTTCCAGTGTCTGGTTTCTCCACTCCCACACGCATTACAGATAGCCTAAAATGGCACAGGGATTCTGTTGGGTATGATTTATTGTCTTGATTTATTGAACTGATCAATGACAGAGCTCCTACTTGACAAGTTTTCTTTTCTTCATGGCAAGTAATTAGCCTTCATATTGCCAAAGGGCTCTTCAGCTGCCCTGTCAATGCTGTTCCAACCTAATGAAAATACACCGTCTTATCATAGTAAGACATTTACATTATTCACATACTGCTTTCCAGTGGCCTCTCATTAGCTTCAGCCTGCTTAACTTCCCTGCTTTATTTGCTGCCAGAGAACAGAAAAAATATGATGCTCAAGGAGGAAAGGAATCCTTCAGCTGCAATCTGCAATCCTCATTGCTGGGTTAAAACAAGGTCTTCTGACACCCCTGTGCCAATGATTTTAAAGAGAGCATGTGAGAATATATACCCCAGCATACATTTTTGGCTGTGTATTTACTCTTTAGCCTTCACAGAGCTGCATCTAGTCATCAAGCACAGCCCCAAATAACAGGTAGCGTTATAATCCACACCTCATCGCAGTCATCATTTCTCTCCTACTTCTTCCTCCTGACAGGTAGTTTACAGCTATCTGATCCTGATGCCGAACTCCGCTCCTGCCGAGCTGCCAGCGCTCCAGCCAGCAAACAACATCTATAACCACATCCCTGCCTGTTCCCTAACTGCCTGGGGAGAGGATAACTGTCAGTGGTTCCACGGCCTTGCTAACTCTTTCAGGCTGGGACCAAACGCTGCAGGCAGACAGTCTGGCTGGGATGGAAGAGGAGGGCATGCTGTCCAAACCACAGTGATTTACACAGAGGACGATGGTCTGCTAAGTAACCCCATCAAATCCCACAAACTGGGCTCTGTCCGGTGTGGTATTAACATCCCACTGGATGTTTGCAAACTGGAAAGCGCCTCAACACCTTAGCCCATATCGAGTGCAGACCTACCCCAAGTAACCAAAATACAGGCAGTGCAGCTGCCAGGAGCAATTTTGTCTAGCAGCAAGCTCTTCAGCAATGCTGTACAAGACCACTTGGGGCCACTGTTCAGGAAGATGGTCAGATTTGTGTGCAAGAAAAAGCATATGGTAAGAGTGAACAAACAAGTTGCCATAAAATATACATTCATCTAGGCTCTTCTAAAATGATACTAGATCCTTTCAGAGTTCTTTTAGCATTCCAGTCCACAGATTAATATTATATTAGAGCATACCAAATTGTTTTATCCTTTGTCTTGGCTTTCTCTTGTCCTGTTTTCCCCACCTTGCAATAAATTATGTTCCTGTTTCTGGGACAAGAAACTCTGTCCTCCATACAGGACTGGTCTTCCTATTGACTAGGAGCCTGGACTGCTGGAGAGAGCAATTAGGAAGTGAAGCATTATTCTGAAGAAGACCTAATTTCTTCACCTGGACTAGATGACAGAGAAATATGAATTTTACCTTAGGGATTTCAAAGGTGTCAATGAGTTGCTTAATACATAGCCAACAATTTAGGTCTGCTACCAGCAAGTAATAAAAATCCTACTAGGAAGCTAGCACCTGGCAAAGACATTTCTACAGAAAGCTCTTGTCTTTGCAGAAGCTGTCTTGCTAACTGGCCAGTGAAGTATTTAGTGTGTTTACAGTCAAGAGGAAGCTAAGTTGCATTCATACTGCTGGAACTTGCTTGGTCAATGCCAGCTAATGAACTAAACCCAGGTGGATGCAAAAAGGGTAAAATGGGGAACAAAGGCCATCCCAGCCATGCTTTTCTGTGGCATTGGTCTGACCCTGCCTTCCTCAGGAGACATAAGAGGGAAAAGCAAATCTCACCCCCCTCTGCTTAATCCTAACAGAGAAAGATAGTGAGGAAAAGGCAAAGCACTCTTTTAGTCTCTGCTTTCCCACTGGATTGCACAACTGAGAAATACAGTTGGTAGTATTCATGAGCTGGGCATATTGCTCCCAGCACGTTCCCCACCACAAATGAGAGATAACAGGAAAAAACATTAGTCCCTAAATCCCACATTCTGTCCCACAGATCCTTTGGGGATGGTAAAGACAGATATAACTCCTAATTCTGGTTTTCTACTTCTGCCTTTCACCATCCCTAGAAGGAACACCTCATCACCAACCTGCTTGTTATTCTTTTGTCCTATTTCAGCTTTTAGAACAAACAATTCCCTGATGTAAAACTACTGTCCAGAAAAGCAAAGCCCAAAATGGATATAGCCTTCTGTCTGCCTGTGTTCATTTTTACTGATATTGCCTTTGATACTAACACTGCATCTTCCTTTCAATCTGCAAAACACCTAGAACTTTTTCTACTGCACACTTGAAAAATACTCATAAAACATTGCTTGGGAAGCAATGAGTAACAAAAACCGAGCTGTTCTACAGCCATGTATTATGACAAAAAAAAAAAAGAGTTGTGATTAAAGTCATGCTACACAGTTTAAGTGTTGCTATTCCAGCCGTGAGCAACTAGATACTGTTTGCTTTTCCAGACAATACTAATGCCTTAGGAGGGTCTGTAGTCATAGCTCCTTGCTTATTTCAGAAGTTCCCCCATGCAGGTACAAACTGTGTCCAGAAGCAGATATTGGGCTTCCAACATCAAGGCCAAAGGCTGTAGATAAATAAGGTGTGGTCACCCAAGGGAACATGCTATACTTCTTCTAATTGCTTTTTTTCAATTTCAATCGGAAAGTTCAGCAGCAAAACGTACTGAAATTTCAGGGTAGGGGAAGAAAGAAGGGGGATAACACAAAAGTAATTATATTCTGTTAAGATTTCTTACATTGCTCCTAGAAGCTGTGCTAACACACATTTAGGACATGGACATGATTCGACATAGCCAGCATGGCTTCAAGGGCAAGTCCTGCATAACCAACCTAGTGGCCTTCTATGAGGGAATGACTACACCAGTGAACAAGGGAAGAGCTACAGATGTCATCTATCTGGACTTCTGTAAGGCCTCTGACATGGTCCCCCCAGAACATCCTTCTCTTTAAATTGGAGAGATCTGATGGATTTGGTAGGTTAGCTGTCTGGTGGATGAGGAATTGGTTGGATGGTTGCATCCAGAGGGTCAACAGCTCAGTGTCCAGATGGAGATCGGTGACAAGTGGTATCCCTCAGGAGTACCCCACCAGTACTGGGACTGGCGCTGTTCAATATCTTCTTCAATGACATAGTGGGATCAAGTGCACACTCAGCAAGCTTGCAGATGACACCAAGCAGTTGACATGCCTGAGGGATGGATGGACATCCACAGAGACCTGGACAAGGTCAGGAAATGGGCCCATGTGAACCTCAGTGTCCTACACCTAGGACATCCCCCAGTATCTATACAGGCTGGGAGATGAAGGGATTGAGAGCAGCCCTGCCAAGAAGGACTTGAGGGTACTGGTGGATGAAAAGCTGAACATGACCTGGCAATGTGCCCATAAAGACAACCATATCCTGGGCTGCATCAAAAGCAGCGTGACCAGCAGGGTGATGGAGGTGATTCTGCCCCTCTACTCTGCTCTGGTGAGACCCCCACCTAGAGAATTGCATCCAGCTCTGGAACGCTCAGCACAGCAAAGACATGGACCTGTTGGAGTGGGTCTAGAAGAGGACCACAAAAATGATCAGAGGGAAGGAGCACCTCTCCTATGGGGACAGGCTGAAAGAGTTCAAGTTGTTCAGCCTAGAGAAGAGATGACTTGGCTCCAGGGAGACCTTATTGTGGCCTTTCAGTATTTAAAGGAGACCTACAGAAAAGATGGGGACAAACTCTTCTAGCAGGTCCTGTTGCAACAGAACAAGGGGTACTGATTTTAAACTAAATGGGGGCAGATTTACACTAGAGAGAAGGAAGAAAATTTTTTACAATAAGGGTGGTGAAACACTGGCAACAGGTCACCCAGAGAGATGGTAGATGCCCCAGCCCTGGAAATATTCAAGGTCAGGTTGGATAGGGCTCTGGGCAACCTGATCTAGTTGAAGATTCATTGCAGGGGAGGCTGAAGTACATGACCTTTGAAGGTACCTTCCAGCCCCAACTATTCTATAATTCTGCGGGTCTTTTTCAAATCTCCTTAAGCCCTAAAGGAGATTCAGTGGTGAAGCCTTCAAAAGGTCCTGATTTTCCACCTGAAAAAGTGATCAGGAAAAGAGGAATATGCTAAATTTGCCTAATACTTAAGCCCTATATACAAAAATTAAAAAAGCAAAGGCTGAAAGTTATGGGGAAAATAAATCACATTTGAAAGGATTTTAATGACAAAAGAAAATCTGCCTTCTCTTCTTCCCTTTTACCAACTTACTGTCAATTTCATTTAAATCTTGCTCTGGGTCATGTAAGCCTCTATGCCACTTCTTTAAGCCATAAGGAGCTTTCTTGTAGACCGGGGGCTGTACAGCAGATAATAAGGCTTCCCCAAGATGTGAAGGGTTTGCCATCTCATTGATCCCTTTTTGTCTCTATTCTGCGTTGTCTCATCAGGCTTTGTTATGTTTCTGCCAACTCTGGCAGCCTCATCCCTCCAACGCTTTTTTTTCAGTGGCACTTTGCTTTCCTTTCTCTTGTCTTTCCTCAGGAATCTCCCTTATTTTTCATTGCTTCTCCCTTTGGTCACATCTTTCTTTCTCAGATCCCTATGATGAGGGCTTGCTGTCATTTCCTGTTGCATGTAACCCATCCTCCAGCAGTGCTGGCATTTTTCTTCTCAAAGTGTGTTCTACCATACAACTCAAGCCCATAGCTGTTTGCAACAGTCCTAAATCTAGTTTCTTATCAGCACTACCAAGTACTGCTTAGCTGTGAAGATGCGTCCTCAGAGATGACAATTTATGTACAGAAAACTGATCTCTGAAAAGCTACTTGTACTCATCCTGGCTTGTGAAAGGAGGGTGAAAAGCCCTGTATCTGAGATTTCTTTTCAGTTCTGAATATTGTTCAATAATTCTAAGTCTAAAGATTCAATGTTCAAAGGTGGGGTTCAACCAAGACATGGATGTGCAGATACAGGTGCCAGCTTAAAGGCTATGAGTGCAGAAGACGAGTGCTCTCTGTTATTAGATGTCGACAGGCTGGCACTGAGTCAGTCGTCCAAGCCGCTGAGTTAATGAGTCATGAGCTAAGACATCCCTCGGGATAAAACTGATGCCTTTCAGGGATTGAACCAGAGATTTGGAGAGTTCATTCTCAGAGAGACTGAGTCAAGAGGAATTGCAGTTAATCAGCATCTCTTAACACCTTCTTTCTGCAAACTACCCACAATTTTGGATCCTTTCTGACTATTTGGCTATTGTGAGTTACCAAATGCATACATTAGAGATCTTTAAAAGTAAACCTTTCTTAAGCAGACTCAAGCAAAACATATTTCTCTATGGAGAACTTACCTACCACTCTGTTTTCAGCTCACCAGTATGTTACAACCCTTTCTGCAACACATCTGAGTCAAAGGAAGATAGAGATTCTGTTTGCAGCAACAAAGCAAACACTAAATCTCCTTCTTAATTCATGTAAGGCTTATACTGAGCCAATCTTTATTATAGCATTGCCAAGTAACCAAACACTCTGCTTTTCCCTAGGTCTCTTGATCTTGCAGGTTTCCTCCCCTTTATGTTACAGTGTTGAAACAGACTGAATAGTGCAGGCAAAACCACAATTGAGAAGGAAGCGGAAAAAACCCTAATGTTTTAATCTGTTCAATTTTAGTAAAGTTTTTCAACATTTTATTTCTTTTTCTGTTTAAGTCTCTGCCAAAGGTATTACTTAACAGGAAGAGTAAAAAAAAAAAAAATTACAAGCATGATCCATTTTTTATCTGCCTAACAAGTGACTTAGGTACCTTTGATATGCACACTTCTCTAGCCCATGCAGTCCAGTGTACACTGGAAGCCCAGAAAGCCAACCACATCCTGGGCTGCATCAAAACAAGTGTGGCCAGCAGGTCGCAAGAGGCGATTCTACCCCTCTACTCTGTTCTTGTGAGACCTCACCTGGAGTACTGTGTCCAGCTGTGGAGTCTTCAACATAGAAAGGGCACGGAACTGTTGGAACAGGTCCAGCAGAGGGCCAGGAAGATGATCAGAAGGATGGAGCACCTCTCTTATGAAGACAGGCTGAGGGAACTGGACTTGTTCAGCCTGGAGAAGAGTCTGGGGAGACGTTATAGCAGCCTTCCAATATCTGAAGGGAGCCTACAGGAGAGCTGGAGAGGGACTCTTTGTCAGGACGAGGGGTAATGGCTTTTAATTGGAAGAGGGGAGATTTAGATTAGATACTAGAAATAAATTCTTTCCTGTGAGGGTGCTGAGACACTGGAACAGGTTACCCAGACAAGTTGTGGATGCCCCATCCCTGGGAGTGTTTAAGGCCAGGCTGGATGGGGCTTTGAGCAATCTGCTCCAGTGGAAGCTGTCCCTGCCCATGGCAGGAGGTTTGGAACTGGATGACCTTTAACACTAACAATTCTATGAAAAGCAGAGGGTAAGTATGCTTCTCAGCAGTGTCTGGGTCGCAAAGTAGGGAAATGATGAACACATGACATGCTTTTTCAAAAAAAAATTGAGATACTAGACATGCTGTCACAGAGATTATGTAAAATGCACAAGAAATAGTGCAAGTAACTAATGCATCTAATATATATTCATAATGCCCATCATACCAAGAGTCCCTGTTTGAAACAGCTGATGTGAAATCCTTACAGGAGTTAAACCAAAAGTTTCTGTGCTTGGATCTTCAAGCACTTCCAAGCAGAGTGAAAATTATCACAGGGCATTAAAACAAAGATGGGTGAAAGTGGAAATTATTGGACCACATCAGAAAGAATGACAGATTTAAAAGTTCTCTACAGAAGGAAAAGACAAAATCCCACCATGCCACTTGATGTCAGTATTCTTCTTTGAAGCATATATGGCATATAAGCATTCTCTGGTGCTCTTTGGCCATTTTTAGCTGTTATACATTAACACTGACAGGGCTGTTTTTACAGATATTGAAGACCCCTATATCCAACTCAAAATTTTGGCATTACCTATTCCAGTCCAAAACTTACGAACAGAAAGAAGATACATAATAATACAACACTAGATAAGATTTATATAATTTCAAAAAGATCAGCCAATCTCACTTGCACCTTCTCATAAGAGTCCCTTATGTATTCAAAGGACCTTGCTATCTCAATAGCAATGAAACTTTTATTATATCACTTATTAAAATAAATCATAATTAGTATGATATCATCTGTTGCTTCTTGCTATCTGTTACAACGAGATGAAGAAACAAATAAAAAAGGTCATTTTCATTAGATGTGTCTTCATTATAAAATTCTAATCAGTATTCATTTCTTACTAAATGCAAGACAACCATATAGTCTTATGAAACAAGCCTGGGAAATAATTATATCCTTAAATAAAATAAAAAATCAACTTATCGTTTGCTTGTTGCTGGAAAGTGAGAAAGCACACAAAAAATACTCATAGATCCAGCTCCTACTATGTAACACCATAGCCTCCTGGTTTTTGCTGGTCATTTTAACAACACATTTATGTGTCAAATCTAAAATGTCAATGCTCTGAAGTGCCAACAGGGAAAGAAGTAACACTGGAACTGGAAAAAAAAACAGGGCCCATATGGGCATGTCAATTTATAACTTATGAAGCCAATGTTGAGGGTTTTTTTCCTCTGATAATGACTTCATTTGTGATCTTTGGTGAGTCATTTTAAAGCATATCTGAAGAAAGACTGTGATTTGAAAGTCCTGCCTAATTTCCATCAAGCAATTCAAATCCAAATTACAGTCCTCCAAGTCTCCACTCAGCTGCCACTCCACAAATTCTTAACCTTTTTACATTGAAACGCTTTTTACCAAAGATCAACAACCTTTTTAAAAATTCATTTCCTGGGAGGGTTCAGGAACAACCTACTCCAGCTCGCACTCCTCTAAACACAGAGTTTTTGCACAGATACATATATACAGTGTACATAGACAAGGAAAAAGGCAGGAGAACCAGCTGTCCATCCTTCTACAAAAGCATCAGCACTGGTCTGAAGATCAGTATCATGTTTTCTCTCTGGTGAATTTTATCTTTAATTTTATCATATAACATAAACTTGCATCTGCATCTGACAGTGATCTTCTTCCATCCCAGTTCCCCCAGTGACTTGCACTCTAGGAGGTATTGTCTCTTCAGACAGTGGAGATGTCAGTGGAGGTTTGAATTCATAGTTCCTATAAACTGGCTCACATTTCTAACCCACTAGCTGCTGGCTAAAGAGAGGGCACATTCTCCAACTGGATTTTGAAGGACCTCTGCTAGGTTTTTGTAGCAGTATTCCAGGAGCAAGGCTGCAATCCCCGAGCAACAGGAGCTGTCTCCCCATTGACCTCTGGCATCTTTTTTAGGCTTTCTCCACCTTTCTTCTTCCTGGGAAATTACAAAGGCAACAGCGTGTTTTGCGTGCTCTTGCCTCAACCTGCTGAGTTCTGCTAGGAAGTGCCTGGCTTCTGCCACGCTTTTGATGGAGACAGTAGATGCTCGCTTTAGCTTAGGTCAAAATGTCCTGAATGAAGTAATCAGCAGTAATTGTAAAGCAACTACAACTTAATGGCAAATCTAAGCTAAACTGAACATTACAGTACATGCCCGGTTAGGCAAATATTACTCAGGACAAAACAACTGAATACGGACAGGTACACATGACTCTAAAAATCCTACAAGTATATTGAGTGCCTTAAACTATTCATGCAAGAACAAACTAGATTGTATAGATCAGCTAATACACACATANAGGAGCAAGGCTGCAATCCCCGAGCAACAGGAGCTGTCTCCCCATTGACCTCTGGCATCTTTTTTAGGCTTTCTCCACCTTTCTTCTTCCTGGGAAATTACAAAGGCAACAGCGTGTTTTGCGTGCTCTTGCCTCAACCTGCTGAGTTCTGCTAGGAAGTGCCTGGCTTCTGCCATGCTTTTGATGGAGACAGTAGATGCTCGCTTTAGCTTAGGTCAAAATGTCCTGAATGAAGTAATCAGCAGTAATTGTAAAGCAACTACAACTTAATGGCAAATCTAAGCTAAACTGAACATTACAGTACATGCCCGGTTAGGCAAATATTACTCAGGACAAAACAACTGAATACGGACAGGTACACATGACTCTAAAAATCCTACAAGTATATTGAGTGCCTTAAACTATTCATGCAAGAACAAACTAGATTGTATAGATCAGCTAATACACACATAACTGAAAATACCTTAAGAAATAGATCAGCTAATACACACATAACTGAAAATACCTTAAGAAACAGTATTAAAGAAAATGGGTCTAATCATAAAATGGATTTAAGAAGAAAAACAGGAGAGCATCCATGCAGGGAGAAAATGTGGGGTCAAGGAACTGTATTATTTTGCTGCACGGGTGCCTGCACTACAAGACGCTGAATGAGAGAATAAAGAAACTGTTGTTACTTTATTACCATTCATGTAAAGATAATGACAGCTTTACTGCTTCCAGTAGAATTTCAGAAGAATCATAGAATGGTCCATAGAAGGGACCTCTAGCATCATCTAGAACAATCTCCCTGCAGTCAGCAGGGACACCCCCAACTAGACCAGGTTGCTCAGGGCCTCGTCCAGCCTCACCTTGAATATCTCCAGGGAAGGGGGCTCAACCACCTCCCTGGGCAACCTCTTCCAGTGCTCCACCACCCTCAGAGTAAGGAACCTGTTCCTAATATCCAGTCTAAATCTGCTCTTCTCCAGCTTGAAGCCATTGCCCCTCGTCCTGTCACTGCAGACCCTCCCCAGCCTTCCTGTAGGCCCCCTTGAGGTTCTGGAAGAGGCTATAAGGTCTCCTCAGAGCCTCCTCCAGGCTGAACAACCCCAGCTCCCTCAGCCTGTCCTCAGAGGAGAGGTGCTCCAACCTCTTGATCATTTCCGTGGCCCTAAGTAGTCACAAGACAGCTTAAGAAGGTGGGAAAAACAGTTTTTAAAAGACAGAAGCAAAGGATTTGGCAAGAAAAACAGTTGAAATATGACTGCTCAGTTTTGCTCAGCTACAGCTGTTCTTTTTTGCTGGAATGCAAGGTGTATGTAAAGTATTGACATACAGAAAGAGAAGAATGTGTGTATAGGCAGCAAATGTGGAAGACCTTAGCCTACAAGATTGTGTTGATGGACTAATCTTCAAAGGGTGAAATATGAAGAAGACCACTAACATAACAATAGCAGTAATTAAGAACACAAAGAACTAAAATATTGTAGGAAGTGAAGGAAGAAGAGGGAAGGAATAGTACAGAAGTAACAGAAGGAAACCCATTGGAAAAGTTTAACTCCTTGGGATTAAAAAAAAAAACAAACCAAAAAACTTTAAATAAATGAAAGAAGTGAAAAAGAAATTACAATTTCACCTTCAGATAAAAGCTACTAAGGGAAAAAGAAAGCAGAGAATGTAAAAGGGTATTTTCTTTAAAAAAATACTTTACATATTTCAATTCTTGTATTTCCCTTGGGGTTTGCATATTTCGGTCACATAGTTATCCAATTAAAATGAAAACTCTGCATTATCCTTTAGGCGAGGACAGCTGCCAGCTGCTAAGTTTTATAAAGTCTTTAATCTTGTCCATAAATATTTAACAAGAATTGGTTGGTACACAAGCCAAAGTAAAGTAAGAAATCAAAAGCATGAGCTCTGCAGTAACCTCTGTATTGTCTGAAAGGAGATGAACTACTTGAACAAAATTATGACTTTTCTCTTTTTATGTTAAAATTATTATTAAAATATATGCAGGCAACTTTTCTGATCATTTTCCCATTTCCTTCTCCTCATGTAAAGTACAGAAGAGAAGCAAAGAACTAAACAGATTTCAAAACTGAGATAAATCTTTCTTCCAAACTGAGTTTACAGCACAGCAAAGTACCAATCTTTGCCATTTTATCCTATATGCTTTCCATGTTAATGAGTTGTTTTTCAAGCACAGCCTTCAATAAAGGGTAACTTCTTTTCCTGCTCCTTTGGATATATAGGCACTCTGTAGGCAGGAATATACTCACAGGTGTAATGAGACTGCAGGCATAGCCCACAAGTTTGCAGCATCAGCACCAGCGTGGCCTATACGTACCATCGAAACCCTGTGGCAGCAGGAACGCTCACAGCCTTCTCTTTTAAACTAGCATCAGCTTGATGACAGAGCTGGCAGCCTAAGTCACAGCCAGGAGCATGGAGGAGTCCTGCTCTGTTTCCACAGACTACCTGCGCAGGAATGTACCTGGGAGGAGACAGCCTTCAAAGTCTGAGGAAATCATGGACACAACAGCCCCATTCTGAGTCAAGGAAAACTGGCAGCTCTTGCTTGGACTGAGGGACTCATAGAGATATTTGTAAGGGTACAGGTAGTCATAGCCTTGCATAACCCCATTTTTACAGGAAGCAGAGGAATAGTCATGTTGTCTATAAGGAAAATAAAACCATCACCACCACCGTGTGCTTAATTCAAGGTCTCCAATCCCAATATTACATCTGAAAAGGATCAGCAGCAGGAGACATGGCCTTGCCCTACAGTAGCACATTCATGCTAAGCTCACAGAAGAGTTACAGCATGTACAGCAGCAGCATTAAAGCATTGCCATCCCATGTGCTCAAGAGAACAAGCTCCATGACAAGCTCCACATGTGGCCCTTGAAGGACTTGTCTCTTTGTCTCACACCTCTGCTGACAATCAAACCTCATCTCCATAGTATGGACTATCAGGCACAAGGATGCTACACCCATAGAACTAGGGAGTCCAGAAACTATAAGGAACAAGCATGACACAGCACCTTCCAAGTCCTGTATCAGTGATGGACAACCTATGGCCAAAACACAGAATGAAAGCTCCTGGTTCACACTTGTAGATCTCTTTCTTCAAAACGTTTGCAAAAAGAACTATATGTTTTGGTGTCTGAGGGATTTTAGCCTGGTTTCACTTTCACCTCAAGTTATTATCTTAATTTAATTTTTGTTTAGATTTAATACATACTACTAAGTATACACAAACTGAGAGAAAGTCCTTTAGCACAGCCTTAAAAAAAAATGCAATTAATGGGACCAATTTCTTGCTGATTTGATTACCAGGCCCATAGAAACTCAGAATTGAGGGCCAGAACACTGAGTGGTCTCAGTCTAATAAACAAATACACAACAGCATGCACTGCTCTTAATCAGTTCGACAGTAGCTCTTTAAATAGCATACTATTTCAATGGCAGAATACTGAAAAATGTAAGCACAAGCTTTCCAAGCACAGATGACCCAAGAAGAGGATCAGCCAGATGACCTGTGACTCTTCCGTTTCTCAGCGGAACCCAGCCCAGGTGAATCAGAGAGATGCTTTTAAATTGATTGGTTTTTACTAATGCAGCCACAAGCAGAAACAACCAACCAAACAAAAAGATATATAATTTGAATTTCCAGAAAGAACATATCACTTATAACAACATAAAATAACTATCTGTGTCAGGATGTCAACCTTGATGTAAACAGACAGATATTGGAACCACAATCAATAAACTCAAGGTGCACTTGCTATAAATTGGTTATAAGGCACTCCCTGGCACAATGGAGCAAAGCACACGCTACAGCTTAATCCTTCTGCTTTCTGAATCAATAGAAATATTCTTCTCACTTTAACAAGATGGGATGAAAACACTAGAATCAGATTCACAGATGAGGCAGAGTGAATTGTGAGGGATGGTAAAGATGAAATCAGATGAAAGGGACTTTCATGAGTGACAAGTGCTTTTCAGAACTTTGCATTTTCAGTTTTAATCTGAAATCTGGAAATAAAAAGAACCTGACTTTTCAAAGGAAGATCTTTGGCAATGTTGTTAAGGTGGGAGGTTGGGCGAAGAAAGGCAAAAGAAAAGGATTCTTGTGTGATTTCTGGAAATTAAAACCTTGACATATTCAAAATCACCAGTCATTAATGAAAAATATGACTCATTCTCCCAGCTCTGTCACTGGTGAGTCAAGTAAGCTTGGAAAATTATGGTCAGAAGTACAGGTGACTGCAAGTCTCTCTGAAGTTAATGGAAGCTGCAGAGCAGAGACAAAGCACAATGGAAAAAGTCAGGTCATTAATATTCCTACACCTAAATTTCATATATTTAAATGCAATTCTGAGGAAATATTGACTCATCTTCTTCTTCAAGTAATCAAAATAAGGCCTTCAAATAAATCCATGAAAAAAGAAAAAGGCCTCTGAAGACAGACTCCAAGTACAAAGCCAATGGCACACCCCACCCAATCTGTGATTAAGATGCTATTTGAACTTTGAATCCAGACTTAAGAGGTATTAGTCCTGAGTTCTGTTAGCCCTGACAGATTAGAGCACAATCCTTCCCAGGACTGTGAATAATTGAACAAAGGAATTCACTGCTATGGTCAAGGTGAGCAGAACTTGATAAATATTTTCAGGGAAGAACTCATCCTCATAAGAAAACTTTATAGCACAGATTCATCTCTGACATGTATTAATTATAGATGAGGGAGCTCAATGCAAAGATAAGCTAGGCAGGATAGGTACTATGAGAGCCTCAGAAAATTTGCACTTAGCCTAGCGAGCAAACACACTTTTGTAGAAGAAGAGTTCCTCAGGCTCTCAAGCCCTTAGGGCAGAGCTAATTAAAGTTCAGAAAGAGCAGCAAGAAGTGATGAGAATGACAATTCCTCTGATGGAGGAAACAATCCAGGGGAAAACAGTAGGAGGCTGAGCATAATCACCCTGAGGTGAGATGTGTCAAAGCTAGGGAAGACCATAGGAAAACTGGTGATACCTGGATGAGCAGAGCTGGGGTAAGCAGGAGGCGCTGCCATGCTTTCCAGTGGAGGGAGGAAGAAAGAAGCAAATTGCTTTTCTTTTTCCACGTTCCTTGGTCCAGAAGTAGCTGTACGAAGTACTGTGTCCAGCTCTGGAGTCCTCAACACAGAAAGGCCATGGAACTGTTGGAACGGGTCCAGCAGAGGGCCACGGAGATGATCAGAGGAATGAAGCACCTCTCCTATGAAGACTGAATGAGAGAGCTGGGCTTGTTCAGCCTGGAGAAGAGAAGGCTCCAGAGAGACGTTATAGCAGCCTTCCAGTATCTGAAGAGAGCCTACAGGAGAGCTGCAGAGGGACTCTTTGTCAGGGAGTGTAGTGACAGGACACGGGGTAACAGTTTTAAACTGAAATAGAGGAGATTTAGATTGGAAGAGAGGAGATTTAGATTGAATACCAGAAAGAAATTCTTTCCTGTGAGGGTGGTGAGACACTAGAACAGGTTGCCCAGGAAATTTGTGGATTCCCCATCCCTGGGAGTGTTCAAGGCCAGGCTGGATGGGGCTTTGAGCAACCTGGTCTAATGGGAGGTGTCCCTGCCCATGGCAGGAGGGTTGGAACTTGATGATGTTTAAGGTCCCTTCTAACTCTAACCATTCTATGATTCTATGATATGATACTATTAGACAAAGCCATGGCCACTAGCAGAAATGTTTTGAGCAGACAAACATGTGCAGTTCAGCTGTATGGACTACCATACTACATGGTTGCTACCAGCTGAAACATGGCCTGCGATTGCCATGGGACAGAGAGGAGAGGGGGAGCACTTCACCTCCAAAGTACTAAACTGTTGAGTGGAGCAGTATGAGACTGGCAGAAGAGAGAGCAATATCTTGCTCGTGTGCATCCAAACAGCAATGCACCATCAAGAAGCTTTGATGAGAGTCACAGACAACATCAATCTCCCATTTTAGCTCTCTCCTGCAGACAGGACACAGAAGATAGAATCATAGAACGGTTCAGGTTAGAAGGGACATTATAAAGATCATCCAGTTCCAACCCCCCTACCATGGGCAGGGACATCTCCCACTAGAGCAGTTTGCTCAAAGCCCCATCCAGCCTGGCCTTGAACACTTCCAGGGATGGGGCAGCCACAGCTTCTCTGGGTAACCTGTTCCAGTGCTTCTCCATCCTCATAGTAAAGAATTTCTTCTCAATACCTAGTCTAAATCTCCGCTCTTTCAGTTTAAAACCATTCAGCCTTGTCCTATCTCTCCACTTCTCAATAAAGTGTCTGTCCCATTCTTTTCTTTTCTATAGGTCCCCTTTAGGTTAGCAAAGGGGCTATAAGGTCTCCGTGGAGCCTTCTCCAGACTGACCAACACCAACTCCCTCAGCCTGTCCTCATAGCAGAGGTGCTCCAGCCTTCTGATCATCTTTGTGGCTCTTTGCTGGAACCACTCCAACAGATCTACGTCTTTGCTGCACTGAGGGCTCCAGAGCTGGACACAATACTCCAGGTGGGGTCTCACCAGAGTGGAGTAGAGGGGTGGAATTACCTCCCTCACCCTGCTAGCCATACTTTTGATGCAGCCCAGGATGTGGTTGTCTTTCTGGGCTGCAAAAACCCAGAAATTGCCAAGATCTACAAGACATATAAACAACTTGAAGTGCAGGATATATTGCAGTTCAATTTTTACCTGATGCTACATCGGAGAAGATTGCTATTAAGTTAGTAGAAACTTCTAAAGCAATGCCAACTGCCTTTAACTGATACAATTACTTTAACTGATTCCTTCAGCAAATAGCCAGCAATACTCTTTATTTCCGAGGTTACTTCCTCACAACAGTAATCGAATTCTTGCTAACAATTTTCAGTCATGGAGGAAATCTGAACAAACTAATCTCTGATAAAGCACTTCTGTTAACAGCTCTGCAATCTGAAGCATTTCTGAGGGAGAGACATATTAAGCCTTGAAATTCTTCCATTTATTATCCTCATGCCAATGAGAAAATGGAACATTTTAATTGAGTTTTGAAAGAGTGTTTGCAAACTGCTGACCTAGAAGGAAAGCCCTGCAAATCATGTGCCATAGATTTCTTATAGGACTGGTGTGAAACCTGACATGAAGCAAAACAGCCGTCTGCCACAGCACCTGTGAGTGAGTAGCACGTACAGACAAGTTAATTGCTGTTTTTCACAAGCCTCAGCCAGAGCTACACGTAGCTTTGATTCAGGAGCAGCAGAAACATTTTGCACCACAGCATCGTGCGCACCACTTCAACTGTCCTTTAAAAGGAAAAAACAGGAAAATATAAACCCGGAAACACAGGAAAATATAAACAGATACAGATCATCTGGTTTATAGTGCTTGCCTCTCAGCAGAGCACAGAGGTAGAAACTCAAGTTGCTTAAACAACCATCTGCCTGTTCTCTAATTTGGGGGAAGTCTGCACAAGTTATCATAAAACTTAGATATAGAGTACATGTGCTTATCTCATTCTGATAAGGATTGATTCAGAATCGTTCAAGTCACTAGAATGTACATAGCACAGCACGACACCATTAGGCAGTTGTCATATATCTGCTCTAATGCCAACTGTCTGTACTAAATGATTCAGTTTTGATTCTGAGACTGGATTTCTGATAATGAAACGCACTACTAAGCTCAGAGGTGCTTACAAATGCAAGGGAACTCACACCACAGCTATGAGGAAGGAAAAATATGGAATGATATAACCCACATTCTTGCACTTCCAGACCAGATGATATTTTAGATTACCTTTACAGGCTGAATCGCAACACTTGATATTTTGGGCAGATTGTTCTTGTGTCAAATAATCGTTCTATTAGAAAACGAAAGACACATCAGTGAGTGACGGGTGTTAAAGCAGAGATCAAACACACAAAAGCATCTCTGTGCCGTGTCCCATAGCACTAAAATCACATCTTAAAAAAATTAAGAAGCTTGACCTGATGCCAAAGGTGACAGAAAAGGCGAAGGTATTAAAAAACAGACAGAATAATGTCGGACTCCAGGCAGTTCAACAAAGGGAAATGCAAAATCCTGCACTTGGGAGAAATAACCCAATACTCCGGTTCATTCCAGATTATTTCCAGAGGTGCCTTCCAACCACAACCATTCTTGGGTTAGGTGAATTTACCATTTTGATCAATTGTCTACATGTCTTTCAGTGGGGTAATTCATCCAAATGATGATTATTATTTCATCTAAAAAATCTATGTATTCCACTAGGCAGGACATGTTTGAGGCTGTGTTTGACAGCCGCAGTTAGGGAAATGGTTTTAAAGTATATTTTATATTGCAGTGCATTAGTGTAACTGCTCCTGCTGCCTGGGTACCACTATTAGACAGTAGTACCCACAAGAACGGATGCCATTGCTCTTTCAAAAACAATGTATCTATGAAAGAGCCCATCCTCTTTGGTAATGCACAAAGAAATTTTAACTCATATTTTATATATTTTAAAGCTTTCATAATTCAAAGATACCAGCACTTATTGATTATAATAACAACTCCTAAGTCCAGGGACTTTTTTCTCAGAGCCAAGGATCACCTTTTTTTCCTCCTCTAATCCATCTATATTTTTTATTGAAGAAGAGCTTTTTTACCCACAGGCACCCATTTGTAGTCAGTTACTGCTTTATATCAATCATTGCCTCTCTTGTTTTTCGCTTAACTTTAGAATAATCTCAATAGCAATTCTGTATTGATTAATCTTACCTAAATTTCGTGTATATATGTGTCAAATAGCAATGCATATTGACTTTCAAATAACCACCCTCCATTCTGGTACTTATCTGCCTCAGTTTCCCTTCTGAATCTGCTTGACTCATCTATAAACTTCTTTGGCACAAGAACCATTTCAGCCACACAGGTACTACCTTGATAGATACAGTAGGATATATGAACACTAAATCTCTCTCACTGCATGCTAAAAGAAGGTCTTGGCTTCTCTCTGTTCTTCAGAAAACAGGTTGAGATTATTGAACACAGGAAGACTTTGCCTCTTAGAGAAGGCATGGTGAGGAGGGAATGTAATCCAATCAGCCTTGAATAAACACATTAAAACCAAAACAAAGCCACATTTCCCTAGAGAATTCAGTATCACGTCTAGCCTTCCCCATAGATCTTCTCCCGGTCAAAAAGCATTAAATGCTGCTGTGGTGCCAACTTAGCTGGCCCACAATGAGTGGCTGGGGTTGGACTTAATGTGGTCTCATCAGCATTCAGTAGCACTACATCATATTGCAGCAGGGAGGAGACAGAATGAGGGAGGGAGAGGAGAGAAAAGGAATCAAGGATTAAGACAAATATTATTTCTTAAATTACACACTAGGTTTTCATGCTAATGGATATCCCCTCCCAGACTTCATGCTAAGTAAAGAAATTTGCATAGTACATAGTGGGGACACTACTATGGTTATCTTTATTTTCAGTGGTTATATTTTGGCAGGAATGTTGGCAGACTTATTTCACACAGACATGTAGACAAATCATTCCCTCTGTAAACAGGCCTCCATTACAGCCAGAACAACATCTACTATTATTCTCTTCTTCTCTCTCTGTGCTTCTGAGACAACACCATTTTTGCTTGAACAAAGAATACATAGGGTACCTGAGGTCTTAACAGCATCCAAGAGCCAGAACCCTTTTTGGTGCTAATGGCCACAGGGGACAGCAGACCAACACCACTGCACGTCAGCTGACACTTGATTTGCAAAGATCCACCCAAAATTTGTGACAGACACATGCCATTTCTTCTGGAGGATGTATGGCAAGTGCACACACTGCAGCAGAAAGCAGAAAAAGGGAACTCTAATGAAAATACAAGTACAGATAAAGTTTCAACCTACAGTTTCACACAGCATTACCGTGAAAAGAAAAGCCTCTGCCACTTAAGTTTCCTTTCCCACTAACATTGCTGGATGTGTCAACAGACTTCACTTTCAAACTTCATCACTTACAAGATGTAGACAGATCTACAGTTGGTTCTAACTGATTCGCTCGACCTGTTTCAGAGATCTTGCCTGAAATTTTATAAAATATAATGACAGTTTTTTTCAGCAGATCTATTGAAAGTGACCATAGATTTCTGATTCCTATTTGTATTGAAAAATAATAAATATTAAGACTTAAGACAAGAGAAAGAGATTTGTTATTAAAATGGAAGGTCAGGAGCCCATGTGTCTAGGTTATACTTCTGGCTTGACTCTGACTGTGGATCCAAGTATATAATTTTTCATTTGTGTATCTAGCTGTCTTTGTAAAATGAAGTATTTATTTTGCAGGAGTCTTGCAGAGGTAAGGTACTGTTTATAAAGGAACTGAAAACTTTGGGTGGAAGGGCAGCCTGGTATCACTGGACTAACATTAAGGATCCATTCTATTCAGTAGAAACTAAGCTAAATGGAAGCTATTAGGAAGAAAGTCTAGCACACAGCAATTAGTCAAGGCCAGTTCAGTTTCCCTGATTTCCTTCCCTTTCTACGTCCCTTCTGCATTCTGAATAACACAAGTAACCTGTAGAGAACTGTAGAATATTATGATTTTAGACACTGGATATATAGTTAATGTTGCACAGCCAACCATAAATCTGGTCTTTTTCAGCCTCAAAACATTTGACTTTGCAACTGAAGTAACTTTCTTAATGAACTGCATTGCCCCGAACTAGAAGGAGCCTGTTAATCTAGACAAGCATCACTTTGAAGTGGAAAGAAATATAAATTATATAACACTAAGTTTTACCTGGTCCCCAGTTTACACAGCTCTCCATAATTTGTCAGTCATTCTATGGACATATTTGCTAATCACACAGCCCCATTCCACAGGGGTCTGGCTGCACTTGCAGTTCTGGATTCAAAACGTACCACTGAGCCCTGAAAGACTTTCATCCCCTTGGCAGAACAAGCATTTACCAAGGAGCTAGAACAGATGTAACAACTCCTTTTGTCCCACATGTGCTGCCTGTGAATCACCCCTGACTTTGCTTCTTCCATGGAAGTAGCCCTTGGACACCTATACTGGTATCTATATCCTCTACTACACCCCAGTCATTAGTGGCTGCAAAAGTCCCAGAGACTTCATTTAATTCTTATTTGAACTAAATCATGTCTTTCTGTGAAAGAATATTCTTGCTATCTAGAAAGGCAGAGAGATCTAAGCCTTACACTAGTTCTTTATTTCTTTTACAACATTACCATCAAGGGAGAAGGCTGTGTGGGTCAGAGGAGGTGCCCAGTTCCACCTGTGTAACACCTCCCGCTGTCAGTGTGTTTGCACAGCTGTGACTTAGCAAATGGGTCTAATGCTGAAAAGAGACAAGGAATAAAGTGTTTTTCTTTGTGATACTGGCTGAGCAAACCTCACAGGCACTACACTAACAGAGTGAAAAATCATTCAAAGCTGCCTGTTGTCACACTAGTCAGTGAATGCCGTTCTCCTAATGCAGCCTTGTTGAGAAGGAAGAGGCTAATCTTACGTAGATACTTTTTGATCTACAAATTCATTTTAAGGTAGAGGTATATATTTTAAAGTGAGAACGCAGAGACCGGTCGGAGAAGAAAGAAATGCAGCATGTGCTAGGATGAAAAAGAGCAATGGCAAGAAAGACAGGACTATGATGAAATACATTCTTTTACAGCATGGATATCCAGCTTCTGTATTGCCCTTCACCCAGACCCTACTACAAGAAGCTCCCGCGCAGAATATTGCTAGTTGCCCCCTGAGCTGACTGCAGATATTTATACATTTCTTGCAGTAGACACAGTATTTTGTACATGTCAGTCAGCCACCACCGTTATTGGGCCTGTGGGTGACTGACTGCTTTTCCATTGTATGTGTAAAACACGAAAAACTAACCAGGCTGTGATCTGCCTGCTTTCACGTATCTGTTTATCCTTGAGGCAGTGCTGCATGACTGACATCAGACAAACAACGGCGTAGGATCAGGGGTTTTTGCCAGGTCTTTTCATTACAATGGTGCAGCTGGACTCCAGCTGGACCCAAAAACATTGATAGGAATGTTCCTGTGGGTCTCCAGAACGGGCTGAACCAGCCTTGTCTTTTTTGGTTTTGCTCACACAGATGTTAAAATGCTTCCTCTGCTTTCAGTTTCTTACTCTAGAGTCTCACAGCAATCAGACGGTCAACCCTCCTGAGGTAGCAGGACTGAGAGGTAGAAAGCCTTTTCAACCAATGTTGTAATTAAATATATTCTTCTTCAAGTTAAATGTAGAAACTGAAGAAACAGCTGGAAAAGCTGCACTGAGCAGACAGATCGACCTTCATTTCACACAGACAGGTTCCCAGTCCAGCCCAGCCCAGTCCTATCTCCCTAGAAGAGTCACCACAGCGTCAAAGATAAAAAGGTCACGGGAGTTTCAATCCGCAATGTGCAATTTCATAGTGCACCAGAAGCAGATATACAGATGACACACAGTGTGTGGAAAAGTGCTTCTAGCTGTTAGTTCGGTTCATAGATATATTAGTAGTTAGCATGCAGTTTCTTCTCCTAAATCTGGCATATTTTAAAGTTGTCTCTAGATAAAGAGTGCCAGAGCAGGATCACACTGAGAAACAAGCTGGTTTTGAATTTAAAAACCAAAAAACATTTCTGATTTAAAAAGTAGATTCAACACTAAAGTGAACTAAGCTTTCTGTGATTTTGAATATGATATTTGCAAAACTGTGCTAGTGTACTCTCTTTTCCACAAGGAGTTCATGTGTGCCAATATTTCCAAGGCAGTAAAGACTGCATTTCATGTGCTATTTCAGTGCCTTCATTTTGGGTTTTTCAGCTTGTGACACTTTAATGAAACTTACTCCTTTTCAAGGCAAATATTGTCGTCAAATGGTCACTAATTAATCAAAGCAGTAATTAGCTCCTTGCTTTGGAAAGCTTGACTCGTGGTTTTTTTTAAGGCAAGAACTAAACTATAGGACAACGTCTGTTATCAGTTGCCCCACTAACAAAATGTTTCATTTCTTACAAAAAAAGACTCGAAATGATGAAAGCCCACCCTCTATGATGAGGTCTATGAAAGGTGATGTCACAGTAATGGAAGTGGTGTGAATGCTCTGTCTGTTTCTCTCCTGTGCCAAGATGCAATGGGAGAGTTCTGACTCCTTCCCCCCCAGTTGCCCTCTGCCAGGCATTAAAAGTCTGTGGTGGGACTCAGGCTGCCTCTGCACTCTCTTTAGGGTTTATGTATTTTTCATTTGTCAGTCAAAAATTACTTCTTAAGCTTGTTTCTGAAAATAGAGCCAAATCTAAAAGGGGATCAACAGACTACCTATTTGAGAAA
The DNA here is from genome assembly GCA_013400055.1 of Nycticryphes semicollaris. NCBI lineage: Eukaryota > Metazoa > Chordata > Aves > Charadriiformes > Rostratulidae > Nycticryphes > Nycticryphes semicollaris. The sequence continues at coordinate 3,663,691 of VXBJ01003633.1, forward strand.
TTAAATGTAATTTTTCATATTTAAAAAGGAATACATATGCAACATAAATATGAAGCCAGAGGGTGCCCTTTTATTTACAATGCCCTGGTTAAGGCCAGTTTCTATGGCAGCAGAAAAGGAGTTTGCTTTTTCCCATACACAACCCTCAGAGGAACTATTCAGCTACTGAATTTAAGAAGATACACTTAGCTTATTAAAAATATTTTTTCTTCTTTGATGATATGCCAAAAGTGATAAAAGATCGGTTATTTATTCCATATCCCACTTTAAACATCTCCTTTGATGTATCTGCAACTGCATTTTCTTATTGCTGTTCTACCCTTCAAAAGATTGAGTGCACCCCCAGCTAGTTTGTGGACCACATGAAGCTGAGCGGAGTGGTTGACATGCCTGAGGAATGGGATGTCATGCAGAGAGACCTGGGCAAGGTCAAGAAGTAGGTTTGTGTGAACATCATGAGGTTCAGCAAGGCCAAGCACAGGGTTCTGCACAATCTCCAGTAAGGACAATCTACGGTATCAATACAGGATGGGGGATGAAGGCATTGAGATCAGCCCTACCGAGAAGGACTTGGGGGTACTGGTGGCTGACATGAGTCAGCAATGTGTGCTTGCAGCCCAGAAAGTCAACCATATCCTGGGCTGCATCAAAAGTAGCATGGGCAGCAGGTGAGGGAAGTGATTCTTCCCTTCTGCTCTCCTTCGACCCCACCGGGAGTACTGTGTCCAGCTCTGGAGCCCTCAGCACAGCAAAGACACAGACCTGTTGGAGAGGGCCCAGAGAAAACCACAAACATTATCAGAGGGATTGAGGGATGGAGCACCTCCCCTCTGAGTACAGGATGAGAGAGTTGAGATTCTTCAGCTTGGAGAAGAGAAGGCTCTAGGGACATCGTATTGCAGCCTCTTGGTACTTAAAGGGGACCTAGGAAAGATGGGGACAAACTTATCAGGTTCTGTTGCAATAGGACAAGGAGTAATGGTTTTAAACTAAAACAGGTTGGATTTAGACTAGGGAGGAAGAAGAAATTTTTTACCATGAGGGTGGTGAAAACCTGGCAACAGGTCACACAGAGAGGTGGTAGATGCCCCATCCCTGGAAACACTCAAGGTCAGGTTGGATGGGGCAACCTGACCGTGTTGAAAATGTCCTTGCTCATTGCAGAGGGCTTGGAGTAGATGATCTTTGAAGGTCTCTTCCCACCCAAACTGTTCTATGATTCTAGGAGACATTTAGCATTGCATTAAGCATTACAGCAAGGGCATTTGATTATTCAGCACCAGCCAAAGTTAGAAAATCAGACTGATTAATGATATTAAGCAGAGGAGAGTCACAAAATTAATTATAACTTCACATCAGACCTTTACAATCAGGTACATATGGGTTCATAAGAATGACATGAAGTTTTGGATAAACAGCTACGTAGCTGAAGATAATTTTTCCTATTAAAAGCATTGCATTTACATTTTCTATTTTTATATCTGATAGCAAAATCTATAACGACCAACTCATTGTGCAGATATGGAAAGTTCCATTCTAAGAAGTTTGGATTCGGTAAAACATTGCAGAAAAGAAGAAATACCATCCATTCTAATTTACCACCTCACAGCCACACACTAGGAGGGAAGTTCGAAGCCTCAAAGACTGTAGTCTCTTTACATTGCCTGTAGAAGACTAATATACTCTCAGATGGCACAATATATAGATCTGTGCTTAAAAAACCACCCATACAGCCTGGCATTCAACAACAGTGAACCACTGAAAGGGCAAATTTAGGATAGCAGCTCAGTTTAGACTGTATGGCACATGGAGATTGATCTTCTTTCCACTGAAGTCAACAATTACACTTCTGTTCACATTTCTGATAGAGATTTGACACTTTGAATAAATAGTTTCCCTGTTGCTTGATAGTCTTTTACAATAACATATGTCAAGCTGCACAGGTTCCCAGCACCAGAGGTATGTCTATATAGCAAACATCTGGACAAACTTGTTCTCAGTCCAAACTACTAATGTGTCCACATTGTGTGGACACAAATTTTGGTTTAAGTCTGCATAATCCCTGGATGTGTATCAAGACAAGGCAATGAGAAAAGCTGGATCCCTCATGTGCCTTGGCACAAGTCAAAACAGTGTTGATGGCACAGATATGCTACCTCTAAGCTGGCTGCTACTACATATCCCACTTGCGCCTGCAGCAGGGCCACATGGCTGACGTTAAGAAGATTTATAATCTATGAGGTCTTTCCTGGGATCCTTTTTTTTTTGTACTTGAGCAAATATTGCAAGGACTCGAGCACTCCAAGCAAGTGTGTGCAGCAATTTACATACAGGGCATATGGACAGCTCTACTTTTACCTTTCTCTCGGGTGTTTTCATGGCAGGCTCCCTTAAATCCACAAAAGAAGCAGCTTTGCACAGTGCAGATTATCTAGGCTGATCCAGTCTTTGTAGGACCACTTCCATTTTCTCTGCAGCATCAGGCTACCTTCTGAAACACAGCAAGTAAAGGCCACATAATTTCCTTGGTGTTTTCAGGAGGATTCAGACAAACAAAAAATGTTAGCGTTAGCGTGGTCTCCAGTCAAAAAACACAGTTTTATGGCATTTGTATCCTATATTCATAATCCTTTTCAAACCTGACCTTATAACCTTCAACTCTGATGTCAAAAATATTTACACAGATAAGCAGTTCCTGGCATAATCCAGTTTCGCTCAAAATGCAGAATCCCATCTATGGAACACAGTTCACCTCTCTAAATATTTGTCTAAACAAATGCTGCTTATTTTGGAGCACTACCTCTACCACACTACTGTACTTAACTTTTAGCACTTCTTTTTTTTTTATTCCAGGATGCCACACTGTTGAAACGTGCTCTGTGTTTGTTTCGAGTACCCAGCACAGAGGGGGAGGGGTTTGGTCCAGGCCCTGCCAACACACACCTTCTTTCACTAACCTGAATGAAAGCTGCATCAAGCCTAATAGATACATCTCCCACAGCTGAGAAATTCTTCAACTTCAACAGTTCTTCAACTACTGTGTCCAGCTCTGGAGTCCTCAGCAGAAAAAGGACATGGAACTGTTGGAATAGGTCCAGCAGAGGGCCATGAAGATGATCAGTGGGATGGAGCACCTCTCTTGTGAAGGAAGGTTCCTTCTATGAAGTCTGAGGGAGCCTGAAAAAGAGAATGTTCCAGGGAGACATTATAGCAGCCTTCCAGTATCTGCAGGGAGCCTACAGGAGAGCTGGAGCTCTTTGTCAGGGAGTGTAGTGACAGGACAAGGGGCAACACTTTTAAACTGAAAGAGAGGAGATTTAGATTGGAAGAGGGGAGATTTAGATTAGATACCAGAAAGAAATTCTTTCCTGTGAGGGTGGTGAGACACTAGAACAGGTTGCCTGGGAAAGTTGTGGATTCCCCATCCCTGGGAGTGTTCAAGGCCAGGCTGGATGGGGCTTTGAGCAACCTGCTCCAGTGGGAGGTGTCCTTTCCCATGGCAGGGGGATTGGACCTTGATGTTCTTTAAGGTCCCTTCCAACTCTAACCATTCTATGATTCTATGATTCTACTTCAGTGCAAGACTCTCCAGGCACAGAGTCCCACCTCAGTCCCATTGACTGCAGTATGAATTACACTTCATACCTTTACAATTCTAATTCTTCCCTCTCTCAGATGGAAACTGCTCAATTTATACTAGATGGAGAAGAAAGAAATGCATTAAAAAGGCAGGAAAATGTATGTTGATTGCCTTTTCCCCTATCTAGTGAACACTGTCCCAAAGATGAAACGGAATAATATATTTTAATATCACTGCAGGTGAAGTTTGACCTTTAAATATTAATATTCAAATATTAATGAAATAGCAGGAGGAAAGCAGACTGACAGGTGTAATACAAGTCAGACAAAATAGTACAGTAAATTTATATGCTGCACTGAAATTCTCATTAGTGATAATGAGATATGAACATATAATCCATGATCTGAAGATGTACTTCAGAAAATCCAGGTAGAATAAATGATCAGAAATTTTTGCTAAGAGTAATTATTCTTATTTTACAACTTTGGGGGCAATTCTTTAAGAGAAGAAAAGACAGACACCTGTACTTATGCATGTAAGTGGACTTTTTTTCTTTAAATTGGACCCTTATTGGATTTGGTTCCTAAAATATTTTACCCAAGGGTCTCTTTCTGTTCCAAAAGTATAGGAAAATCTTAACCTTTACACAGTTCTTCATAGTAGCTCACTAGTCTGTTCTTTATTAATCAAAGTGTATCTCTCAAACACTCCCTGAGTACTGCTTATGCCACTAAAGCTGTCTGAGAATGGTGGAAAATTATTTGCTAAAATTATAAACATTTTCCCATTAAGTGCAATATAACAAGATACAGACATAATTTAGAAGTAGGATGCATTCTTCATTCGGCACCTTCACTGCAATATAAAAAGGCGAAAACCACAGAATTCAGGTAGGGACACTGGGAGCTTTCAAAACATTCACACTTAAAATCATGTGTGCAAATCTACAAGACGGTTTTGAAAACGTCACTGAAACAATCTGTCTTAAAACCAGTGAAAACGAGACATTAACAATGAAGTAGAACTTAACAGATCCAGAGCTGCTGCCTCACAGGTCTGTGTCTCTGCTAGAGCTGTGCTGTTTAATGGAAAGACAATATGATGTTGGAAATTACGTAATTTAAAAAAAATTATTTACAATTAGTTTGTTTATCCATTTTGAAGATAGTTCAATCTAGAAGGTGTAAAGTTGTAAAAGGTGTAATTGTTTAGAAACGCATGGAGGAGATGAGATTTAACTTCCCTGGAAGCAGTAAATATTCTACACTAATATCAAGCTGGCTAGGGAATTCAATTTCTTCTATCTCCCAGTGTCTCTCAGCATTACCTGCAGGGCCAGACTTATTCACTGCTTTATCTTCTTCTGTCAGAAAAAAAAGTGACTAACACTAATTCTATGACACAGCACAAATGACTTGACTTTTGCAGGTAAATTCTTATCCCAAGCAATCAGACTCTGGAAACAGTCTGATATAGTGACCTATAAATAAAGAGCTGCACACCACCAGCAATGTGAAAGTACTGTGAGACCAGGAATGTAGAATACAACTAAAATGCTCTATTTTCACAGGGCATGCATATTCTGAGAAGGTTGAGACCTGTGCATGTCTGAGCTGCCAGCATGGCAAGTTTTATATTGATGACACCTATACTACCTACTCCATCCTTCCTGAGCTTCCAACATAGCTTCCGACATAGCCCTTCCAATACTCACATCCCCACCACCTCACCTGCACTTATGCACAACTCCACTGCTCAATACAGTCCAACCAAGTGTCCTGCCAGCTCCTTACTCTCCCTAATGATTTCTGCTGACTTTATTGTGCCAGAAGCCTGAAACAGGCACAGGAAATTCAGGGAGAACAACTAAGGGAGCTAAGACATGGCATCCAGCTTATCTCAGACACTACACTGCCCAAAACCCTGGGAGATATGGGTCTGGATGAGGCAGCCTTTAAGCACAGGTTGACCTCATACCAAAGACATCTTCACTGTTCTTAGTAAGCACCACTCATCAGCAGAGATTCTCATTGTCCTTCTGATGTGAGTTGAACAACCAGGAGCCATTTATTTCAGGATGTAACAGGGCTCTTGAGAAAACACGAGCTTATCATTAAGGATAAACAACATGTAAATGGTGACAACTGAAATGTGGCACATGTTTGGGTGTTGAATTTTGGCATCATCAAAGGACTGTCCCACTGCTGTTGTCAGGGTCAGTGAGAGAATATGCTCTTTTAGAAGAGCACACTCAGGGGCCTCCAGGGTAAAGGAAAACCAATTCTTTTTGTTGCAGTCAACTATCATTTTTTTAAAAAAACCCATATGTTAGTTCCATAGCACTTGAAATAGCATTTTTACAACTGATTTTTTTTCTCCATGTTTGGTATCTAAATAGAAGACATATTTTGAAAGCTTACACTGCTGGGGTGTTAAGGCTTAGGGCTTAAGAAGTCACACAGAGATCTGCTTCTTTCATCAAAACCTACCCCACATCTCCAAAATATACATATGTCTTATGCTCCAGGTCTCCATGTGCATCGTTGCTTTATCTTTCTTGATATATACAAATCCCAGCACAGGATTATTTTTATTTTTATTTTTATTTTGGCATTTTGCCATCTAAATCAGTTAGGCAGCTCTTGTTTTTCTTGCCTTTTTTTTGCGCGTGTGTGTGTGAAATTCCATAATTACTTATTAATGTATTTTGCTATTCAAAGTTGAAGTGATTCAGGCTTCACCAAAAGCCCAAAACTGCCTTTTAAACACTACGCAGCGAGTATGTTTACTCTCTGTCTGGAGCTTACCTATATTAATTTGCTGCCTCCTTTTCTTTGTCTTTGATTATCTTACGGGAAAGGGTAGAAAACACTACTACCCCCCCAAAGGACAGGTTAGGACTGGAACATGGGAAATTCCATCTCAACATGAGAAAGAACATGTTTACTTTATGGGTAACAGAGCACTGGAACAGGCTGCCCAGAGAGGTTGTGGAGTCTCCTTCTCTGAAGATATTCAAACCCCGCCTGGATGCAGTCCCATCCAGCCTGCTCTGGGTGACCCTGCTTTGGCAGGGGAGTTGGATTAGATCCTCTCCAAGGGTCCCCTCCAGCCCCTACCATTCTGTGACTCCATGATTCCGTATTATACAGAAACAATATCATTCTGAGACCAGAAAAAAAAAATTAAAAATCCTTTCTATTTCACTCAATCTTATTTTTAAAAAAAATTTTTCACTCCCTACCCTCCAGAAGAGAAATGAAGGCATTCACACAATGAAGGCACAAAACCTGCTGCAAAGCAAGTTGAATATTAGGAGTACCTCAAGGTTAGTGCAGAGGGGCTGAGGGAGAACAGGCTCTCTGAGAGACGAAGGGCTCACCTGAAGGACACAGAAACAACTGCAGGCCAGACCCTGTCTCTGATAGTAACCAGGAGCTTTGATTCCGCACATATTCTAGACCTGGGGCAAAGACTGATTGTTTTGGTATTAGGGTAATTTCTTTACACCCACCAATTTACATGAGAATTTTTTAAGCTGTCAGAGTATGGGGGAGTGTAGAAACCAGAATGTATGCCACGGATGAACACTGTTCCAGTCACCAAATGCTTCCTTCCTTTACTATTACAGACCCTCTAATAAGGCTCTGTTAATTCCCTTCAAGAAAATTCCAATACCTGATGTGCTGTTACACGCTTGGCAAATGACCTGTGTTTTACCTTATGTAAGGAACATCTCTCCTTGCACGATTCAATGGTTTGATAACTATTAATGAGACATTATGCCTTAAAACATTTCTGATAGATGATTAAGTGCACACTAAATGTTTAACATAGCTTTTAGAAGGTTATATTATGATGCTGCATAGCAACTGAAACTGAAATCTACACAGATAAGGTACATTCCATTATAGCTATCTGGGAATTGTTGCTGAGATTTTGTGAAATGGACAAAATAACAAACTTTCATCAATATATCCATTGTCATTTGCGTATCAAGCAGTTTTGCTACACCAAGGTGCTATGTACTCTTGGTGTATCCATATTCCAAACCTACATCCAGATACTCCTTACCACGTACATGATTTTCACCTGCAGAATCCTGGCACGCCTGTCCAAAGACATTTGCCTGCTGCTAGACGTGAACAGCTCATCCTCCTCCAGGCCAAGTTAAAAATAGAGCTCTGCTCTGAGAATCAGTCATCTGCAGGATGTCTACAGGCATGAATGCTCAGGAAAACAGTGGCAAGACATTGAGTAAAGTGCATTAATCTGAACACGGTGAGCTACAGAAGAAAGGGTGAGGACCTTTACACACAAACATGACATGGAGGTCTATTATCACTAACTTAAAAAAAACAAAAACATTTCCCTTATAATACTGATAAATATAACAAGTGAGAACATAACTTCAATTTTGGTACAATTTATTGCTTTCCCCTTTGCTTGGTTCTGCAATAAGCCCAGGTAGCAACCAAAATACTTAATAAACATTAGCTAGCTTCTGTATTCGTGTTATTATTGTTATCAATCAGTGAGAGGTTGTTTAATACAGTTTGAAATGGTTGTAAAGTGCAAAGAAAGAATTTGCCCAAGTAGAAGACAAAGTGTTAGTCCAAAGAGTGTATATGCCTGCTGTGGTCCTGAGTAATATTTGGTTTTGATCTCTATACACTTGCCATTCCTGTGCACCTTACTGCAGTTAAAGGGAGGGAGTGGTAACACTGCGAAGCAGCTTTGGAAGTGCAACTATGGAGATGTAAGACTGATAGTTTGTTAGAATTGAATCTATCACTTGGTTCTAGTAAATAATTGAAGACAGATCATGGCTTTTCCTAAGCTCTGTTTTAGTTGGATTGGGACAATAAGGACAAAGCATCGATTTAAGCCATTTTTATGCTCTCCTGTCTCAAAGTTTCTGGTGTTTACAGAAAAGCACATTGAAAGGTAAGAAGTCTTTGTTCATGTTTGCAGCCACCAGCTCAAAAGGAACTAATATCTAATACTGTCATGCAGCAATTATTTCTCCAGCAAGAACAGACAATCTTAGTACAGTGATATCCCACTGGGTTATAAACTGATGTGACTCCACCTTTTGTCAGGTGACATGAACAGAGACCAAAAGCACCACGGCCAGTTGAAACCACCTTGATTCCCTATGGAGGCTCTGAGCTGTCTAAGAAGGGTCCCAGAGATGCTAAGGAGCAAATTAAGAGACAGACAGACTAGGTCATCAAGTCTCTGGGTGACAACATTTTTTTACCTATTAAACATACACAAATGAACATTGTTTTGTTACTAAGATAGTTTTCTCTGAAAAAGCCTGCCTTCAGATGAAGTTCCCAGTTTTAGGAAAGCTGGGTAGTCATTGACTTCTCCTATCAATACTACCAAAGAAGAGAGAATTGTAGTTCAGGTATGTTCAAACAGTCAGACTGCACTAAAGCCAATCTGAAGACTGGGAAGACCATGATTCCCCCTAGATTTATGTGATTGTTCAAGATCTGACACCTGAAAGAAAAGGCTCTGGAAGGTACCAGAGGATCCAAGCTTGCAATGACTTGCTGTGCCAACAAGACAAGAAGTATGCCTCTTCCTTCACCTAGTTTTAAATTTTTGCCTGTTCTGGGGCACAAGAACAGAAAATGTCATCATCAGTAGAATTTAACTGTGATCCATTACAAAAGGCTGCCATCTCCTGGTGTCTTCAGCAGCAGTCCTCTGTGGGAAAAAGAATTGGTTTAGTTAAAGTTTACAGCTGATCATAAAGTCATGCTGGTTCTGAACCTTTAAGGGAAAATGTCACTGATAATAAAGGACAGGGAACTGCAAGTTAGAAAGGCTAATGCATTATGTCTACGTTGTATAGGTTAAGCCAACGTGTGCAATAATTATAACTATCACAGCTTGACACAGTTTATAAAGGCTTGAACCATAAAAGCGCAGAGTCCAATAATATAAGCTATTGAGCATTCTCCTACTGAGTGCTGACTGTCCGAGCTCCCATTGTTCTTCAATCAAAAAAAAATGCAATATTACACAGCAGACTAATAATTATAACTCCTTTAAATGGCAACCTAAAAGGGTGTTGAGAATAAAAGCAATTTACACTGTTTTTAGGACATGCAGAATGATGGAAAGCAGAAGAGTAGCATAAAACTAGGGATATAGGAGCACTGAGTGAGTGAGGGGTGAGACATTTCAAGGAAATCTTGAATTACTAACTACACCTTGCAGCAAATGTGAGAACGAGCTCATTTGATATTTTCTTGAGGGTATTCTGTTACTCATGACAGGTTAAGGGCGCACATGGGTAGAAGTATCTGAGACTGTTTGACATGCTGTATGTTCACAATTTAATTTCCTTCTCTGTCCATGTTTATGAGAAGCTGGTCACCTCAGATGAATTCTTTGTTACAAAATAGTATTTTACTATCACTTGTATATTTAAATTTTGATGGTTAAAAGTAATGTAGTCTTGTTTAATACTACAATAGAGCCCGTGCCTTCTTTATTATAGGTCCCAGACAAACTTATTTTTTTAAATTAGTCTTTGCTTTAACAGCTTGCTATCTAAATAAAAACAGGCAGCGAGGGTAAAGAAATACGGGTATTCTTATCTTAGGGATGAAGACATTCTCAGTGTGTAGATGAGTTAAATGATCACCTTCATAATATAAGCACCTCCAGTGTAACAAGGCACTGAGTTCTGTCCTCACAAGTCCCAAACAGATCTCTTGACTGCAAAACCTTCTATATTACTTTATACAGGAAGGAAACAAACATTTAAAGCATAAATGCCAATTTGAACATAGGCATGCTGTCAGTACTACTGAAGTCTGGGGCCTGAGCTCCAGAAGTTTAAGATATCAGGTCCCCACCCATAATCAGAAGAATGGTTTTCAGAACAAATACCACTGTTTAAATAATGCTCTGTTTAATTCAAGATTTTCAACAACTTTTTCCTTGAAGGAATAATTTTGCACTGTTTAGGAAGTAAAGTAAAAGGGAATTTCAAACACATAAAGAAAATATTACTCTTGAGTACACGAGCATTTTCACAGTTTAGGAAGAAACATAACAATTTAACTATGTTATGTTATCTGAAATCTTTCCACAATAGTTGCCACTGCAACCTTCTGAGAGCTTTTACACTTCTAGGCACATGAATGAAAATTAATAAGACTGAAGAAATCTCAGAAAAACATTGCATTGCCTTTTCTGTCACCTTTTTCGCTAACAGTGTAAGAAAAATAGGGCTACTATCCAAGGAAGTCAAATCTGACTTCAAATTTCAGGAACCTACTTTAAAATGGCAATTAAAGAATATAAATGGGACGATAGAATTGAATTAAAAATATTCAGCAATGTATAGAAAATTCTGTAGTGAAACAGTGTTCCATGATAGTTAAATGAAGGAACATTTCCAACGCAGACAACTTAGGGGGGGGCAGTGAGGGGTGGGAAGTAACCTCAATTCTTCCTTCCTTTTCCTCTTCAGCTAATGGCATTTTTGTGCTGGAGCTGTCTCACAACCAGGGTGACATCTTGTGTTCGTTCCATCCACAAAATGCCACAGAATTGCCTCCATCCAGCTGCCATGCACCCAGAAGGTCCAAAGCTCTATCCCTCCCTTTCAAATTTTGTCTTCAGAATAGTTGCATAATCTTAGCTGATCCTACATAGTATTTCACTTACTGTCTCAGATTTCATTAGCTCTTTAACTGTGATTCTATATTATTCGAAGAGAAAATAACATAATAGCTAATAATAGCTTTGGAGAGCTATTTTGAATGAAGACATGTAAATGATAAGGAAATATAAAAGACACACCCTTTATGAAAAGGAGACAGTAATATATATATTTACTAGGATATTTTAAATTAAGGAGGGAACTGTAAAAGGAAAGCCTTTTCTGCCTGAGAAAATTATTATTTTAAAGATTATGAACTCATCAGTCTGTAAATTATAAGGTAGCTGCTACACCTGCAGTTTGATTAATCTGTTAATTAATCATTTGATTCTACTTGTAGTCTTTGCAGCATTTTGGCAAAGCCTTCACTAAGTTTTTTTAAAAGCAGAAAAATATTAAAAAATAAATCTTCTTATGTAAAGAAAGAATATCATGAATTTAAACACTATCATAATAAAAGTGACCGTATCTTTCTGTTACGTGAAAAACAGGCCACTTACAAGGGATGGTGGAACAGTTGAAACAAACAGTTACAAACAGCCTCCTAAAATAAAACAGAAAATGCTTGATTATTATTTCATCCAATTCAGGAAAGCAGCTTCTGAGTACCCCAAAAATATTGCGTCAGTTTGAATTGCAAATGCCAGAAAGAAACAACTTGCTCTGCACTGATAAAATAAAATAGAATGTAAAGTATTCAGCTGTGTGCCAGTCATGCTTTTACACTACAGTTATCCTCATGGTACCCTCCTGCCTGCCAGTAGCACATTACAAATCGTGCACTACTTTTGTATTATATATTACTTGTGCTCTTATTGCCTCTGTGAGGATAAAAATGTGTATAGCACCTTGTTTTTGTAGGTTGGGATTTTTTTTATTTACAGTGGGTAGTTGTTAAATATAAAATGACTACATATTTATCTTGGAAATGGGGAAGTCTTGTTAGCAAAAAAAAGAGTTATACAATTATTAACAGAAAGACCCACTCTGACACACAAAAGGGAGGTGATTCTTCCCTCTACTCAGCGCTGATGAGACGTGTATCCAGCTCTGGGCTCCCCAGTATGAGAACATGGACATACTGGAGTGAGTTTAGCAAATGGTCAGAAAGATGATAAAGGGATTGGAGCACCTGGCCCACTAGGAGAAACTGAGAAACCTGGGACTGATCAGCCTGGAGAAAAAGATATTCAATGTGTATCAATACATGATGGGAGGGAGTACATAAAGTCTTCAGTGATGTCTCCATCCTTGTCACCATTCAAAGTCTGAGTGGACAAAGTCCTGAGCAACCTGCCCTTGATGACCCTGCTTGAGCTGGGGGGTTGGACTAATCTTCAGAGGTACTTTGCAACCGCAGCTATTCTGTGATTATATGTTCCAACTGCCTTCTTAATTTCAGAGAGATTTAAGCAATATTTTAGATAAACTGGGCCCTAGTGATGGTGTACTTTGGAGATCAGGACAAAAATATGGATCTTTGCATAAATTTCTGTGGAAAAAAATGCAATAACCCTGTTACTGCAGGGAAGAACTGCAGCGTTTTAGAGTAGGAAAATTGTGGATTTCCAGCCATGAAGGATCAGGCAGGGTAGGCATGCAGCTGATCATCACTCTCTGTTCTGCAGCTGATCATCACTCTCTGTTGGATGCATCTCTTCAAGAAGGGCCCAGACTAGTACAGTAACCTGGACTCCTGACTTCTATATGAATGACACCAGGACATCAACCATGCTAAACCCCGCAGAGCAGTCTAAAAGAGTGAGATTAAACTTTGGTCCTCTATTTGTATAAAAGAGATCATTCATCAGAAAAATTAAAATGGCTTCACTTTCTTTCCCTGGCATGATCCAGATTACTCCAGCTCTAGAATATTGGCTTTCCTTTAAGGAACTAAAAAGAGCAATGGTGACAGCCTAATACTTTGAGATATTAAAGTGCTTCTCAGAAACTCCTGAGCAGTTCTAAGTTCCAGAAAATCCACAAGACCTATGCAAAATCTACAAGGTCTTCTATAAAATGTAATCCAACCCATCTCTACTTTCTCATCCCAGCTCCCAGTCTGCACTGGTTTTGATTTGGAACACATGCAAGTACATGTCCATCTGCCTTTACAACTGACACCCTGAATAGCTTCAGTCGTAAAACATGGGGTAAATGAGAAATTTCCTTGAACCCAGCTGTATTCCACATGCTACACAAAGTGTTCATGATGTTATAACTGGGACAACACCCCATGTGACACAAGGGAGACATTATTTGGAAGCAATATTAAACCAAAACCTTTAAAAACATGTGATTGTGATAGCTTACCTTGCTTTTTCCAAACACAAATATGTTACTCTTCTCGTCTTAGATTCAAAGGCGTACTCTAAATTCCCACACAGATTCACTGAAGTTCAGCGATAGCCTATGGAGAGATGCAATTTGCACTGGCAATTTCTAATGCCCATTAACATCAAGATGTTCTATAAATCACAGAATCACAGAATATCAAGGATTGGAAGGGACCTTGAAAGATCATCTAATCAAGCAGTCTGTTCTCTATGTGCCATATCTTGATGTATCTGTATCTACATCATTTATATCAGTTTAGGTGTGGGTACCTTTTCTCTTCCAAATTCCATATTTCAGAATTATATTGGTAATTAAATTGGTAAATCAATTATTTCTGCAGATACCTTTGTATCCATCACTTGCACATACATACAGACTTTTTCTTACATAAGTTAGACACATTTGAAAAAAAACCAAAACCATATCTATCTGATACTCAGTTTTAAACCCAGTGCCTATCAGGTACTTATTACTGTCTGTCAGATAAATTTGATCTAACAGGGAAAATTAAAATCTGTTTAAAATGAAAAGACATCACTGAAAGGTTTTCTGGTGTGTGGCTGTAAGCAATAAAAGCTCATTTTCTAGTTCAAAACTTTTAGCTTAATGGTGCAGATATTCATAAATGACATCAGCAGTGGATTTTTTCATATCTAACCTAAGATATCCAAAAAAAGCATCTTTTCAGAGATTCTGCTTTCTGACAACAAAGCCTTAACTCAGCTCTGGACCACAACTCCGGCATTCAAAAATGACTATACACTTTTGTTTCATCATCTTTTCTACCTGGGATTTTGATACCTTTTTGTATAGGTTATCACCATCTATCTGAAGTGATACGACAGATACAATGGCTACATTTGTGTTATATTGTTAACACAAGTTAGTTACTTGTAAGTAGGAGCAAAGATTCTGAATTTGGCTTCAATGATGGACTTACCCTGGGAGATAATACGCTGACATTGGCAGCCCATTAAAAACAGTCATCTTCAAAGATAAATCTAGAGTCTCTGATACGACTTCTTCAGATCTAAGCCTTTGCTAACCCAAAACATGATTCTCCACAAACCTTCCCGTGAGATCACGCGTAGAGAATTTGAGACATTTTGACAACAACTCAGTAATCATTTAAGCAAATCCTATTGCTAGTAACGATTGCCTGATAAGTCAAGCAATTAGGAATTAATCTATGGGACAGAAATCAGACACGTGCCAGGGGGAATTCATATGATATCTAAGAAATGACAAACTTCAGAGGAAAACTGTTAACATGAGTTAGTGGTTTAAGCTATTGTCTAGACCTGCCACAATAAAATTATCATTATTGTTTACTGAGTCTTTTTTCTTTTCTTTTTTTTTTTTTT
>VXBJ01003633.1:3678672-3723358 GCA_013400055.1 Nycticryphes semicollaris
AAAAAAAAAAAAAAACAAAGACAAAGCCAAGAAGAAAGAAGCTCATAAAATGTTTTGAAATTTCCAGAGAAGCACAATTCTTTGCTGACTCTGACCAATATCTTTTACAAGATATTGAGACAAAGCAACACTGGAGCACATGATACTTTGTCACCAAACAAAATCTGTAATTTCTGAATTCCTGTACATAATGCCATGAGATCTGCTAACACAGATGCAAGATCATAATTCATCTGCAAATACAGCAAAGTTTCCCTTGCGCACCACACTGATTATAGTCAATTATATATTCTGCTCAGTGGGATCTAACATACCTTCTCAGGATAGTTTATCAATTTGGGCCTAGTACTACACTAATGCGATTTCAGGAAGGTTTGCCAAGTCAGCTGGGACCCAACATGGACACTGAGGTGAGTTCTTTATTTAGGGTTTTACCCGACCAGGGTTTCCAGGTCCTAAATCTTGACAGAGCTGGGGGTATGATGACATGAGTGAAAGCAAAATAGTGATGAACCTGCCAGTAACGGTTGAGATAGGAACATGTGGACCATGCCATTCCAAAAGGACATAATTTTCTCCTTCCTTAAAAGTATTAGTGTCGGCTCTCTCCTGTCAAGATTTGTAATTCACTCTATCTGCATAATGACCATATTCCAGAAAGTAGCCCCTCCTGGGTTAAATCTGGATCCAAACATCAAACCTAGTCCCGCCCACACAAACCAGTACAGACTACAAAGAGCAAACCCCTATCTACTGGAAAATACATTCTGCAGACACAATATAAAGTAGCCAGGAAGAAAATATTCCAGAACATAAATTCCACTGAGTTGCAGTAAGGAACTTCTGTCTGCTTCAAATTCTGCCTTGAACTGGCTTCTTCTGGAGTTTTATATCAAAAGTCTTTTTTGCTGATGATGGTTCGGTTTATTTTCAAAAGCAGCTGGTGGAGATGGCAATTATCCTTTAAACTTAATAAAGCCAGTGGCCAGACTTACTATCCAGTCTGTGAAAGTCTGGACAAGATGAAGTGGTTCACATTCTGAAGTTCTGGTAAAACAAATTTAATTCTCATCCTGGTGTTTCGTATGACCTCTGCAAGACAACAATTACAGATGGTGAAAAATGACCTTTGTTTCATCTCTAATATTAGTAGTTTTAAAAAGAAAAAAAAAAAAAAGTTCTATGCAATAAACACTTCGAAATTAATAGAGTAATAGTTCTGTAGTTTATTCTGCGTTACAGTAGGGTATTGCAGGCTGAGCCCTAACACAGTTTGTAGTCATTCAGATTTTTAGGAACACAGTGGTTACTGGTTTAAGGTAGCAAAGCAATCTGCTGTGAATTCCTGTGCTGTTTGTGCCATCTGCTGGCCAAGAAGGATCTGCAGGAATCACTCTCGGGAAGAGAATGCAGAGCCAGAAAGCAGGAGCCCACTGGGAGGAAAAGGTCACGTTGCCTATCACTGGAATCAAGGAGCAGCTGGGAAGCACTTCCTGAAAGAGCTCCAAGAAACTGTGCCCTGGAAATGAGGGGGTCCCAGATTTGGCCCAGTTGGTAGGACTGACAGGCTGGTGAAAATCCGAAGGATTTCCGTGTTCTTTAAGCCCATCAGGAGGAACAGGCAGTGGACCAGGTGGCTACTGAAGATGCAGGACTTCACCAAAGGTGCACCTGTGTCCTTTATCCCCAGGGTCTATGCTAGGGATTCTTCAAGCCCGGAAGTTTCACCAGCTTTAATGCTGAAAGTTGGCATGGAATGTTTTCACCACCCCGTGCAGCATCCCGGGGGATGCCAGCGGAGATCTGTGCTTTTGGCTGGTGGCAGCAGTCTGGCAGCACTGTGGGGCACATTGCCGCGTCTCCAACCTTTCCAGCCTCTCCAGCTTGCACAGGAGAGGACGGGCTGGGTGTCCCCAAAACCACTTCTCCCAGAGATGCTAAATTTGGGACGGCACAAACGCATTCCCGGGAGCATTTCTGTCTTCCATTGGAGTTAAACACCTGTAACTGTGAGCGAAGGGAAGGCCACCGGGCGAAGGGGTACTGTGGGGCGGGGGAAGGCTATGGAGGAAGTGTTGGAGACAGAGGAGATGCCTTCCTCAAGGTAACACCGGGCGTTTCCCGCTCTCCCTCGCTGAGCTACCGCCAAGAGGTGAACGGACAGGGGCGGGACGTGCGGTGTCACCTCCCACTCGTGTCTGAGGTCACCCCCATCAGAG
This sequence comes from Nycticryphes semicollaris, assembly GCA_013400055.1. Classification (NCBI taxonomy): domain Eukaryota; kingdom Metazoa; phylum Chordata; class Aves; order Charadriiformes; family Rostratulidae; genus Nycticryphes; species Nycticryphes semicollaris. Next base: position 3,680,892 of record VXBJ01003633.1, read on the forward strand.
GCGGGAACCCTGCCGCTGGCTCCTGGAGAAGCGATGTCTCCGCCGGGCCGCCGGAGGCCGCTGCGGGCTGCCCGTCAGGCCTGGCGGGGAGGAGGGGGTTCCGGCGGGGCCCGCATCCGCCGTCCCCACGTGTGACCGGCTGAGCCGGGAGCGGGAAGAGGCGGCAGAGATGTCGGTGTCGGTGGCCGCGGGCAACCTGCCCATGCGGCTGCTGCACAGGAAGATCCACAAGCGTAACCTGAAGCTGCGGCAGCGCAACCTGAAGCAGCGGGAGGCGGAGAGCGCAGGTACGGTGGGGCCGGGATCGGGACCGGAGCCGGACGGGTGGCCGTGCGGAGCCTCTCCCCGGCTGAGCTCTTGCTGAGCCGCTCCTGACTTTGAGGTGTCTTTTCTCCCTCCTTTCTCTCTCCGAAATGCGTCTCCACGCCGCGCAGCCGAGGCGACATCGCAGGAACCCCCGGAGGAGGAGGTGGAGGAGGCGGCGGCGGCTGGAGCGGCCTCGGATGCTGCCGATGCTGCGGATGCGGCCGGTCCTCGCAGCGGGGAGGAAAAGAAGAGAAAGAAGAAGAAGAAGAAGAGGAAAGCGGCGGCTAATACGGAAAATGGTACGTTATGTTAAAAATTACGATTTTCCCCCCTGGGCTGGGGGGTTGTTCACAGAGACCCCAAAAAGCGTTTGCTGTTGTTTTCCACCCAGTCGGGAGGATTTGTCGGTGTGGGAAGTCCCATGTGTCGGTCTGGTGCACATTTTAAAGCCATGGAGATCTTCAGTTTCTTTTTCCTTTCCTATTCTAGCTCTAACATTTGACCTCTAATATGTACCGAACTGGTAGCAACCAAGGCCAAGTGCCTGCTTGGGTGACACCAACCCCATGCAGCGTTACAGGCTTGGGGAAGAGTGGCTGGAGAGCTGCCTGATGGAGAAGGACCTGGGGGTGCTGGTGGACTGTCAGCTCAATGTGACAGTGCTTGGGTGGCCAGGAAGGCCAAAAGCATCCTGGCCTGTATCAGGAACAGCATGGCCAGCAGGACTAGGGATCATTACTCCTGTACCCAGCACTGGTGAGGCTCACTGGTGTGGAACACTGTCCAGATTTGGGACCCTCACTACTGGAGAGATATTGAGGTGCTGGAGCAGGTCCAGCGAAGGGGAATGAAGTTGGTGAGGGGTCTGGAGCACAAGTCTTGTGAGGAGTGGCTGAGAGAACTGGGGTTGTTCAGCCTGGAGAAAAGAAGGCCGAGGGGAGACCTTGTTACCCTCTACAAACAACTACCGGAAAGGAGGGTGTAGTGAGGGGGGGGGGTCAGTCTCTTCTTCCAAGTCACAGCAAATAGGACAAGAGGAAATGGCCTCAAGTTGCGCCAGGAGAGGTTTAGGATGGATATTAGGAAAAATTTCTTCACTGAAAGGGTTGTCAAGTGTTGGAACAGGCTGCCCAGGGAAATGGTGGAGTCACCATCCCTGGAGATACTTAAAAGAAGAGTGAACGTGGTGCTGACATGGTGTAGTGATGGTTTTGGTAGTGCTGGGTTCATGGTTGGACTCCGTGATCTTAAAGGTCTCTTCCAACCCAGACGATTCTGTGATTCTGTAACACAAGCGGGATTCTCCTTTGTTTGGATGTTTGCTTGTTTATTATACAAACACATCAACTGTCTTTCAATGAAGCTTTGACAGACAGATGGGTTTCGTGCTCGACTGCCCAGCCAATATACCTCTTTTTTCTACCTCATCCACCTTTTGGCAATATCTGTATATTATGAAACTAAAGTACACCAGGAAACTACCCAAAATTAAAAAAAAAAATGCACTCTGCAAATATTGCTGCAGTTTTATGTATTTTTATACATACACCCATATATATTTCTGTATATATTTGAAATTCCTATCTCTTACGTGTTTGATCTTCGTGACACCAGTCTTTATGTGCGTAATCACGGGGTGTTTTCATGCAGTTCTGTGAGGATTCAGGTACTTAGAACAGATGGTACATTTCACGTGAACTGAGCACAAACCGTGTTGGAAACTTGATGTCTGCATTACAGATAGGAAGGAATTTTGTAACTTTTTCCACGTTTCCACAGAAAATTTCATAAATTATATGTTAAGCTTCACTGGTTTACTGTGCAAAGTGGATTGTGTGCAAAGAACTGAATTTTTTGCTCTTTGCCCCAGAAATTTCTGTAGAAACCTCGCCTCCCTGTCTCCTGCCCCCCGTGTGATGTTTGTAAGTGGTTTGCAGACTAAAGAAATCCACTCTATGGAACGATTTTTAATGATGAACACGCCTTTTGTATCTCTGACTGACTTGTATTCTGTAAAATAATGCTCTAGATACAGAAACTAAAAAAGTGAAAATTGAAGAAAGTGAGTCGGCGGAGGCAGAAGATGAAGATAAGCAGGATTCTGGAGAGAAAGAAGGGGAAGAGGAGGAGGTGGAGGAGGAGGAAGTGCCCAGTTTACCACGAGGTGTAACAGGTATCTCGTGTCCTCTTTTTAATACGTGTGCAAAAAGCCAAGCTTTCTTCCAGAGCAGGTTGCCGTTTTCCAATTGGCTTTATAAGGTGTTTGAATGTCAACATTACACTGGCAACTGTACAGCTGTTATTCTGTTCCTGCTATTTGAAATCTGCATTGTATACATGCTCCTATTAGACTTAAAATTACTAGCAAAAATCTGTTTTAAAATATATATATATAAGTATATATACATATATACTTAATTGTAGAGGACAAAGTCAACAAAGAGCAAGCTGGAGGTGTGGGACTAGTAAATTTGGCATGAGAAGTGGTGTGGTCTGTTTTGAACAGTTCTATGTAGTATTCCTAGGAACACATTCATACAGAGTATTTGGTCAATGTCCTTGGATTTTAAGATAAAAAAGGAATAAGAGAAAGTCCTTTGCTGGGATTTTCTTTTTTTATCTAGGTCGGTTTTAACTGGGTAATATCAGAGAATAGATGGAACTAAAGAAGTGAGTTTTAATTTTTTTTTACTTTCTGCTCCCTTCACTTCAGGTGCTTTTGAAGACAATTCTTTCACTTCCCTGGCTGGTCTTGTCAGTGAGAATACACTGAAAGGCATAAATGACATGGGTTTTACTCATATGACTGAAATTCAGCATAAAAGTATTAAGCCGCTTCTGGAAGGCAGGTAAGATACCTGTGTTTTAATCACTCCATTGACCCCAGATGTTGTGTAAATGTTGTTAGCAAGCTGGATACATGAAATGTAGCTTTCTGCAGCTAAACTGGTTTTTTATAATGTATTCTCCTAAGTTTTAAATATTTTGTGTGTAGTCATTAATCACAGAATCATATAAGTGTCTAGGTTGGAAGGAACCCTTAAGATCATCTAGTTCAATCATCAACCTATCTCTGATGAAAACCATCACTAAACCATGTCACTAAGCACTATGTCAACCCATCTCTTAAAATAACTCCAGGAATGGTGCCTCAACTGCTTCCCCAGGCGGCCCATTCCAATGCTTAATGACCCTCTCAGTGGAAAGATTTTTCCTGCTATCCAATCTGAACATCCCCTGGCGTAACTTGAGGCCGTAATAGAAGTTAACACATAGTGTATCTGTGTTGTGTGTGAGCAAGTACTTGGGGCAAGCTCATAGAAACTGCTTTGTATTTGGCTTTGAAAGCAAGGAAGTGTGTTTTCACTTGTCTTGTGTCAGTGTGTCTCAAAGAGTCTCTAGAGACATAGTGACCGTTTGCTGTGAACCACATCTGCTGCCAGGGTCTTAATACCAACTCTGCCGGTTTCCTGGATGCCATGATATGTTTTTAGTTCAGAATAGGATTGTTCTTTCCTCTGTAGGGTCAACTAAACACTTCTCTTTCTAACTTTGTTGCGTACAGGGATATTTTAGCAGCTGCAAAAACAGGCAGTGGCAAAACACTTGCGTTTCTTATTCCTGCGGTAGAGCTCATCTACAAGTTGAAGTTCATGCCAAGGAACGGTAAGGCTTTTAATTTCCCAGTTGAATTTTACTGTGGCGCTGCCATTTAGGGACGTGGCTAGGAGGGAGAGTGGATGAGTTGTTGTCATTTATTCTTGTATTTTTTAGGAACGGGTGTTATTATTCTTTCTCCTACTCGAGAACTTGCTATGCAAACCTATGGAGTTCTTAAAGAACTTATGAACCATCACGTTCACACCTACGGTCTGATAATGGGGGGCAGTAACAGATCAGCAGAAGCACAGAAACTTGGAAACGGAATCAACATCATTGTAGCGACACCAGGAAGACTCCTGGATCATATGCAGGTAGATGAAATACTGATGTCTAATCTGCGTTATTAAAACATAATAGAACTCCTGTCCTTGTCTGACTCTGAATCTGTTAATCTTGTAGAACACTCCAGGTTTCATGTACAAGAACTTGCAGTGTTTGGTAATTGATGAGGCAGATCGTATCTTGGAGGTTGGATTTGAAGAAGAAATGAAACAGATCATAAAACTTCTACCAAGTAAGAAAAAGAAAATCTCTCTTTTCTGGAAGTCACTTGGCTAACGTTATGTCTTCTTTATGACTCAATTATTGTAAGAGAAGTCATTAGTTTTTATAGTTCTGTAAATGTGCTTGCGAGCGGTTGTCTTACTCTGTCCTTTTTTCCTGAGAGCTAGTGTGTATTACGCTATTTAACATCATTTATCTGAAGGACAGTTTTCATATGCACTTTAGGGATATAATTCTGTTAATATATGATCCTTTTAGTTTTAACATCCGCGTTCTCTCATTCATTTTCCACTGTTCCTTCGTCTCCTTCGTTATTTCTTAATAAGGCTTCAACACAAGGAAAAAGGTCTCCTGACTTGCAGTTCAAATTTTCTTCTTACCTCCAAGAACAGTACCTTAAGGAAGTTTAAATATTTACTGTAAAATTTTCCTCTCCTGATTTTTCATTTAGTTCTTCCTTCCAATCGACGTATTGTGTTTAACATTTTCAGAGTCAGCAAGGCTTTCCCTGGAATTTTCAAAATGCAGGAAAAAAACCCCACATGGAAATAGTATATAAAAAAATGAGTGTTAAATATTTTGAGGTTTCACATCCTAGATATTTCCATTCAGATTTGCATGTTTAAGATGCAGATATGCCCAACTAATAAATAACATCCTGCAAAGAATGTAAATGAACAGTGCTAAAAGAAAGGGAAGGAAGAGTGGGAAAATGACACGTTCTTTGTGGAGCAGAAAATAACAGATAAAAGAAATTTTTACTTTGCCTGAGTTTAATTTGGTTTTGTCCTGTCATGAAGGAAATCCATGATGTTGTGAAGTGGAACAAGCTAAATCTGCAGTTTGTATGTACTCGTGTAACAGGAAAATGTTAGAGGATCGGGATATATGTGTGAGGTGGGAGATGACAGGGAGGCGGGAGGCCTCCTACGCCCGCTCTGAGGTCACTGAAGTCCCTGAGGCTCAGTACAGACGTGCAGCCACGTGACGAAATAGCACACACAAGTGCGTAGGTTCTAGGCTGATTTTATGAGACAAACACTAAGAATTTATTTAATTTTCGTAAGTTCTTTTTCTTGCACCATCTCTAGCGGGATTTTTATAGTTTTTTTAACAAAAACATTTTAGTATTAATGGGAATGAAATCAATTTATAGTTAGAATTACTATTTAAATGATTGCTTTGTGTCTAAATTGGAGCGCAAATTATTATTATTAACACTTTCTCAGAAAGGAGAATTGTGTTTTGATGGCTGTTAGGATTTTAGGAGGGCAGCCTAAGTAAACACCCTGTACAACCCCATAATACAACTAGGCCTGTCTGTTTGTCATTAGCAGTATGTTTGAAATAGAATTTGATTGAAAGAAGTAGACTTGCTCAGGGAAGGCTGTAGTTAGAGATTTTATGGACTTGCTATTTGAATTCTCCTTTAAAAAAATGAGGCTGTCTTTCAAAAATAAGTATTTTTGCAGAGCGCAGGCAGACGATGCTTTTTTCTGCCACACAAACCAGAAAGGTTGAAGATCTGGCAAAGATTTCTCTGAAGAAAGAGCCACTGTATGTTGGGGTTGATGATAACAAGGAGACAGCAACAGTAGATGGTCTTGAACAGGTAAACCACAAATGCTGTAAAAAGGGGGTGTGATCTGTGAACATAGCAAGTGCTGTGCGTTTTTAATGGGGTTGTACAAACACTGTCTTAAAGGGTGGGCAAAAGCTCTCAGCTGCTTTTGCAACTGATAAAAGGGCTTTATTCAGTCTGCTCACTGTAGTCAGCTTTATGCATCTAGTCCATGTCTGCAGGACGGATATAAAACTTCATGAAATAGAAATATAGTTACTTACCACTTGTCTGTTCCTATCTACATGACATGGCCAAGCCCCAGTTGACTTTCTAACTGTATTTTCCATGTTACTGTCTAGATATATAGATATATAGATATAGATATGTATACTTCAGACATATTTCATTGTTGCTGCTTCAGATGATCGCTAAACTGCACAGCGGTTTCTGGGTTTGTGCAGTTGTCACAATGAGTGTTGTTATAAAATTAGCAGTAGCTATGTATTGCCTTAAAACAGTGAACAATTCCATGACATAAATATCTTGAAATCATAAAAAAAAAAGGTTAAAGAACCCTAAGCAGTTATTTTCATGCCTAATGTCAGTCATTCAAATGTCTTGAAATGAATTTTTATTATATAAACTAATTACTTTGTACTGAACTTAGGCTAGCTTGGATAATTAATTTAAAATTACTTTTTCATATTTCAAGTTAGTACAGTAAGTTTCTTGCCAAGTTCTTCATCTTTAGGAATTTAATGTACCAAGGTGAGGGACAGACAAAAAGTTAACTATTCTGCATATTTGTTTCACAACATCACACTTCCCTGATTTAATTATTTTGCTGAAGCAAATGCTTGTCCCATACTACTTTATTTAACAATACTTAAAAATTTTCCAGGGGTATGTAGTGTGTCCATCTGAAAAAAGATTCCTTTTACTCTTCACATTCCTCAAGAAGAATCGGAAGAAGAAACTAATGGTATTTTTTTCTTCATGTATGTCAGTGAAGTACCATTATGAATTACTCAACTATATTGATCTGCCTGTTTTGGCCATTCATGTGAGTATTTTATTAATTGATTAGCTAATCTGATAGTAGCTGTAAGTTGTTACTGACCTTACATTTCCCTTGCTCATTTCAGTCCAGTTTCAAGTAAACAGATACTGTGCTCACAAAGCTGAGGATGATCTTGATTAGCCTGTCGAGGAAGGACATAAAGCAAAGGCTATGTAATAATTACACTGTAGCATTGTTGATCTTGCTATTTTCCAAACCAGGGTTGAACACTGATATTAACTTGTTTTCTTCCCCGGAGTTGCCTTTCATAAGCTCTAAAACAACTTGTGGAGCAAAACTATTGTCAGAGGAATCTAAACATCCCGATGGCTGGAGCTTTTTCTAAGAGCCAAGGTGACGTTTGGTTTTACTATGCCAAAACTCACCATTTGGATGAATATTTTAAATTTTTATCAAACCCACAAAAGGCATAGTTTAGGAGAAGGAATTGACTGAAAGTCTATGAAAAAGTTACAATTGGCCACAAATGTCTTTTTTTTATTATTTTTTTCATCATTGGTAGTAGTATGGGGATTCTTTTTACTATGTTATGATAGAACTGTTACAAGTATTTCTTTTTCTTTTTTTTTTTTTTTAATTAAACCTATAATGTAGCGTATTGCTAGACTTGCAAATGCCCTTTTTCTGAACCTCAGCCATTTATGCTCATGCAACCAAATTTGTAATGCTTTGGAAGGTACAGTGGTACATCTGAGAGATACCATTTCCTGCAGCCCTGTGCTGCTGACCGTGGCAGTGTTGTTTCTTCACTATGAAATGGTCCTCCTTGGTCTGTACAAGTCCGTGACACAGAAAGATGCCTCATATTTCTTTTAATTTTTTAGTTTCTATTTCATCCTTCATGTGGTTTTTTCCTTTCAGGGCAAGCAGAAACAAACCAAACGTACTACAACGTTTTTCCAGTTCTGTAATGCAGAATCTGGGATACTGCTCTGCACTGATGTGGCTGCCAGAGGACTGGATATACCTGAAGTTGACTGGATTGTCCAGTATGACCCCCCAGATGATCCAAAAGTAAGTTAAGGAAATAGAGAAACTTCACAGCAATAAATCAAATCCTAGTTACAAATGTAGTTGCAGAGAAAAGCTGAAGCTGCTGCTCGACAGAGGTCAGGATTCAGCCGTGTTCATATCTAACAGCTAATTTCCTCTACTTCCCTCCACCAGCTCCTAGGAAACACTGCACCCAGCTGAGACCTTCACTACCTTTTTTAAGATTTGCTTTTTAAAACATTATTCTTTGTGCTGTTAATTTAAAATCTAATCAGCTAAATAGCAAAACACTTCTCAAGGGGAACGTGAATTTATGTATGAATCCCTGAGTCTCCTAAACAGGTTTTTCCAGTGAGAATTTGATTTCCAGTGTAAAGAGGCAAAACTCAAAAAACCTCACAAGTTTTGAGAAATATACAGGGCAAATATACCAAAAGCCAAGTTTCATTTTCAGTTACAGCAGACTAAGCTTTTTTCTTCAGTAAAAGCTACAATATTTTTAGTCAGGGGTTTCTGTCTCAGTCCAATTATGATCTGCATCTTCAGCACCTGGTTCCCCTCACCCATGTGTTTAGTGCTAAGAAAAAGTCTTACAAAATAATGTACGATGCCATTAGATGCATTACACTTCTTAGTGTTAAGTTTGGAGGCAGGGGGGGTGTGAAGTTTATTACATGTTTGAAAGACTGATTGGACTTGCTGTTTCTTATTCTTCCAAAAGGAATATATTCATCGTGTTGGTAGAACTGCCAGAGGCATCAATGGTAGAGGACACGCTCTGCTCATTTTACGACCAGAAGAACTGGGCTTTCTTCGTTACCTAAAACAAGCCAGGGTAAACTTGTGTCTACTTGGTTTTAACTGTTTGGTTTTTTACCGTGCAACATTTTTAAAGGTGAAACCTGTAATGATTAATCAAACATTTTAATTTTTTTAAGCAAAAAACCTTTCTGTTGCTTAGAAAATACTTAACATCTGACTTCTGTGTAAAGTCAGCAATGCAAAGGTAAATATTGGGTGTGTTTTGTAGTTGCTTTGCAACTGTGCAACTTGCATTGTTAAAAAATATATAAATTTCCTGTTTCCTGCCTGTGGAAGGATACTTGGCCAAGGGAGCTTGGCCATACAGAGGAGATTAAAACCTGGATGTTGCTTGTACAGTTTCTACTTTTTCAATTGAAAGAATCAATTGCTTTTTGGTCAATTCCTGGAGAAGGGGTGGCTGCCTTCTAAATTTTAATCATTTTAATATGATAGAACTGCATGTAGTTTCATGGTTGCTCCTTACAGGCTTGTTTCCAGAGTTTTGCTACTTGCAGCTGAAGCGCTGTAGCATCTAAAGCAAAAGCTAAAGGGGTAAAAGGGTCATACTCTAAACATCTTTATTAGTATAGCTTAAAGGTAGTGGTAATACTGGCATATTGCTGTGAAGCCACTTTATGTGTCTGATAAGGGTAATGATAGTATAATGGTCTGATCATTGCTTTCAATAAAAGATGATGGCAAAAACCTAAAAATAAAAACACGTACAGGATGTGCTTTTCGTTCACAAAAAATTCCTTGAACTTGAGAGCTGTAATTATGTATTAACAGATAGAGCTGTGGTGCTAAAAATAAAAATCTTCTGATAATTGTGCAGGTCTTTTTCTGTTTGTCTTAGCTCTTTAACATACCCATACCCAGTGTTTACGTAGTATAAATAATAACAGATTTTTTTTCTTTATTTTCAAGGTACCCCTAAGTGAATTTGAATTTTCGTGGTCAAAAATTTCAGACATCCAGTCACAGGTATGAGATGAGTTCATATTACAGCTACTCTGAATATCTGTGTGATAATTTATATGGAGAATGTTATAGTCTATAATGACCAAAGTTTATCTCTGCTTTCTGGAAAAGTTCCTGTAGATGACTATAGTGCAGTAAATACATGTTGTCCCTCTATGACATTAAAGCAATAAAATGTCTTTTAAGATGAATTTTAATCTTCAGTAACTAAACTGTCATCATTATACAGTATGAACTTGCTCGTAATAATTATTTTTTTATTAAAACCACAGCGATGTAAACCTGCTTTCAGCTTTTGAACAGAATGTTCTATTTATCATAGCAAACAGGGTAAAGCCCATTATCAGCTAAACATGTTTCGTGCTCCAGCGCTGCAAAAAATAGCCGTGGAGCACAAAGTTGAATAGCAAAGATAGTTCTGCAGATGTGAATTTCTGTTGTCCCTTAATTCTGTGAATTAGTCTTTTGATAAGAGCTCTGTATAGCTTCTTTGCAGTAGCTTAAATCTGAAATAGCAAGTACAAGAAACAGTGAAGACAGTCAGACTTACAGAAGGAGGTTCCTGGTTAAGAATAATTTGGAAGTAACAATGTCTAATGTAACTTATTTTTAGGATGGTGGATGAATGTGTGCTAAACATCAAATGTGACACTTTGACCTAAAGAGTATTGGTCTGCAGCAAATAAAATGTCTCAGTCTACACTAATGCATCTGCATTTTTGTCTTAGACTTAATACTGTTTATTTTACAGTGTATTTGCACTCTAATAGATTATGTATAGAATTACACAGAATGGTACAATGTAAATGTCTGTCAGTTGTCCATTAACTCTGAACATACGTAGTTTCACAGTATGACTGCAGTTGTATACTCCTTGATGAGCTTGTTTGGGACAACCCAATTTAACGTTTCTGCAAATTTTCATATTGCTGAGGCTTTGTACTCTAATTCAGCATCAGGCTATTTTTTCCCTCTATTTGTTTATAAAAGTACTGTGATACATCTCTGCCCACTCTACCCTCCCAGGGCAATTTTGATGAAGTGAATAGTGAATGTCACTGCAACTCACATAGTAAATAATTTGCTTGAATGCAATTCATATACTTGTTATAGCTATAATTGCATATGTCTTTTCTTGGGTTTTTTTTTTTCCCCCTCACCAGCTGGAGAAACTGATTGAGAAGAACTACTTCCTTCACAAGTCGGCCCAGGAAGCCTACAAAGCTTACATTAGAGCTTACGACTCCCATTCTCTGAAGCAGATCTATGATGTCAATAACTTGGATCTTCCCAAAGTCAGCCTGTCATTTGGTTTTAAAGTTCCTCCATTTGTCGACCTCAGTATCCTTTTACTGCAGCATTTCAAAGCTGATTTTCTGCTTTATAAATGTTACGTGCAACTTACTAAAGTTTCTATACTACTTCAAGTTCTGATTATTTTTTTTTCCCGTTAATCACATAAATGCATCATGCCCCAACAATAGGTTATTTTAAAAAAAATGTTAAATAGCAAATAATAAAATGGCAACAGTTGCCTACAAACATCCATGTTTTGGAGCATGTATGTGCTGTATGTGCTTCAGTTGCTGCAGGGTGGCAGACACTGAAATGCATACATGTTCTAGAGCACTGTTCTCCAATCAAAATTGTTCTCATTGAAAAGATATATCCTTAAATTTAATTGTCGTAGAATATTGAAATAGATGGACAAGAGGATGAAATAGAAGACTGTGTCTAGATTAGGGTCAGGCCTCCTAGATGGAATTGGAAGAAATAACCAGCTTAGTTGGGCAACTGGAGAAATGAAAGCAGCATTTAGAACCCCAGGCACTAAGTTCTAGTTTTGTCTGTAGTTACACTACACAACTTGTTGTATAATGCTGCTGGTTCTCCTCACGCCAATGACTCGTACAATACCTAAAAAGCAACATCTCAAATTAATTCCTTTTTAAGTTCTTTAACCAATACATTTCCAGATGTTAACAGCAACCATGGCAGAAGACTACAGAAAAGAGGTGGAGGTGGAGGATTTGGTTACCAGAAATCAAAGAACGTCCACAAAGCTAAAATCTTCAAACACATAAGCAAGAAATCGGACAGTCGGCAGTTCTCTCGTTAATCAGACATTCATTAAAACAGCTGCTGGCATTGGAGTAGACTACCTTGATCAAAACCACCCCGATGGTTACTTCCAATTTAAACTGCTCTGTTTGCATTTTTACAGGTCTTTATGGTATTGTTTCTGGGAACATCTTTTATCTTTCACTTTAGGAAAACTCTTTGGAAGGGAGATTAAAGATAGAAGCAGAGAGTATGGCCTGCTAATTTTGCCATAGTTAGTTGTAAAGAAGAAGATAGTTGAATATTATTGTCTTAAGTCAATACTACAGAGCTTTTTTTTTTAAAGAAAGAAAAAATACTCTTAGGTTTTATAGAATTTGCTTTACATTTACCCTTTTTTTTTTCTATGCATACCTGAAAATTGTTGGACAAGGACACTGAGACTAAAAAAATTTGTTCAGATGAATCACTGCCAGGGTTTCTAGCGCTACAGAACTCTGCTTTGTTCATCAGATATGCTGAAGAATATAGGAAGGCTCCTTTGGAATGTAACATACCTATGAATAATTAAAGCTGTGTGAGTTTGTGATTAATTTCAGTTAATGGTATCTATACAACAATTACAGTGTCAAAGATAAATCTCTTATACTACATCTGGCACATGTTTAATGCTGTTTCTTTTAATGTGATAAAATGGTAACATTATAGTAAAATGTTTGGTTCTCCTTCATATTCTTTTTAAAAGTCTGAATTTATTCATCTGGTAATGCCTAATTACTCTTACGAATATGCAAAAAAAATAAGAAAAGCAGATTACATAAATTGAAGCACTCAGCCCAGATAATTTTTTAAAACGCTCCATAACCTTAACGCAGTGAGAAGTTTTGCAGCAGTATCTTGTAAATTACAAAAGTGAATGGCTTTTTAGTCTTAGTTTATCATATCAGTGATGAGCAAAGTCAAAGGTACTACCTACCGCAGGATTGAGAGTGTGGAGAGAGACTCAGTAAGTGAAAAATTTAAATGGGGCATAAATACACTAGAAGGATATTTTGTGGGAGAAAATTCAAAGACTGACATGGAAGAGGATGGAATATACATTGCAAATAGAACAAACATGGAGACTTAAGTAAAAAAAGAATACACACCTTTGGCAAAAGTAGAATAACTACATTACATGTATTCTTTTCATATTTCTACTCTTGCAGAGTAGATAACTATTACGAAGCTACAAAGGGGGTGGGCAATAGTATTTCAAAAATGTTGATCTGCCAATGCAGGGAAAGACTAAAATGTTACCGAATACAGGCATTGGGGTCCTGGATGATTACAGCAAACCAGCTTTTAATTTACATCTAAAATGTAACCAGGACCAATTAGGAATACAAAAGCATATGTAGGTTTTCCCACATAGAGTGGACTGTTATTCCATAAGTAAACATGTCAGATTTAAAACAGTGATATATGCATTGAAGTATCGCAAAAGAACATTGGTCAACTTTGTTTTCACCCTTGGAGAAAGCAGGTCCTTTTATCCGCTCTGTTGCTAGAGCTTCCACCAGAACCGAGTGTTACTTTCTTTTCCTTTTTTTTGTGAAACAGCTAACTTTTAACCCTAATGGACTTTTCAAGGTTTTTAATTAGCATTGGTCAGATGTTAAAAACTTCTGATGTGTCAAAATACTGAAGTAAGTTGATACTAAGATTTGAAGGTCTTGTACTTCCTGGGTTGCAATGAGAGAGCAAAATGTGCTCTGAAGAGTAAGCAATACTAAATACGTGATGCCTGGTTCATAGAGTTCTAATGTTTGATTCCAGGTTTGCTGATACATTTATAAATAAATAATAGTTGTCAAAATAGTTCTGTTAAAATTGCCAAAATGTCTGTTTATTTATAGCACATTTTTAGAATTTAGAATTATCTCTGAGTTCTACAGTATAACACAACTGAAGGGTTCTGTCTGCACCTGCAAGCTGTGCAGTCACAGATTCCAAATTAACTTGCATTATAGTGAAATTGACTGAGGGGGGGGTTCATTAGATGAACCACAAAATTAATCACTTGGAAAGAGATGTGAGCAAAGCTGCAGCAAACCGCTGTATGGATCAGAGTGTGATGATGTGGGCAAAACCAGCATGAAGGAAGTGGTGGGGGGAGTATTCGTTTGGAACAAGGACAAAGCTGAGCTGGTGGGCACAGCCAGTGACCACCAGGCTGACCATGTGCTGCAGAGCCAGAACTGGCTGGGTTTCAAAGCGCAGCACGATTCCTGCCACTGCTCTGTGTAGGCAAAAACCTGCTTCTTGGAGAGCTGCTTTTTCCCTGTCACTCCTCCTCGTTCGGGGAACAGAAGGCCGACTGCTTTCCCAGCAGCTAGACAACCTCCAGCTCCACCTCATTTTTTCCTTCGGAAGAGTTGAGGCACTGTCAGTTTCTAAAGTCTGATAGGAGGACAATTTGAAAGTAGGGATTTGGTATGAGTCTGCACAACTCCTCACTGGTGTCTTTTGTTTGCATTTTTCTTACATAGCCGAATACAAAGAAATCTCAGAAATAATGTCATCTAGGAGATGAAAAGGCTGGATGGTGTTGCTCTAGAGTAGCACTAGCTTACTCTAAAAAGCAAACAAGCTTATGCTGTTACTTAAGACATTATAGATATATGACGGCTGCACAGTGACGTAACTACAGTTTGTCTGCTATCTCACACTGTAATTTTGTGATAAAGTATGAGAGAAATTCCTGAGCTGAGACCAGAAGAGAAGGGGTCAGCTTCCTGGCTTGTGCAGATGCAGTTATCTTTCTCTTTGTTTATGAAATGATAAACGAAAAATAGTTTCTGATGAAATATCTGTGTGTATCAGGCAGCGTCTGTTCCACTATGGTATTGCAAGAAGTTTTAAAAGATTGTCAAACTGATTCAAAATCTAACGTTTCCTTTGCAACTTACCCTGTAATCAATCTTGTGAGCAGTTAATAGAGCTCAGCCATCAGACTCTCAAGGCTTGTCTCATAACAGTGACTGATAGGTTGGGGACTAATATGGTGTGCCTTGAGAAATTGTCTTTTTTCTCCAAGAACCTTGACAAAGAAATTGGACTCTTTAAACCACTTAAGGGGGTGATCAAAACTGTCCTGCTTGAACTGGAAGGTTTTTTTGACAGCTCTTGCAGCAGGCCCATAAAGGAGAATTCCATTGCTGAGCTACTGCTCATAATCATGAAAAATCTCGTCATGAGTTTCCTACCCCATAACGCTGCCGAGTTATAGGCAAGCACAAGACTAGTCAGTGTTGCCATCAAATTTTTCAGGGTGAATGTCACAGGTAGAGGGCACATTTATTGACAGTATAGAGCAAGAATACTTGAGAGCTGGATATTATCTACTTAGATCTGCTGTAAATAAGTGTGTTTATATTTTGGCAGTAATTAGCCTTTTTGTTTCATGTATGAGTTGATAAATCAGTTTAAATAAGCTGCCGAAGCTTTAGATGCTCTAATGATTTGCTTTCAAGCCAGTAATCGAAGGCTCAGGGGAAGCAACCTCTCACAGGAAAGGTGAAAAAGACTGTGTTTTTTAAAAAAAATAAATTAAAAAACCCAAACAAAACAAAAAGGTGAGTAGAGGTCTCCAATTTCTTCCAACTGTGAAGGAAGACAAGGTGCTGACAGGCTACAGCACAGGTCTGTGACTTGTGTTTTGAAATCTATCACAATCCTCTTTAGGAGCTAGTTGTCCGGTTACTTCAACTCCCCAAAACTTAAAAGGGATTTTACAGAGATCTAAAAACCTAAATGCTAGACATGAACAAGTTACTAGCCCTTAAAAGGTGAATTGGTTTGGGTTTGTTTTTCTTCAGACTAGAATAACAACACTGAAAGAAGCCTAGAGTCAGGTGGCTGGGCAAGCGGAACGAAATCTGTCTCTGCTCTTGACTCCTGCTCTACTAGATTGTTTTCCTCCGGATGTCAGCTGCTTGGCTTGACAGGACAATTCAGGCAACTGTTTCTGATGCTTTTGTTTGCTCTAGATTTATAGAAGAAGTTGAGCCGTGACAATGAGAATCCAGCCTCTTGAACTGGTATGCTCTTTGCTTCGAAAAAATTTGCTGGCTTGCATCAAAGTCATAAATACTATAATGTTGCTTGTGTCAAATCTCTTTATTGCACAGCCATGTGGGGCAGAGATTACCTTTTCCTTCTTCTTCTGCTAGCCACCATGATAAACTTTTGATACGGAGTTGTGAGGAGAGGTAGAGGAAGGATACCATTAAGAGAATGGAAGACAAATGGAAAATCAGGCTGCTGTCTAGACACACACTCACTTTGTTATATCGGTGTCATCCGGTTTAAGAACTGCATTCACTTTTCAAAAAAATATCTGAGCATACTCTACAATAGCAGTCCATCTTCCCAAACACTCCTGTAAGCTACAATGCTGGAAAACAGATAAAACCTCTACTATTTTTTCCCAGTTGGTCAGAATAAAGAGAAGAAAATCATAGTCTCTGCAAAGTCTCGTCTACTAGTTCATCCAAATGCTCCTCTCTGTTTTGGCTGTCAGGTGTTTAGCCACTCAGGGCTTTCTGAGCTCCTCAATGAGTGGCTGCTATCCCCTAGGGATGTTGAGAATCACAGGAATATTATAAGTGTTACTATGCATAACTAGAACTGGATGTTCACTCATAGGGGTTGATGTGAATTTGTAGGAGCTATCAAGTCTTCCTTACAAGCTTGGGTTCTTGATATATTGTCAATTCTTCAAATTAATAAACCTCTTTCTGTGTGCAAAGAGAAAACAGCCTTGAGCAGCAGGTAAGTTCTGCCCAGCACCTTCCTCTAGCTGTTATTAGAAAAGCTAAGAATGAATTTATGAAGGTATAAGTAACACTAATACCTACAAAAAGTAATTTGAGAACATAAATGTAACCATAAAATGATGTTGCTTTAAAAAAAAAATAAAACAACTTCATTTCCCCCCATAGAAATCGTATTCTCCAATATCTTTACATTCTTCTCTTAATGGTGGCAGACACTGCACGCTACAAGATGTAATTCTTTAACGCTAGAAAAAGAATCCTTAACTTCTAATATGCACTAGCTGCAGATGACCTGTAACAAAACTATGTAAAGTGCTAAGTGATTATTTAAACATTGTATTTTCCACTTCAGCAAAATTTAATGAATCTTTTTTCTGATAGATTGCAAGTCTGTGCTACTATAACCTTATGTAAACTCTCCATATTTTTTTTTGTCCCACTTTCTACATAAATTCAGCAAAGTATTATTGGTAAATACGGATAGTTAATATCTCAGGTGCAAACTACTCAATAAGGTATACACGTTTTAATTATTAAACTCATTCATAGAGTCCTTCCTTTGGGTATGGGTATGAAACTATTCAAAAGTATTGCACAGAGAAATAAACCACACAATACACATACATTCCAGACTTGGACTCATGATAAATTCATGTAAAGGCTTTGCTTTACTCTATGGTCATTCCACGTTAGAGTGGCAGCAGAATTAATCAGTAGCAATATGTGGCCCCTGTGAGGAACGTTTGTGAACGTTTTGTCTGTGGAAAGAAGGCCAATGTGAAAGAGCTGCTGCACGGGTTTGAAATGAGCTAGAACGAGAATCGAAGGCATTTGGGCATCACAACTTTCTCAGACCCCAATTATAATAGGAATCAATGGATGCCAGCTCCTAAATGACTGTCAGTCTGACACATTCTAGCCCTTCATCAAGATTATTGGTGGTAGCAGAAGCCAGTAGTCAAGGTCAGGCAAACTAAATTTACTCTAGTATAGATTACTACATAAGAGGGTTTTTTACGTGGCTGGTCTAACAGGAGCAAAGGCTAATATTAGCAAATCCGCTGCTATATAATTCCCTTCATATTCATGTGTTGGCCTTAGGTGTGCCAGGGCTCATTATCTGTTACCATACACATACACACCCCTGTGGCAAAGCTTATTCATGCAGGTACACAGACCTTTGTTGACTACCCCTCGAGTCTGAAAACCTCATGCTTTTCTAAGCTCACGTCCTCATAGGTTATGTAAAACTGATATTTGAGCGGAAATTATTCTGACAGAGATTTGCTCATTACTATTAATATAATCAATACTAGCTAGTATTAATGTGACTACTAGATTCTCCATCACATTTTCAATCATAAAAATATGGAACCAGCTGTCAAAAGACATTTGAGGGTTTGTTTTTCCTTTGAGCTGAAAGTTTTTTCTGATATTTATCGAATTAATTGCAGGATTTATATAACTGAGTGTTCTGAAAAGCGCTTTATAAAGGAGGCTGGGTTTCTATTAAAGAGCTAGCAGAGAACAGGGGAGGGAATAAAATTGCATCTACTAGAAGCTCTCAAAGGACTTTCCTAACTAAAACAAAAAACAAAAAATGAGTCAAAACAATCAAGTTCAGTGTAGTCCTTTTATAATGGTCTAAAAATACCTGCTTCTATCTCTAATAGATAAAAGCAAACTTCTGAAAAAATGTAAGCTATATTTAAATTTTATGTATTTGCTATAATAATACAGCATCACTTCACATAATGAGTTGAAATTCTGCTATCTGGATTAATCACCATCCTCCAAAGCTGTTCCTAAAGAGCACACCGTCCATGAAAGTGCTTGAAAACAGAGAGCTGCAATGAAGCTGGCCTGGGAAGCTGCTGCCTGGTGAAGGCACATCTGTACAGAGGGGGAGCTTGGACAGGAGTTCTAAAGATGTGGGGAGGATTAAACTAAGTTAAGAACTTCCAGGCTGACAGAAAAAAAAAATAAAATAATAAAATAAAATTATGACAAGGCTGGGTCTGAGGACATTAATTTCCAAGCTGGCAGTCAGAAAGAAGAGGGGGGTTTACAGGTGGTGGTTGGTAAGGTGATAAGGACTAGGCAATATGTTTTGCAATTCCTCGCCTCTCTCAAGAGCCCTTTTCTCAGCGATTGTCAGGGAACCAGGGAATAGTGAGAAAAGTTGCAAAAGACGATGTCAAGGATTTCTGCACTTAATACTATAAGCAGATTACTGTTTTCCACCCTTTTGTGTTTTGAATCCCTCAGACTTCTCAGCCCACAAGGCTCCTAACATCCAGATGGAAAGATGTTCTTTTGTATTTACTGCTAATTCCATCATCTATCTCCAAGTCCTTAGCTACATATTGATTTGCTTATTTTAACAGCAGTGAAATGTTGGTGCTGTCAGTTATCCCTGAGGATACACACTGCCATGCTGGAGAGAAGAAACTATGAAGAAGCAATTTCTGAAGTAGTCGAACAGAATCAGTGAATGAAACAATGTATTTTCATTGTTTTCATTGCACTTTGACAGGACAGCAACTTGTAATATTGTAACTGTACATAAACTTAAAGTAAATTCTCCTTTAGTTTTAGTAGAAGAAAAGAAGGAAAGAAAAGAAAAAAAATATATGTATAAGGTACATATAATACCTTAAACACACCTGAGATATAATACCCAGGTTGCTATATGATTCTGTCACACTACTTGTCAAAAGTGTTTTCATTTCGTTTTGTCTCTTCCTTGGTGTTGAGGGTTTGGGTTTTTTTATAATTTCATGCAATATTTACTTGCTTCTCTGTTATTTAGAATCTACGAATACCTGAAAGTCTCCTCACTTTTTAAAAATTCCCTCTTCTCTTCTGCAAAGTATACCCTGGTTTCTGAGACATTGTAATGTGTTGCCATAGCAATCTTTGAGGAGCACTAAGCCTTTGCATTCCCAGGACAAGACGGCAGTGGGGTAATTATCAAGAAAAAATAAATCCCTTTGAGACTTTATTCAAGCCTCTGTATTATAGAACCAGGTTATTTTGGCCAGGTGGGAGGAAGATGTGGGAGATTTCAATGCTTTTAAGGTGTGAACTGGAATGTAACTATCCAGATGTGGCACATAACTTACACATGATAAATAGGAGTACAAGGATGGGACACAAAGTTTCTAGGAAAATAGGATTTTGAGATCATCTGGGCTGCTTTAATTGTGGCCCACGCATAGTCCACAACCCACAAATTAAGTACCCTCAAACAAGAAAAAGACAACCTAATTTCCTGCAGAAGCAGGAACAAATGGATCATATCCTGGCCCGTGTGGGCCGTGTTCATGCAGTTATTCTGATTTTTGTTTGTTTGCTTGCTTGTAGTTTTTCTTTACTAGCTGAGTTATTCAAATTGTGACAAGATTGTTTTATTTCTTTATTAAGTTCACAGAATTGGACTGACAATTGTTGAAATAAATATAGGTTAAAGGGCTTTTTTTTTTTTATCTGTTTCCCTTACTGCTTTTAGGTCTGGGTGCCGTTTAAAGAAATAAATTGTTGTTCAGTAATTCTTTAGCTGGCATTTCAAAAGTGGCACTAACTAACAAAATGAGACACGAATTAGAAAGGGGCAATATACAGACAAAGCACACAAAGCTCCTTGTGGAGCAGACACGTGCTCTTCTTGACACTGTCAGATTCTGCCTGTTGGAAGCTCAAGTGGCAAAATGTGATACATTTAGCACTCAGAAGTCCTTTTCTCCTAATAATAAAAGCTGTTAAGTAATGCAGATAGTTTTCTCTTAGCTGCTGGCTTACACTAGAGCACTTTTCAGAATTACTATAGGAAAGAATAATCAAAATCATGCCTGCATTAAGAAGCTGGGAAAGGATTTTTATTTACTTTTTCTTCTGGTGAGTGAACTGGCATCCAAAAGTTAACCAGAAGAACAGCCTGGTTATGCTGACTGCAGTCACTGTTTCATGTCTGGAATATTTCATCATTGTTCCAGCTTTTGAATTTGGGCCCCCTGAGTAAGGCAAGCTGGACCCTGCTTGCTGTGGGTGACATAGTGGTGCTGTGAGAGGTTTGTGTTTTGTCAGGTGGTGATGTTCCTTTGGTGAACATGAATTCAAGCAAAGAATATTGATTTGAGGAACATTCAAATGTTCCTTATTTAGATGGGACTATTCTGACACAGAAAATACTTGTCTACCTCAAGAATGAGCACCCAAACTTTGCCCCTTTACAGTCAGTGACTGTAGGTGTGCTGCTATTGTGGATGCTCCATCCCTGGAAGTGTTCAAGGCCAGGTGGATGGGGCTTGGAGCAACCTTGGTTGAGTGAAAGGTGTCTGCCCATGGCAAGGGGGTTGGAACTCAGATGATCTTTACGGTCCCTTCCAACTCTAACCATTCTATGATTCTTTTTGCAAGGAAACTGACTTAACTGACCTTCTTTGATTTTTTCTTCTGATCCTCAACAACTTCAAATTCCAAAGAGAGACTTTTGAGATCTCTCAATAGCACCCTACAACCTGGTAAGGTAAGGTAAGAGAGCCTGTGTTTTGTCCAGTAACTCCCACTAATATTGTCCTTGTATCAGACTAAGGGGAAAACAAAGACGGTAGAAATGCTGGTCCTTTAGGGATTGTAAAGGACCCCAGGAACAAAAGTAGGCTGGGATAAAGGAAACCTCTCAAGCATCTTACATATAATACCTTAAACACAACTTAGATTTAATACCCAGGTTGCTATATGGTCCTGTCACACTACTTGTCACCCTTTATTAGTCAGGAGGTGACAAAGCTCCGAGTCTCATTTATGTGTACCACCCTGTTAACATCTATCACAGGCTTTAAGAGGATGTGTAACAAGCTTAAAATTACTTTTGAAACATCTTGATTTTGAGGGGTGTTACTGGAAAAGGCTGGGAGAAGGGTACATTTTCAGAGGCTGGGCAAGTGCCCTTGATAAAGAAACTGTGCCATGAACCTGCCCCTAAACAGTGGCAAAAATGGAGATCATTCCCAGCCACTTAAAAATATAAGAGAACTTCAGAGTTTTGGGGTGGGTTTGGCTGTGGAGTTTTGTTTGTTTGTTTGTTTGGGGATTTGTTTGGTTGTTTTTTGTTTGGTTGGTTTTGTTTTGGGGGTTTTTTTTTGTTGTTCTTGGTTTTTTAACTCGAAAAATTCCTATTTAAAGGCTGCAGCCTAGAAATAACCTCTTGTCCAGTACTAAAACTGTCACCAACCTTGCAGGCAACCGGCAGCGAAGCGACACTCTAGCTGGAGCGCTGAGAGGAACATGGCGGGAGGGGTCCGTGAGGCGAGAGGGTTGTCTCGCTGCTTCAGGGGGACCGTGAGGAGAAGTGGGGATCCCGTCACCTGAGGGGGACTGCGAGAAGTGGGTGTCATACCGCCTCAGGGGGACGGTGAGGGGAAGGTGGGTCCCTCCGCCTCAGGGGACCCTTGAGGAGTACGAGATGACCCGCCGCCTCAGGGGGACGGTGAGAAGCGGGTGCTTCAAGGGAGGCCGCGTGGGGAAGGGAGGTCCCACCGCCCCAGGGAGGAGCGTGGGGGAAAAGGGTGTCCCGCCGCACTATGGGGGCCTGAGGAGAAGGGGACGTCCCGCCGCCTCAGGGGGACCGCGAGGAGAAAGGGATGACTCCTCGCCTCAGCCGGGGCCGTAAGGAGAACTGAGGGTCCCGCTGCCCCAGGGGTACTGCGAGGAGAAGCCGGCGGAGGCGGCGCCGCTGAGGGGCTCCGCCACCGCCCCCGAGGCGGCTGCCGGGGCGGGGCGGGAGCGGCGGTGCCGCCCTCCCCGTTCCTGCCCCTCGCCACGATCCCTGGTCGCCGCCGCCGCAGCCTCGCGGTTATGGGCGTGAGGAGCGGCGGGCCCGGGCGGCAGCGGGTGGCCGGCGGCGCTGCGTCGGGGGGGCGGGCTGCGGTGGCGGCCAGACGCTGAGGGAAGCCCGGCGTGGGCTCCCGCTTGCCGGCAGCGGGGCCGGGAAGGAAGAGAGTGCTGGTTTGCGGGAGTAGTGCCGGGCTGAGCCCTGGTCCCAGGCATGGCGGAGACCCTAAGCCCCTGCACCCCACGGGGCCAGTGTCAGGCCAACATGGGTGCCAACACTTCATCAGCCAACGTGGATGCCAACGCCTCCTCGGCTGCCTCTGCGCTGGTGGGCAGCAGTGCATGGAGGGGCCGTGAGCCCTTCTCCATCTTCACCATCCTCATCCTGACCCTGCTGGTGCTCCTGACTGTGGCCACTTTCCTCTGGAACCTGCTGGTGTTGGCGACCATCCTGCGAGTGAAGGCTTTCCACAGGGTGCCCCACAACCTTGTGGCCTCCACGGCGGTGTCTGATGTGCTGGTGGCAGCCCTGGTGATGCCACTGAGCTTGGTGAAGGAGCTCTCAGCTGGGCGGCGGTGGCGGTTGGGCCGGGAGCTGTGCCTCGTGTGGGTTTGCTTCGATGTGCTCTGCTGCACGGCCAGCATTTGGAACGTCACCGCCATCGCTCTGGATCGCTACTGGTCCATCACCCGCCACCTGGAGTACACGTTGCTTACCCGTCGTCGCATCTCCAACGTCATGATTGCTCTCACCTGGGCACTCTCTGCCACCATCTCTCTCGCCCCTCTCTTTGGCTGGGGGGAGACCTACAGCCCTGAGCAGGAGCGCTGCCAAGTGAGCCAGGAGCCCTCCTACACCATCATCTCCACTGGTGGGGCTTTCTACCTACCCCTCTGCGTGGTGCTCTTTGTCTACTGGAAGATCTACAAGGCGGCCAAATTCCGCATGGGGGGCCGCAGGAGGAACGCTGTGGTGCCCCTGCCCGAGGCTGCCCAGGTAAGGGTGGGGACAGGGAGGAGAGCCCCCACTGCCTCACCCAGGCACCTGTGCTCCTGCTTCTCCTCTGCTCCCCGTCACCACAATGGCATCGGGGGTTTCAGCCAGCGAGAAGACTGAGCTGTGCCCTGGGGCTCTCGTGAGAATTTAGCTCTGTTACAGACTAGGTGTGAGAGGTAATTAGCCAGTCAAGAAGTGCCACTCTTGGAGAAGAGTTTCATTCTCATTCTTAAATCTGCTATAAGAGTCAGTGACAGGTGCATTCACTGCCAGTCTGGAGAGCCATTTAAAAATCATCTCTTTAGTGTGAATTTAAGATTCCGTGGGGTTTTTTTTCTCTTTATTTTTTTTACAGTGTTGCTGGGGTAAACAAAGACATAAACAGATCCCTAGGTTGTGTATAGAGTAAATGCATGCACATTTATCTGCCAGCACAGACTTGTGTGGGATCTATCGGTGTCTGAATAGATTTTAACAAGCAAATTATACAGTTTATGTGCTTGTGCTATTTTACCTTCAATACTGGGAACATACTGCTCACTGCATAGTACTGAAGTAATGAGCAGTGAATGGTTTCTATTTTAAAATTACCAGCTGTGTTAAAAATCATCTCCTCCTCCTTATCCCAAACTTTGCCTGTAATCCTGCAAAGCTCTTAATCAGGTGGGAGTTGTTATTCATTTCGGGAATGCAATTAGCTGACAGGGAAGCTGTGTCCTTACAGAAGGGTTGGGGTCAGCCCATTGTGTCCCATTAAGTCAGGGTCTTGGCATGACAACACTGTCACCCATGCCACGTTCCCGAGGTGCTGGGCAGTGCTCTCTGTACACTCCCTCTGCTTTCTGTCACATTCCCTTACTTTCACTCCTAACTGTGTTCAGTCCCTTCCCAGTAACAAAAGATGAGCTGTGTGGAGGTTAGAGATAGGTACCTAAAAAGACAGGGAACATTTGTGTTCAATTTGGGCTAATCCTGCAGAGCCTCACTCCTCTGCTAAATAACGTGGATTTGAAGTCATGGTAGGAATCATGTTACTATGAAGAAAAGTCTGTAAGTTGTGTCCCCTGATTCTAACAAGAAGCCACAGTACTGGAAATGATATGTGGTAAGACTTGCACATTTAGATCCTAATGTCTTGAAATGTTTTTAGTATAAATTGATTTATGAAGCTGTCTTCTATGCAAAAGCAGAAAGCGTGTTAGAAAAGATGAGAATGTCCCCTCAGTGGCATTCTTTTCTTTTCCTATGGCTTTCATCCCCTTGTTTGCACCAAATTGCTTTCCAAGTTCTTGAAAGTGTGATGAATGTATTGCTTGGAGTTAATGTACAATCTTTCCAAGCATGAAAGCTAGCTGAATATTTGCAGAGGGTTTGCATGCTCTGTCTTACATACATACATACTCATGCAGGACTAGTTGCTGAGAATCTAAAATTCTGGGAAGCTAACCGAGGCTGAGACATCGCTGCTTCAGGTTGTTGTTGGTTATGTCAGTTTTAATAGTGTGTCTCCTAATTGGCATAGTTCTGTCTGCAGAAGCCCTTGCGTGGGCACAGCCAGGCTGGCAGGTAAGTGCTTTTTGCTGATGCAGTGTCTGGGAGCTGGTTTAGGCTATTCTGACAAGAGAGCTCCTGTCAGCTCCAGCTGCACACCCATTGTGGAGGGGTTGCCATTAAAGCTGTTATTGCAATACCATCAAGTGCTCAAGCCAATAGTTCTTCATCTTTCTGGTATCGGCACTGACTGACACGCTGAGATTCCTGAATCCACAGTTGGTGTATAGTGGCAACCCTTGCCATTATCCCAGCAGCTTCGCTTGCTAACTTAAATAAAAAGGCTTTTGTGAAAGGTGATGAGTGAAGTTTTGCATGCAAATCACATCATCGTGCCCAGCTGCACACATGTGTGTTAAATGAAGAGAGCTGGTGGCATTCAGGATGCATTTCTTAGTTCTCTAAGTTAAGAGACTGACACTTATTCACCAAATTTTATCCTGATCTTATTTAAGCTTATAGGAGCAGGTTCCATTATGGCCACAGGAACAGCAGCAGTTCCCCAGTGAATTCAGGAGAAGAATCTTCAAACACATCACTGCTGTTTCCTTGGGAAAACCCATGGTTTTTTTAACATGCAAATACAAAGGTAACATTGCCAGGGAATGTGGCAAACCTGGTGAGATGATCCAGCTTTGCTGCTCCACATGCAGGGATAATTGGGCTGCAGCATCAGCTCTGTCCTTTTCTCTGATGGGGCCAATTCTGTCCCACTTCTCTTGTTTTGCCCATCCACTCTAATTTTACATTCCGTTCTCCCTTAATGTCTCTCCAACCTCTGCTTTCTTTCAACTCTTCCTTTTCTGAGAATGCTCACCCTTCTGGCATCTTTTGTCACTGCTACTCTGGCTGTGAAGTGCCCTCTGCATCTGTCAGTTCTCACCCTGAGTAGCCCTGTTCTAGTTGATCTAGATGATGGAGTGGAGCATCTCCCATACGAGGAAAGGCTGAGGGAGCTGGGTCTCTTTAGCTTGGAGGAGACCGAGGGGTGACCTCATGAATGTTTATAAATATGTAAAGGGTGAGTGTCAGGAGGATGGAGCCAGGCTCTTCTCAGTGATGGCCAATGATAGGACAAGGGGCAATGGGTGCAAGCTGGAATGTAGGAGGTTCCACTTAAATATGAGAAAAAACTTCTTCATAGTGAGGGTGAGGGAACACTGGACGGGGCTGCCCAGAGAGGTTGTGGAGTCTCCTTCTCTGGAGACATTCAAAACCCGCCTGGACACGTTCCTGTGTGACCTGATCTAGGTGTTCCTGCTCCGGCAGGGGGATTGGACTAAATGATCTTTCAAGGTCCCTTCCAATCCCTGATATTCTGTGATCTAAAAAACATTAGAGGGAATTTCAGCCAAAGGCTGGCAGTGCTTCCCGGGTTGGAGGTGAGTAGTAACAGCAGTGATCCCTGCTGGGAGAGATGCCTGTGTTGCACTCAGGAATTAGCTGTCAGGTAGCCCAGAGTTGTAACTGTGGCCTGAGATATACTCAGCAGTGTAGCTGGTTAATTCTAGCAAAATAATTGAACTAGGAAAATATTTAAGATCATTGTTCTCATATGCCAGTAGAAGAAACAGCTGCACCAAGTGGAACAATTATGATGATACCTTGATGTTTTTGCACAGTGCTTTTCAGCCAACAGAGCCAGGTGCCAAAGTGCTTTGCAGGTTGCCTCTGTGTGTGTATATATGTATCTATATATGTACATACATATACACATATATATGTCTATATGTACATATCTATGTGGAATCGTAGAATGGTTAGAGTTGGAAGGGACCTTAAAGATCATCAAGTTCCAACCCATAGAGTTCCAATATATCAAGTTCCAATATATATCAGAGAAAGGACAGTTGTCTCAGAGCTGAGAGCTGGCATACATAGGTTTACAGAGGCACAGAATAGAATAGTTACAAAATAACTACTTGAGTCATTTTTGGTTGAAATTGTACATGTGTTTTTGAAAAACCTTTTAAAGGGAAAAAAAATTAAGGTGAGTGGGGTGGACATGAAACATCTGAAGTGCTTCTAGTTTTAATGAGAGTTTTTTTTCTTACTTTCCCCTGAAGAAATAAAAATGCAGAATTTAGACCCTAAATTAAGTCGGTGCTTTTAGAATTATGTTGCTAATTATGAAACTCTTTAAAAAGTGAATTCTGCAATCAATACTGAACGTGAGTGACCCTCATAAAAAAACCTAGTGACATACCATTACTGACACTGACAACTATACTCTGTCACACCTTGTTGACAGTAGGTAATAATTCTCTCTGGAAACAGACCAATTGAAAGAAATGAGACTGCCTGAAAACCAGCTGGATAGTGCCCTTTTAAATCAAGGAAGTCACCTGTAGCATAGGTTTTGCCCAGCAGCAACAAGGATGGCAGAATCTAAATGTCAGGTTTATTTACATGGTGGTGATTGCAGGGCCAGGATTGAATTTTAATACGAGGAGCTAGAAATCAAGTTCTGTTGATGGTTGGTTTTGGTTTTGTGGTTTGGTTTTTTGTTTTTCACCCCCTCTCAAAGTACTTCCTGCAGCGAGGGTATGACTAATTAGGCCTGATGCAAACCTCAGCAGTTTTGTGAGAGTGCTTCCCACTACTTAGGTAGTATCAGGCCCCAGAGCTCCAGTGGTGCAGTGCTGCTTTGTGCCTTGGCCCGTTCAGTCTCTCCAACTCACAAAACCAGTCAGGACAGCATGGGAGAGAAGACAAAATCTCCTCTTCTCTGAAGGGGTCACAGGCCTTCTGTTTCTCATTTCTGTTTCTGATTGTGCAAGTAGAAGAGATGGGTCAGGAAACAAAGTAGAACTGTTCAGAAGAGCGCTGACAGATGTCAGCTGGGAGAAAGATGAGATAGGAAGCTAGTGGTTTCCTGGGAGAAATGCAGAGCTGTTCCTGCCTACAGAAGAAGAAAATCCTGTGAAAGGAAGCAGGTGTTCTTCTCCCTGTGAAATGTACTATGTGTCACATTGGTGGAGCATCCACAAAAGTGTAGACATTCCTATGTTTTGATCCTTCATTGTGCATTTCAGTTTCTCGTGTCCTTGTTCAAAGAGCAAGAAATATGCCAAAGCTGCACTCAGGCAACGATGAGCTTTTTCTTTGCTGAATCACACTGTAATAGGCAAAACTCTACATTTCTGGTAATAAGACAGATTTCATTGATGTTTATCATCTTTACTGTTGTGTAAATCAGAAGTTATTGCAGAGCCTGGAGGCATAGTACAAACACACACCCAGTACCTGCCATGAAGGACCAGTAATAGCAATCATTAAAGCTCTAAGGAACATTTTAGATCAAGGGATTTCATCAGAAACTCCTTGGTGGCTTATTTTTAAGAATGCTTTTATGAAGACAGGAGCTGGGAACGTACAGCTCTAGGAACATACAGCTGTTCAGCAGTAGTAATGTACTGGGAATAGACAAACAACAGAAGTGGCATTGAACTGTAACTGCTGATCAACGTACAAAAGAATGAATTCTGAAACTAAACCCAAAACCCTTTGTGTCTGTAGAAGAATTTGTACTCGAGAGCTCTTTTCCTTCATTTAACTCTCTTTATGACACTCTCACTGTAAAGAGGTCATCTCTGCACTTCACAGAGCCTGTTGTCCTGGAAATTTCATTAATTTAGAACCGAAATCTGGCCTCAGGGTACCAGTTCTTTCATACAGTTTTTTTTCCCTACTGCTCCTGAAGCAGAGCCTGGGCGGAGGGAAGGAAATCTGTGCCTGGGGCATAGTGTGCTGCCAGCCACTGGGTGAGAACGGCGTGCAACACCATGCAGAGATGCTCCCGTGTGAGAGATGTCCCCAGTACAAACTGGGACATCTTCATGGATTGCTTTAATTTACAGTCTGTGACCAGCTTTGTCCCCCGTCAGAGCCTGTTCATTAGTGTTCATCAATAAGACCCAAAATGGGGTGAAAAGTTTTCTGTTGGGCTTGTCCTTTGTTCTGTGTGGCACAGGGATAACAGGGATAACAGGTATCGTGACTTAGCTTAGAAACTGCAGTCATGCAAAGCCTCCAGGGCTGGCACTAGAAACTGCAGATTTGGTGTCGTCAGAGTTGTGTTCAGTTCAGGAACATCACAATGAGAAGGCTGGAAAGCAGCTACATAATCTTAACTTGTGCTCTTGTTCAGAAAATGCCAAATCTCAGTGGGTTACCCCACGCCTGCATAAGGGGGAGATCCTGTAGTATGGTTCCTGGGTGCCACAACAGCGTTTCCCTACAGGGGCCTAATTTACTTCCCAGGTACTTTGTGTGGATTGGCTGATAACAAACAGCCTTGACAACATAATCTTGGGGGCTGGTAGCTGTAGCAAGGAGAACCTTGCACCAGCCAGGCCAGGGAGGTGAGTCAGGTCTGCAGCAAATCATACAGACAGCAATAAAATAAAAAAAAATTGAAGTTATAATGAAAGGTTGGACTTGTGGGATTGTTCAGTTTGAGGAAGAGGAGGCCGAGGGGAGACCTCGTTGCTCTCTACAACTACTTGAAAGGGCATTGTAGAGAGGTTAGTGCTGGTCTCTTCTCACAGGTGATTAGCAATAGAACAAGAGGGAATGGCATCAAGCTGCAACAGGGTAGGTTTAGGCTGAACATTAGGAAAGAATTTTTCCCAGAAAGAGTGGTCAGACACTGGAATAGGCTGCCCAGGGAGGGGGTTGAGTCCCCATCCCTGAAAGTGTTTAAGAGTGGTTTAGATGTGGTGTTGGGAGATTTGGTGTAGGGAAGGACTTTGTAGAGTAGGGCTGATGGTTGGACTTGATGATCCCAAGGGTCTCTTCCAACCTGAATGATTCTATGATTCCCCAGCTTTGCAATATGCTCTGATACATATTTTCTGATATGAACAGCACTTCAGATTGTATCCATGTTTAACTTTAAAAATCTAGTGATGAATAAGCCCCCCCACAGCAGGATGAGCTGCTGGCAGTCCTGTAGTAGGTATGTATGGTGACCGGGCAGGGAGGGAGCACGGTACCACAAAGCTGATGCGTTTACAGGGTCATTGAGCACAGGGCCTTGATAGAAACCCTCTGTAAAGTCTGGTCCTTTTTGTGACAGTACAAGCCAGGAGACTGTGGCAGTGCTCACACCAGTGGCTGGCTGTTGGAATGGTACCCCAAGCTGGGAATGCCCGAGAGGCTGGTGTTGTGTTGGGTGAGCCTGATGGAGAGCCAACTGAGCAAGTGTCCTTCACATCTGGTCAGCTGGTATGTCACGTAGGGGGTGAGCATTAGACACTGATGATCACGGAGAGCTGAGCTTTCATACAGCTTCCAAGGTTTCAGTGCTTGTATGAGTCCTGTTGAAGGCACAGGCTGAAGGATCTTCCTGAGCAGGGACACTACTTACCTTTTCAAGAACATCCTTTTCAAAGGATTTCTTCTGGAAAACTGAAGGAAAATATCTTCACTGTGCCAGGGATATTTACAGTTTACTTAATGGAAACTTCCACGAGAGGTCCTGTTATTTTTCCTAACGCACCAGGCTGCTATTTGCACTGTTATTATTACAGTTATTACAACATAATTCAGAAGCCCTAGGCAGAAGTAGTCAAAAAATAATTGAAAAATCAGCTGTGACAACAGAGGAAGTAGAAATTACATGGACAGGAGGACAACTGCTGCCCTGTAATTTACAAAAAATACCATGATCTACTTGCTGTTTAGTATTCAGAGGCCTGATTTATCAACCAGTGGAGTTTGTGGAAACTTCTCTGATTTCACTAGGAGCTTGACCATGCTGTAAAGGCATGGTTCATTAGGGAAAAATACCTGAGGACTGTGGTATCTTCAATTAAAATAACTTTTCCTCACAATATGAAATTAAGTAATAAAGAAGTCTCTACTAGTAAATTCTGCAGTTCAGTCACAAGCCTTCTAAACCTGAAGTGCTGAAAAGAAAAGGCTGTGATTTGATGATGGCACACTGTAAGCTCTCTCTTTTGAGTGAGAGTTGAAGGTTAAAAATAGCCCCAAACTGTGCCCAATGCTAGTGACAAAGTCCTTTGTACAGCTCATCCCAAGAGGCCTACTTATGTAGCTATTCCTCAGGGCTGAGATGTAATCTTTCAGGGTTGCTTGTCACAAATTTGTCCTCATGTCATGCATCCATCCCTTTTTGCAGAGTGTGATTAAGGACGAGTCCTTCTGCAGACAAATGGTGTGATCCTTGCTACATGAGGGGTGTCCCATTTTAATTGTCAGGACAGATGGGATTTTCATTTCCCTCCATTATTTGCCTGCACCCATAATCTGCTGCTCTTACATTCTGCAGCCATGTCTCACGTCTGAGGGGGAAGACAGGGATATCCATCTTGAAGAGTGATTGTCCGGCTGTTGCCAGCGCTTCCCTCTCCGAGCTGCTCTGCTCATGTTAAATAGAGGCCCTCCATCTATTATAAAGCTTGCACAAAAGGTGGCACACACGTGTGGAACACGTAGCTAATTTAACAACAACAACCTGTCTTTGGAGTGGTGTCACAGTCTTGCAGTGCCTGTGAATTACAAATTTTAGGTCCTCGGGTTGCATCCTTAAGCTGTTTATTTTATTGCACTGTTCATAGTGGAACAGAACCACGACAGATCTAGAAGAACTTTAAACTCACAGATACTTTAATCTTCAGATTAAAATCACAAGGGAGTGTCTTTTTCTGGCTCGACTGAGCACGTTAATAACTTGTGCCACAGCCTGGCTGCCGTCTAGGGCACTGTGCTGCACTCACTGGAGAAGCTGACATTTCCCTCTGTTGTGTTGAAGCCAGACCTGAAGGCTGATTGAAATGATGTTTTTCTGGCAATGGAGGAGTTTTTGTGAGAAACCAAGTAGATCTGAGTGAAACAAGACAGGTGACAGAATGAGGACCAGAAAACGCTGCTTCCCCAGCAAAGCTTTTCTTTGATCACTGCCAGAGTATTGTATAAGCTCATTGAAAATGATGGCACAGTGCGTCACATCCTTATGCTCCCACTGTCACACACCGTGTTGGCTCTGTGACCAGGTCCCTCCCTAACACCTTAGGGAGACAACCCAAAGGGCCTGCAGTGGAATGAAATGAATTTATGATGCAGGCCCGAGGAACCCTAAAGGTCATGTAGCAGCGAAGGACAATCTAGTTCAGGGACAGGCAGGAGGCACGTGCCTTTGGTAGCCTTCCTCAGCAACCTGATTTTCCAGTAGATATCAAGGCATCCAATAGAATAAACTGAAACAGAATGCCCACAACACACATGGCATCACTTACTCTCTATTTAGCTTTGTTTTTCAGTCACGCTCAGCAGCTTTTCCAACATAATGAGAAGTCTGGCAATTTTATCACTCTGGGGCGTTTTCTTTCTGTTAGCAGTGGAAGGGACAGAGTTGGGGCCTTTTGCCGTAGGTGCACAGATGTCGTGCTGTCATTTAAAAGTAATGCTTCACTCCAACAAGTTGTCTTGGTAAAAATCCATGTTTGCTTTTGTTTTGAGGTGAAGGAAGCCTCGCATGAACCACAGATGGTGTTTACAGTTCGTCATGCAGCTATCACTTTCCAGACAGATGGAGAAACATGGAGAGAACAGAAAGAAAAAAAAGCAGCTCTGATGGTTGGCATCTTAATTGGAGTTTTTGTACTGTGCTGGATCCCCTTCTTCATCACGGAATTAATAAGTCCTCTCTGCTCCTGCAACATCCCACCTATCTGGAAAAGCATCTTTCTTTGGCTGGGCTACTCCAACTCTTTCTTTAATCCTCTCATTTATACAGCATTTAACAAAAATTACAACAATGCCTTCAAGAACCTTTTTGTAAAGCAGAGATAAAAGAGGGCACAGAAGAGAAAATCATTCCTTTCTTGCATAATACAGAGATTTCTTGAGGGAAACGTGCCTGTGGTATGTACAGTTTTCACGTGCTAGAGCTACTTAAGAGGATTTAGGAGCGATGAAGAAGATGGAAGATGTTTGAATATAAACCTACTGACAGTTTACAGTTCCCCCTTGGAAATACATCTATGCTACTCCAGGGTTTGGAAAAGAAGCTCAAAGCAGTGAGTAGCTCCCGTCTGCTCTTTGGATCAACACGTGTCAAGGTCTGGAAGCGAAGCACTGTGTGTGTCTAATACCATGGTTGTCAAATCTAACTGGACTGATCTCATCTAACCAGCTACAGGTGCCATTCTGTAGCTCGCTCATCATTAGCAAAGGCACCAGTGGGAACTGCTAATTGAGCAATACTGAAATGTTTGTGTTATGGACAGGCTGCTGGCTTCATTTTTGGGATTGGTTTGGAGAGGAGGGAATAAACACGCTGTTATTCAATCAGTTGTTTCATTGCTGTGCACTTAAAACGGGTGACTAAGCAGCTCAAAACTACGTCCTGGTATGAGGGAAGGGCGGCGTGTTCTCTAGCGAGCAGCACTTCTTGACACAAATCTTGGTGAAATACAGGTCAGTTGTGTCCCCTGGGGTCAAGTGACACCTTAGATCTCCTAGTAACGTGCTTGCACCCACTCGCACAGGAGGAGGATGGAGCACAGAGTGTTCACCTGCGTTGTCCCCTGTCACCCTGCAGGGCTCGGGTGCTCCCTCTTTTCTGAAAGCCAGGTGAGCTCGAAGTAGATGCTTGATCCCTCCAAGTGCAGGGGGATTGTACACGTGACTGTTTCATGCTGCCGTAAAACTGAGCATGCATTTGGGCTATAAACACCAAACATGCTGTATTCAATCCCCAGGCTTGCTGTACGTGGCTGCTTGTCAGTGAGTATCTTCACTGCGCTCTCTGGGGTCCTTGCATCATAAACGTTGTGCTCAGCACCCTGCCTGAGTGAATTCCACAATTTGTCAGCTCGCATCAACTTTCTCCTGCTGTATTGCTGTTTTTAGTGATAGAGTCCCAGTGCCCTCTCCCATCCCCTCCTAAAGCTACTTATACCCTAAGGGTAGCTCTGATGGGGCTGGGCAACATCCCAGGTGCTGTTGAAGCTGAGGTTTCACCTTTCAGGCTGCCTTCACCAGGTTTTCTTTTTTCTGTTTGCTGCTGCTTAAGCAACCCTTTGACTGAAAGTGTAACCTCAGGCAAACGCCACAGAATGACCCAAAGTCACGAATTGCAGGGCCAGCAATATGCACCACTGGCATCTTGGGCTCCCCGCAGTGCATCCCACTCAGGCTCATCTCTGGCCATTCTAACGAGCATCCCAGCCACACGAGGGGTGACTGCAAAGATCCTACCATAGCCTTGGTTCTCTGGCAGCCTGGTCTGTTTCCAGCAGCTGGGGAGCAATGTAGGTAACAGCCCGCATCAGAGAGGTATCATCAAGTAGCTTGTGTTCTGCAAAACAGAGAAATGATGCAGCCTTTACTTTCTTAACTGTAAAGCAGAGTCTGTTGCAGCGTGGCCTAACAGGGTTTGGGTATCAGTTCCTCCAGTTCCTTAAGGGAACCACCTGGCCTCCTGTGGGCGTCTCTGCATCTTATGTACCTGCTGCTCCTCTCACTTTCAGTGGGAATTAAGAAATTTAGGTAACGTAGAATTTCAGAAAGTTGTTGGATAATGGCTTAGACTCTTAAATACCAACTTAAATTTCCCTTGTGAATCTCAATTTGCCTGCAAATGGAATTTTTCCATTCAAACAAGTGTTTGGAGGCTTAATTAAACTAGAAGGAAGACACAGGTGAGAGTCTGAACATCACCGAAACCTACTGGCCTTATTCAGAACCATTGATGGATGCTTCAAGTGAACTGAATTTTTCATCCCAGACAGTCAGTGTTGTAGAAACCTTAAAACCTAAACGGGTTGATGGGGAAGGAGGAAACAAAGAGGTTGTCTGAAGCTGGTTGTTGAAGAGCATGCGAATCTGCTGCCTGTGGCCACTCCTGAAGCTTCCGACAGCCACTCTTTGGGGAGATGTTAGTGCCTGCAGCCCACCTGGGTGATGAGACAGCCAGTCACCAGCAGCAGGTCTCACAGTGACCCTGTCACACTGACACCAAGGCACCTCACTGTCTGTGCCCGCTGCAGCAGCAGAGACACTTAGAACCGTGAGTGCCAGCTGACTGGAGGAACCCCAGGCCCCGTTTCTGGTGCAGGAACCTTTCCAAGAAGCGACTGAGATTTTGAAGGTACGTTTCATCTGGAACTTGAGAAAACACAGTAAGGCCAGAAGAGCACTGGTGTTGCTGCAATGGCTGGAGGTGCTGCAGGACTATATTCAGCTGGTCGGAGAACTGGTAACGGGGCTCCTGACATACCATAAAATATAGCTCTGCCCCTCCTCAAAGATGAATTTAACTTCCGTAAGTGAGGAATCTGAGCCTCTGTAATTCTACTGTGAGACGTTCTGAAGCCGAGAAGTACTTCAGTGCTCTGCCCACCCAAGCACTGGACAGGCTCCCAGTGCAACCAGCCTGGCTTCGTGCTCACCCAGAGGCGACAAGCGGAAACAAGCGGAGCTACCGCTTCACTGCGGCGCAGTGTCCGAAAAGCTCTTAACGAAACCATCATCCCAGACCAGCTCTGCATGTTTACAAGAGCAGTGGTGCACACGTGGGCTTGGAAAAAACCTGGATTTGAAACACGTGGAATCTGAGCTTAGTGTAGGGGGAAGAAATAGGTTACCTGGAGTTATCGGGTGTTCCCCATGCGCTTGTGTCAAACCCAGTCACGGTGCGATGGGAGCGTCGCTGCTGGATACTCATCAGCCTTGATTAAGAAAAAAATAAGCTGGAACTGTGGATAATTTCCTACCTCCCTTGGTACTTTATTTCTGTGATTAATGAATCTCATTATTAAAACCTGCAACTTTATTTTAATTGACAAAGAGGGAACAGTAAAAGCAGGCGTGCAAGCGTTCCTCTTTCAGGCACCTCCAAGCGTTAGTTTAGCTCTTACGTTATTGCTGTGTTGTGACCCTTGGCTTCCAGGTGGACCAAAAAAGATACAGAAAATACAATTCCCAAGTGCAGGAAGATAAAACAATACAATACCTTGAATATCCAGATAGAAAACCGAAAGAAAATCAGCTATTCTAAAGCACCATCATTTGGCAGTACTTAGATGTACAGTCATGTATTTCCCCAAATACAAGTT
Organism: Nycticryphes semicollaris; assembly: GCA_013400055.1. NCBI lineage: Eukaryota > Metazoa > Chordata > Aves > Charadriiformes > Rostratulidae > Nycticryphes > Nycticryphes semicollaris. The sequence continues at coordinate 3,717,139 of VXBJ01003633.1, forward strand.
GCTAATTTGGGTGATTCCAGTCATCTCTGCTTGTACACAGCAGACTACTAGCTTTACTGTTAGTTCCTAACACTGAATCTGCTCCTGGAGACCTCTGCTCAGCAGAAGAGCTGTTGCTGTGTCCTGCAGCAAGGTTCCAAGCACGTGGCAGCTACACTGAAATTAAGGCCTCGGTTTGTTGTGCTGCCGGAATCCACAGATTGTGCAGAAATCCAAAGGCTTTGGAAGATGAACGTGACCAGAAAACGCTAGTAACTTTCTAATGCTCCTCTCTCCAAGAGACCCACGTCCATCCTACAGCTTCCACACCAAAAGCTCTTCAGTAATTTATTATTGTACCCAGGAGCTCCTGATCTTTCGACCATACTTTAGTCTCTCTGTCTAAATAGCTGTTTTACCTGAGAATTCCCAAACAATTCCTACATGAAGATTGATGCAAAAAAGCCACGAAGGGTTTGACCCCGAGAACGCGTGTTTATCAACCCTCGTAATCCAGTCTGCTCCACAGACACCAAGACACCAGGTACCAGCAGCAGGTAGGAGGAAGACGTTGCTGCCTGCGCTGTAGCCACCAGCCCTACCTCGAGAGCCAGGCAAAGAGGCAGCGCCCGGGCTGTATAAACACTACATGAATAAACAGGTTTGTGTTTTTTAAGAGAAAAAGGCTCTCCAAGGAGTACATCATCCCCCACCGAAAGGGGTGAGATTTATGTATCGCCTTGTATGTCTGCCCTAGTTACGTGCCTAATTTAGCAAAGGCAGTGGGTGTAGCGGCACAGTTCTCCAGCTGCCTGTTTCCAGCAGCTATACAAAGTGGGATCTAAAAGAAGTAACACCCTTAACTCCCATGCCAGTAATTTAATGTTTCTGTAGGAACTTGAGCAGTTTTGCTACGTCCTAACGTGGCTGGCTACACCTCTCCCATAGCTGCCTCCGGAGACAACGTGCTGCTTTTGTCGCACAGAAGACTGTTTTTGCACATCCATTTCTCCCCCCATCAAATACTGTTTGGTTCAGGAATCGACACACTAAGGTCAGACTTCAGTAAGCAGATTTTTTTCACGAAATAAAAAGGAAGAAAAGAAACCGTAAGAACAAAAAATTGGTCACGTTTTAACTCGCCTTCAAAGATTCTTCTTTGTATCCAGATGAGCAGTGACTTGGTGCAGCGCTTCATGTGCTTTTTGGTCTACTCTAACAAAAAGATTGGATTCCGTCACGCTTGGATTAGGTGTGTGTCACTGATTTCACTCCCAGCAGTTATTTTACAGGTGCACTTGTGGAACTACGGTCAAAGGAAGCTGTCACGGCCTAAAAGGTAAGCGTATGACTTGAGTTCAAAGGCTGTCTCAGCTTCTGAAATGTAAAGAGCAGACTTACATTTACAGGAGTTTACTCATCAGCAAACCAAAACAACTAAATTCATTGAAATGCAAATTAAAGCTCTGTCAAATAAAAATAAAAATAAAAATAAAAACCCCACAACCAAACACCAGGAAGTTTTGCTACAAGTCCTGTAAATGTTATTTTTACAATCCTGGCAACACCAAATGAATTCAGGGCAAGATCTTTCTATTTAAACAGTCCAAGAATTCCAGCAACGCTGAGGCAAAATTCAGAGAAACTCTTAGCTCCTCCCTAGCAACCGGCTGGAACGGAAAGTTAAGAGAGATTCCTGCTTGCTGTAGGTTTGGATAACGCTTCGCAGGCACGTGCCTGCCCTCTCAGAATTTACTGCCTCGGCTGCACAGATCCACCCACCCAGCTGTGGTTGTTAAAGGCAATGTAACAACTATGCAAAAGGGACCTTAAATCTCCAGCAAAGCCATTGTACACATTGAAGCTTATTGACTTAAGGGGAAAATTACCACTTTAAAGCACCATCCTCCTTCCTCTGAAAGCTGGGCTTAGAAATCACCTGGTGATACTGCCCTTCACTTTGACAAACAGCCATCATCATTTTACTGGAAGCCAAAATTAACACAGTTGTTTCTGTTCAGCAGGACTGTCATGTTTGTTTGTAGCATCTAAGCATCTCGGAGACAGCTCCCAAAAATCACCTTCCCATGGCATGATACATCCCCGTTCCTCCACACCAAAACCACCTGGGGACAGCCTGATCTAACAGCTAAGCCTGAGAGTCACCAGGTTAAGCAGGAGGAGGTATGAAGTTGGTTGCCAGTAGAAGTTCCTCTTTCATTTCAATCTGGCCTCTGATTTGTTTTCTACAAGCAATAGCTGGGTCTTCACAAACCCCAGATTTATGTCTTGGTCAGAATCATTGGCTTCTAGCCAGAGCAACGGATCTAACAGGTTTATACTCCACGGTGAAGTTTCCAAGACACTGAGTGTGTAACAGGTAAGTGTGAAGTTTAGTGTTACACTGAACAACTAATCACATCATTTATTCTACATGTAAGCTCATTACTTACCCCACCTGGGAAATTTTCCTTAATATTAAAGCAACTTTGATGAAAATCATAAGACTCAAATTGAAATGTCCAGTCAAGTTACTTTGGTAGAAGTGCCTGGTATTGCAAATGCATCACAGCTTCAATTTACAAACAGCTTATCTCGGTGCCAAAGGTAAATGATTCAATTTGCAAATTCGAAAAGAAAGAAAACTGTTGTTTTTATAGAGGGCAAAGTTTGTAGACATAAATAACGTCTCCTAATATCAAAGCTGACTGGAGAAAGTCTGCAAGTAACCCTTAATGCAAATTTCCTTCTTGGAAGGGACTCTGAATGCAAATTTTTGCCTCCTTTGAAGGGACTCAGAACGCGATTTTGCTTTCATTATTTACTTGCTGTGGGCAGACGGACTCTCTGAATAGGTACAAGAGGAGTAGCCTGTACATATTCAGCCACTAACTAACCTGGCTGAGAAAGGTACGAGCTGGCTCTGCAGAAAGTTTTTCTCTCTGTTTTTACTGAAGGAACAGGAGAAGCGTTTCAGGTTGTCACCAAGACCATCGTCTCATTTCTGAGAAGGTCCATCACATCACACCTGGTCTAGCACAGGGCTGGCTGTAGTTCACCTGGACACAACATCAACAACCTCCTTCTGCGAGACTTAACCACTGCCCAGGCTTCTCCCTATTCAATGCTACCGGGTTTGCATAAATTCCTATGTTGATATCAAACATGAGGTGTTGTAGGGAGTTGGACCTGGACTGTCTCCACTGAGAGGGGGGAAAAAAGAAAGCCAGAACAAAAGCAACAAGAGAAAACAAAATGTTACCAATTGCTGTGACACGGAAACAGCCTCATGAATGAATCTTGACACAATTCATCTTTTAAGGCACTCATAATTCAAAAGGATATTAAGGCTTCTAAAGCAAGTGCTACCTTATAAACACAAGAGCAGAAGGTCACTGGATTCCAAACATTCTTTATTTTATATTCGCTGCCATAGAAATAACCGACCAGCACTCTCAGCAGTGTTACCGGGAGAAAAGAACGTGGGTGGTCTCCTCCTCAAGATGTGACGTACCTTAAGAAGTCAGTCCATAATCCTGATGTTAAGTACAAAAAAAAAGCAACCGTTTGAATTACAAAATACTGTATATACAGATATAAAAATGTTTCAGAAAGTGTTCCACAAAGTTTCTAAACTTTCAAGGACAAGTCTTCAGCAGGGTAAGTAGGTTGTTGTCTTCGAAGGTGAGTGTCAGTTCATTTGAGCGGAACATCCGAATCTTTATCCTCCCATGTTACAGGTGACACAGACTTGGATTTTCATCCCAGCCAGGGATAATATGATGGTCCTAGTGATTAAGGTGTTTTTTTTCCCCCGAGCTATTAATTTAAGAAGCACACTCTCTATATATAAAAATGAAACTTCAAAGAAATTTATACAACAGCTAGACTTTATAAAAATATAGATCTATATTTTTACACCAGGGATTATCCAAGGTAAGTTTCCATTTTCTTATGTCTTAACCATTAGAAATTAACTTTTATACTTTGGAATCTTATCTATGGCTAAAGTGTAAATTAAAATAATGTGAAGTTATTAGCTGGTGAAGAGAGTTCCAAGAATCTCATTCTGTGGGCATTTTTGGCCAGAATTTACAACCCGCTGTATTCTGCAGTGCTCATCTGGTGTTCCTGGGCGCATTACACAGTACATATTTACTGATTCCAGAAGCTTGACCAAATTCAGTGTGAAAACCCAAATAAAAAAACATCCCCGTTGTCCTTACTGTGGAAAAAAAAATAAATCAAATCCAAATAAATAAAATTAGACAATATTTCTATTTTTCTGTACTGTGTTAGGTCTTTACTGTGTAGTGGAGGCAATAAGGAATAATACAGCCATGGGATGAAGGAACGCAACTCTGAATACATACTGGAAAGAAACCCCAGACTTTTACAGCTGTGTATATATATATATATATATATTTCTTTACATATATCTCTTTATATATCTACATTGCAGTTGTAACTGTCACCTCGCAAAAGAGATTCCAAGGGACCGAACAATCATCTCTAAACTCCACCAGTTCTTTAGGAAGAAGTAGCTTTCAGCTTGGAGAGCAGCATTTCATTCTTCCGGCATTCCTGGGAACAGAAAGCAAACAGATAAGGAGGGAGTCCCTCTTAACTCTCCAGCTTCACATCAGCAAAACTAAACACACTTATTTTGAAAGATCTCCAAAATCCGAAGTAGTCTGAGAGGCTGGTGAGCTGAAGATAATTCTGATTCATCCATAATGTTATTCCAATGGTAACAGTCATTAAACTTCATGACATTCAAGCCAAAAGGAATGCTGCTTGGCCGTTCGTCGGAAGCCGTTACAAGCAGGTAGAGCAAACCCACCTTTTGACTTGTAAATTGAATAAATCTGAAACTGAAATTACTTTTCAGTGTTCTTCAGCTTCACAAATCACTTTGAAATAAAAAATAGAACTCAGTGTTCAAACTACTCTGGGTCAATACATGTAATTATATAAGTACATACCACCTGTTTTCAACACCACAACCATGACTCCGTTTATTTGTAAGGATAGCAAGGCTGAGTAGAAGTTCCCTCACAAGGCAGTGGAAGAAAAATGACTCATTTATGCTTCCACAGAAAAAATACAAAATACTTTCAACTAAGCTCTGCAACTGGGAGGTACAATTCCATATGTCAGCAAAGTACCTGCACAGTCCCTGTCACTCTCCCAGGGTACATTGACCAAAACAGTAAGTAACTGTCTCGGAGCAAAGCAGGGCAAGTTATAGAAAGATGTTTTTCCTCAGCCATCTGTAGCCAAATGACAATTTAACCTGGCAGCACCACTTTGTCATTCATTATCACGGGGACAACAATTAACAGAAACACATTATGATGAAAAGCTTGGGAAAGGCTAAAGCAATGAAGCGTTGAACAGTGCTTCACAGGGGTCAGAAAACAAGACTGGTTCCTAAAGGTATTTATAACTACGGAGACTCTGCATTCCCTCCCTTATTCACACACATTTCCTCAACCCTCTTTGCTCCAATACCTGACAGCTCACAGATCTTCAAGAGATTCCATTTGGAAACCTAAATATACAGCTTGCAAATTAATTAACGAATTAATCCTTGCCCTGTAACATGGAGGGCTGCTAGTCTATCAGGGAAAAAAGAATTTTCAGAGTCCCAAGAACCACATGGAGATAACCACCGAGGGACACCGTGAACATGGGGTGATGAGCATCACATCAGGATCTCTTGTGCATACACCAAGACAAACCAGGTCACTGAACACTCGACAGTTCACATGAGCGAAAAATGTTCTTACCTCTTTAAATTCTTTCACTGTTTTAAAGTAAAGCCTCTGTTTCTCTAGAAGCTCTAAGTATTCGTCATTCAACTGGTCCCTTCGCATTTTGTTTTCTTGCTTCTTCTTTTCCATCTGTTGGTACATGGGAAGAGTAAGAGAGGAGGCCATATGCTGCGTAAGGCCTATCAGGAACAACTATCCATAACACACAATAGGAGGAAGATGATGATTCATCCATGACAGCCCTGGCTTAGGCTCTAAATGCCATCAACATTTAGGCCAGCTCTTAAAAAAATAAAAGAGCTAATGCTGAAGTCTGAGTACCAGTGGCACTACAGGTAGCATTCAGAATTCAGCTGAGGCTCACATCTCTGCAGGGCAGGAATGTTGTTCAAGAAACAATGCTACCATAATGCTGACACATTGAAATTAATTTTCCCCATCCACCTCCCTCAAAGAGGGGAAAA
>VXBJ01003633.1:3724134-3779314 GCA_013400055.1 Nycticryphes semicollaris
AAAAGAGGGAAAAACAAAGAGGGGAAAAACAAAGAGGGGAAAAACAAAGAGGGGGAAAAAAAAAAAAAAAGAAAGTTTTTTTTACTGCAAACCCGAGCTCTTGTTTGGGTTGGTTGTTGCTAACTCTATCAAACAGGGAGGGCACCCTGTGCAACACTGTATTGCCGAGTACCCACACAAAAGAAATCTTTTCTCTCCTGGTGCCAGAGTTGTGACAAACAGAACTCAAGTCCCGACAGGCGAAGGGTGTCGGTTCTTATTACACACCAGCCTGCCTTCCTCTCAGGGGAAGCTCTGATGAGGTTCTTCCACTGCAGCATCACAGCCAAGTTTGCTGCTATTCTAGAGTGTCAGTTTTCAACCCCTCCCTCCCTCTGGCACAACCACATCAAAAGCCCTGTTGTATTTCTCTCCCCCAAAATTATTTTTGCATTCTCTCTGACTGGCTTTGGCCTCCTCAATTTTGACAGGGAAAAATACAATTCCCAAAACTGCAGGAATCCCCCCAAGCCCAAACAAACAGATAATTCCACTGCAGCAGAACTTGTTGCATTTTACAGAATCATAGAATGGTCCATAGAAGGGACCTCTAGGGTCATCTAGTCCAACCTCTCCGCAGTCAGCAGGGACACCCCCAACTAGACCAGGTTGCCCAGGGCCTTCTCCAACCTCACCTTGAATATCTCCAGGGAAGGGGCCTCAACCACCTCCCTGGGCAACCTGTTCCAGTGCTCCACCACCCACAGAGTAAAGAACCTATTCCTAATATCCAGTCTAAATCTGCTCTTCTCCAGCTTGAGGCCATTGCCCCTCGTCCTGTCACTGCAGGCCTTTGTAAATGGGCTCTCCCCAGCCTTCCTGTAGGCCCCCTTCAGGTACTGGAAGGCCGCTCTTAGGTCTCCCCTCAGCCTCATCATCTCCAGACTGAACAACCCCAGCTCCCTCAGCCTGTCCTCGTAGGAAAGGTGCTCCAACCCCCTGATCATCTTTGTAGCTCTCAATTTCTAGATTTATGTATCAACATGGATTTTATTGCTACTCATGCCTAGAAGAAATTAGCAGATCCCAAACTTTCCCTGCTACCAAGATACATCTCCTTTACAATGCCAGCTGCTGTCATTCAGAACACCAGGGAATCTCTCCTAAAGTAACTTGTCAGAGCCAGTAGGTTTTTAAAGTTATGCTTGAGGAATAAAAAGCATCAAATGTGTTGATGCAGATGCAAAGCACTATCACATGCATCCCGTTTCTTTAGGATGAGGCTGAAAACATCATTGCTAAAACCTCTAGGAACTAGATTATTCTGAAGAGATAAGGCCCTATTAGCATCCTTTAATAAACGGCTTCCTTTATGAGTGACCGTGACAGATGTCTCATCTCACCCCTCTCAGGAGAAACTGCCCTGCTCTATCCTCACAAAGTCCCGTGAGTATCTGTCACCACTCAGCAATGCTTGTTTGCAAGTTACTCATTCCGAGTAACGAGTGTGTCTGATTTCTCCTTGGGCCTGCTTTACAACACAGTTACAGCACGAGGGGCTTTGAATCCAGAAACTTCTCTTCAGGTACAAGGTGTAAGGTCTCTAGGGCTGAACAGAAAACAGTGGATGTGCTTTAAGAGTGAATCATGAAACAGACTGTGAGCACTGTTGATGGTGCTGCAGACATCATGGGGAGGAGTAACCCTTGCAGTGAACAACTAGGACGTCTGTTGCAGGAGCCACCCAACAGGCACCTCCGAGGTGAGGAATAAGAGAACCTTCCCTTTTGTCACAGAGCTGTTCTCCGTGTGAATTGTTAAAACTTTCTTAGCATCCATTTGTTGTCAGTATCTTCACTGGCGTTGAGAACGCAGCTATAAGAAGGTACCAAATAATTATCTACTCCATCACTAATAATCAATTTTTTTTTCTTCCAATTGAGGTAAGTTTAGTTTTTTTTATTCAGAAACTCTTGTTTTCCTCCACTAGCTGTAACTGCCACCTCCTGCTGATCCCAACACCTACTCCCAGGAACGAAATGCCCCTGGTGAACTCTCTCCCAATACACCAGTGGCCAAACTGCCAGTGCAAAAATAAAGCACAAGTGACATGAGCTGCCGCTGCTTTCAGTCACCATCAGAGATGCTGAAATTACTCTCCCCAAATAATGAGCCACCTGACATGGCAGCTCCCATTTGCTTCCCTCTCCCTCATCTGCACCTGAAGCAGCTGCAAGTTTTGATTCCATTTGAGGATACAGCAAGAGAGTCCAAAACTATTTTATAAGGACTTCAAATTTTTAAGAGTTCAATTGCAAGAACCTGAAGTCAGTCACTCATCCCCGGGTGCGTAAGTGAGGACAAGACAGAAAACAAAACACTGAACACCCAGACAGTCTCCATTTGGGGCAGTTGCTTGCTGCAGCAATTAAAATAATCTCAGAAAGAAATGTAATTATCTTCAAGCTCATCTTCACCAGGCAGAACTGCACTACTCTGAAGTACTTTCATAACCTCAGTTGGAAGCCGAGTCACTCATTACGTCAACAGCCTTCACAACACGAGGGTGGCACGGAGATAAAACAGCCCACTACCTGGGCAGACTGCATTTTCAGCACACACTCTAGTATATATGGATTTACACTCTGACTTCCGCTTAAACTCAGATAAAGAACAGTTATAATTCGCCACCAAGAATTTTCTAGCTCTGCAGAAAAAAAGAATCTCAAAGCCTTTAAGGCACTTTAGGAAAACAGGAGTATGTTTGCATATTCATATAAGAGAGTAAAATGACCCAATCCTAGAATTGTCTAGGTTGGAAGGGACCTTTAAGATCGAGTCCAACCATCAACGTGACTCGGATAAAAAAACCCAACCCATCACTAAAACCATGTCTTTAAGCACCACATCAACCCATCTCTTGATGTGCCTCAACCACCTCCCTGGGCAGCCTCTTCCAACGCTTGACAACCCTTTGGGGAAGAAACTTTTCCTAGTATCCATCCTAAACCTCCCCTGGGGCAGCTTGAGGCCATTTCCTCTTGTCCTGTCACCTGTGACTTGGGAGAAGAGACAGACCCCCACCTCTCTACAACCCTCCTTTCAGGTAGTCGTAGAGAGTGATCAGATCTCCCCTCAGCCTCTTCCAGGCTGAACAACCCCAGTTCTCTCAGCCACTCCTCAAAAGACTTGTGCTCCAGACCTCTCAACAGCTTGGTAGCCCTTCCCTGGAACTGCTCCAGCACCTCAATGTCCCTCCTCTAGTGAGGGGCCCAAAACTGGACACAGTGTTCGAGGTGGAGCCACACCAGTGCCGAGCAGAGGTGGACAATCACTTCCTGAGTCCTGCTCACCATGCTGGTCCTGATACAGGCCACAGTAGCTACAAGTCAGTTACTACCATTAACAAGAAGTACTCAAGCTTGACCCCACTGTACGCAAATATGCCTGTGGACAGCTTTATTCAGAGCCACTGCTGGACCTCATGCTTCTGTTGTCCCAAGACCACTTAAGACAAGTTCCACGAGGCTCTGCTTTTATAAAACAGCCCTCAGATGTTACCAGAAGCAGCTTTGTCTTCCCTAAACAAGCACTGGGGCTCTGCTCACCCACAAACCCCTGTCGCTTCCTGTGTGGATACAACGTGCTCATCAGCAACACTGAGCCTTTTCCAAATTGGGTTAAAATCAACAAAAAAAACCCAACCCAAAGGCTTCAGCTGAGCACTGCAGCTGGGACAAGGGAAGTTAATGGCTAGGACTCCTCAAGGCACTGCTGACCCTCTGCAGCAGCAGAAAGCAGCTTCCACCAGCTCCAGCTGCCTGAGAAACCATGTCCAGACACAGGCCTGACTGCGCCCACACATCCCAAACGTAAGAATTCTCACTAAATTAGGTGACAGACGGCTGTTTCAAGCACCCAAATCCCCACGCTGCCAAGAAGCAGTTACAGGGTATGAGCTTCCCACCAGAGAGGAGCGAGCGCTGTAATACTTCTGCTTACTCTATTCATTAACATTTCAGTGCTGAGCAGTTTCTTACGGAGGTGAAAATAAGTAATAATTTTAAGTTGCTTGCTTAATTGGCCCCTCACATAACGGATTTCTCCCTGCATAGTTATTATCCAAGAGGCTTTTCTGTAATAATTCCCAGGTTCTAGCAAAGAAAGTGAGAAGAGCCTCAGACCTTCATCCGATTCTGTTTGATGCCTTCTACAATCTGTTCCATCTGCCGTAAAAACTGCTCTCGAGAACCAGAAGATGCCATTGCTCTGGAAAGAAAAAAAGAAAACAACTGTCAGAGACAGAGTGGGACAATGTGTCTCATCCACAGCTGTCTTGCATATTCACCCATGTCCAAGAATTCACACTGCTGGGTGCTCTCTGTAAAAATTCATCTTTTCAATCGCTGATTCCAGGTAACAGCGCAGCCCTTCAGCTGGTATAAACTATTAAAGAGATGGGAAGGGGGACTACAAAGCTCATCACAAGGGTTCTCCTTCAACTCAAGTCTGTTCCTTTCTGCCAGGCGTTGTACAGAAGTAGATGGCTATTAACTACCCAAGAGCACAAAGTTTTAAGAAAAGCAGCTGTTGTGAACATTAAGAAGGTGAGGAGGGAACTGGTAGAGGGGTAAATATTCTAAAAAATAGTTTCATGACCTAATAAGCAAAGCCCAGAAGGAATTTTAGATTTATCTTAAACAGATTAAGAAAAATAAAACAAAAGAAAACACAACACCCCTCTCACACACACCCCCAACAAACAAAACAATCCAAAACCCAGCTGGCACCAAACACAGAAGGACACGAGTGTAGCAGACTAATGAGATAATGAATTTCTGTGGGGAAAAAAATGGAGCTTATAATTTCACAACAGAATTATATTTAAAAAGAAAAAATAATAGGAAGAATTGCTTTAAACTATTAAATGGCCATCTGCTCCCTCAGGACTCTACTGAACTGTACTGTTGTGACAAAAATTCATAATGGACTTTTTTTTTTTTGTGAAGTCAAAATACCACAGAATAAAAAATAAATCATAAACTGATACTTGACCTTGAACTTCCAAAGGAACCATAATTTTACCTGAAGACTTCACACTTCATCAAAAACTTGAAATACAGAGTTAGTCTATAATAAACATGTCTGAAATACGTCCGAATGTCTATGATGTTTTGTATGTAACATAAGAACCACAACTTCACGAAATGGAAAAAAAATATTAAATTAATGCCAGGAAAATGATGACTGAATGTTTTCTCTCCACAATTGCAATTGAAGAGCCAGATATTAAACACATATGTTGGCTGTAAAAGTGGGGTAATTCCAAGTCTTCAATTCCCCATTGGCTTCAATGGAATTAATAGACTAATTTCTAAAATAGTTTATGTTAATAAAAAAATTGTAAGAGTTTTTTTCCCTCTATAATTCATGCCCATTCCCATTTTGCCAACATTGCAACTACCAAGACCACTACTTACTGATGAAAGTTGTCATGAATGGAATTCAGTAAGTTAACCTGTGAAACAGGAGAGGGGGTGGGGGGGAAGGAAGAAAAAAAAAGAAGAAATTATACATTTGTCCTTTCTGACACGAGTTTTCACAGACCATAAAATGAAATTCAAGTTAAAAAAAATTGACTGTATAGATGTTGCTCTGACAAGAAGTCAGCTCTATGAAAATCACCATGAGCTTTCTTTTGGAAAAGAAACCCCAATCCCTCTGTACTAGTAAAGTCTATCCCCGGGCAGGAGCCACAGGAGCAAGTCTTGGACCACATCTGTGATTTTTAGATTTACCGATGCCCAGTTATACCACTGAGAGTTTTCCAGCCTGATGACTTTCCACACCTAAGTCATGAAGTAAAACAGGGTGTGCATCTGCTCAACCTGTGCTGAAACTCTACACACAAGTAACTGACAGGTTCTCATCCAGTGTTCAACAGCAACAGCGCGCAACCGTCAGCTGTGGCTACGTAAGGATCGTGTGATTAGTCTTGTAGCGACAAAGCAGAACAACCAGTTTCACTCAGGTGTATCCCTGGCTCTGCTTCCAAGCCAGCCCCGATAGCAAATGGAGAAATAGCCTTAAAAAACGCAAAAACCTCCACCAAACAAACCCAAAATTCCCCAGCATCCAAACAAAGGAAACCCAGACTGCATTAACAGCACTGCAGAGGCCAGCTTTGATGCTGTCAAGCAGCACAGCCCTACCAAGGCCTGCAACTTGGCTCAGCTGCCTGAGCAAAGAGCAGGGCATCAGAGGGGGTAAAAAAAACCCCAACAAAACAACCAAAGAACCCCCACTTTTGCTTCTGAGACTGGAACCAGTATCTCCACACAATACTGTGTGGACTTCCCAGGTCCAGTGCAGGACCAGCAGGTGCATTTCTGCACGGCTTTCATTGGCCGGATGAGTTTTACCAGTTTCCAAGCAGCCAAGCATCATTACTCGCTTTGCTTAGATGTATTTTACAGGTTGTTAAAAGATGAGCTTCTATGACAGTACAGAATGGCAGTTCATATGCATGGCTTCTATTATGAGAGACTAACATTGCACTGAATCAAGACAGAAATAGATACATACAACAATGTCACGGGAGCATTTTGTTGCTCCCCCAACTAATTAAAACTCTATATTGAATATTTTCTGTCTAGCAACCTTTGATTTTTTCCTTGCTGAGAGCACTAAAATTCACCAAGTAGCAATTAATGTGTTTCTATCTCGTCTCTGAATCCTTCTTGCAAGCCTCGTGTGGTTAAATATTTGAAAGTGTTCTGTACAGAAAACCCTAAGCCTTGCAAACGGAATCACTTGCCCCACTGCTGTGAAAAGCTAAACTCATCTCTCCCAAATTTCAAGTCTTCCACCTGAAGGAGACAGGGATAAGCAGGGATAAGCAGGGATACCACACGTGGCAGAATCTGCAGACCTTCCTTAGTAAAATTCAAACAAATCCTGAACAGACTCCAAAGCAGCCAAATTCCTTAAGAATCCCCATTACTTAGAGGAGAAAAATTATTGTGTGACTCATCAATATTTGCCAAGTACCAAACCCCTGCCTCAAGATATTTCCAATAAGCATGTGTTTGAGAATGTAATTATGGATTATACTGCTCAACGTGCAAGTCAGAAAAGCAGGTACTGAACTAGTGCATAGTGAGTGATGCTGATGTGTGACACGAGACAGGAAAAATCAAGGCACAACCCCCAAAATAAAAAAAAAAAACCTTCATGAAAAAATGAGTTTAAAAGCGTTTTAGGTTTGAATCTTTCACAAAATGTGATTAAAATATGACCTTTTGTGTCAGAGCTGTAACCTTTATAGACAAAATTCCACTGCATAGCAATTCCTGCTGTTGTTATTTTAAAGCATTATGCTCAGTGGATTTATGAAAAGGTTGGGTTTGGGGGGAAGAAAGGGAAAAAAGGAAGGAAGGGAAAAAAGGAAGGAAGGGAAAAAAGGAAGGAAGGGAAAAAAGGAAGGAAGGGAAAAAAGGAAGGAAGGGAAAAAAGGAAGGAAGGGAAAAAAGGAAGGAAGGGAAAAAAGGAAGGAAGGGAAAAAAAAAAGAAGGGGAGGGCAGGACAGAGCACAAGCATATTCCAAAAGTCTTTGTGAGGCAGAGAGGCCACAGGCATCTTTTGTACATTTTGTACCTTGGTTCTATATTAAAAGGAACCCAAGGACACCTCAACTATATTACACATTTAACAAAGTTAAGGCTGTATCAGAAGATTTTCAGGCCTCTTTCTTCTCTTTGACGTCAAGCTAAAAGAAACCCTTGATGATCTTATTTGCCTTTTGAAATTATATCCACGTAAGTGAAGCTTGGAACTTAAAAAAAAAAAAAAAAAACAAAAAAACAAAAAACCAAACAATCAGGGACCCCCCCTCAAAAGGCACTGAATTATACTGGCAAGAGAACTCCCAGTTTTTATGTGCCTATTTCAAAAACAATCTCTGTATACTTTTGACATTTCAGGCTTGCCCTTGAAATAAAAATAAAACCAAAAAGCTGTATTAAACTCTAACCTGGGGGAGAGAAAGTCGTAAGAATTCTATAGCTGCTACTTCACATAGCATTTTAAGTCTGTATATCGTTAGCTGCAAGCTGGTGTATTACATATCACAAATACCTTTCACCCTTTGGAATAAGAGAATAAAACCAACAGAAGACGGCAGACATAGTAAGCACGTGATAATCTCTTTACAGATATTATTTACAAGTGTTGTTAAATCACCTACTGACAGAAGATACTTTTAAATTTATTGTGAGGCAAATGGGATTCTGCCAATATTGCCAGAGCAGTACAACACCTGCCTGCAACAGAAAGGGCCAGATCTACCCTGAAACTGCCGTTGTGCCTTACAGTACTTGTATCAGGATACACTGAGGAGAGTTGTAGTTTAGAATGGAAGTGGTGTTTGCGGTGGGGTTTTTTTTCCCCATCATCCTGGCCTCCAGAAAATCTCTAAGGAAGCCCAGTCCTGTTTATTTGCTAAAGGAAAAAGATACTAGATCCCCAAGTATATCTCTGAGTAAGGTCTGCACAGGAGCAGAACATCGTTGAGCTTTCCAGACTTACATGGAACACTTTTTAAGGTTATCAAAACAAAAGCAGACAAACTAGAACTTCTCAGTTCTAGTAGCACTAGCACTAAGTAGGGGAATAAAGAAAGAATGAAAATGGTTTTTTTTTCCCTCCAGTTCACATGCTCTTGGACATGCCTAATGCTATTCTGGCCTGAAGGGCTGCTGGTTGCCTTCAGCTATGATGTGGCAAGCGATGGGCAGGATTGCATGCCGCCTAAAAAACCTACACAAATTACTGACTTTTCTGAATTGCAAACCTGAACGCTACCTAGCACGTGGATTAGAATCAGCTGCTCCAAGGAAGGAAATGGTTGCTCATCATCTTCAAAGAGAGGAGAGAAAATGTCTTTCCATAGTCAGAAATTCAACTACTGCTTGTCTCGCAAACTTAAATAAGTTGAAGTCATGCAAAACTAATCTGTTCTTATTTTATTAAACAGAGAAGCCTGAAACATCAAAACATTACATACTTTTAAACTAACACCATCATTTTATTAAGTTTCAATTGCTCCTATCTCTCCACCTTTACTGAAGTCACATGTTTGTCATTGAAAAAAAAAACCAGACCATGGAAATGACTCTATTAAGTCATCCCCAAGAGAGAGACAACCTCTACATAGTAGGGACAGAGGGGAGGAGAAAAAAACAAACCATGACAACTACTTTTCTGAAAGTAGATTTTGCTGTCCTGAGATCAGCTCTTCTGATCCTGATCCAGCAAAATCACCAGTGACTTCAGGGTAGGCAGGCTCTGACCCCGAGCACTAACTCTGACGTTGGTGACAGCAGCTGGAATTTCCTCTCTGAAGTGACAGACTGCAGCGTCACTTCACAAGATATTGACCAAAAAGAGAGGGCAATTTGGTGCTGTGCCATCAAGACAGAGGGATTTTCTAACCAGATGTTACTCATGTTTTGTGAACACAGCGAGTAGTTTAAACGTGCTGCACTAATAGCACTGACCATTTCCCCCTCAACATTAGAAACATCCTTATTAATCAGTTGGTTCATTTTTACTTACAAAGACTTCTAATTCTGCTCTGACACGACTGAGGATGGTGGAAAAACAAAGTCTTTATCTCCTTCTCCACAGACTGAGTATTTTGAAAACAGTAATAACATTTTCTTACCTCCTTTTCCAAATATACTTTCTTATCATCCAGTGTATTATAAAGCGTAAAGAACTGCTTCGTTTCTTTGTGAGTGGCTGAGACTGCAAACAGAAAAGGGGTAGAATAAGAGGAGAGCATGAGATGAAATGGAATCCATAAAAATACTTCCTATGTTTTATATAACATACTTTCCCCTACAAATAATGGAACACGCTCCTTAATACATTCTGGAAGAATATTCCCTCTGTATGTAAGCCTCCAGCCGGGTTTGCAGCTATCAGATTTTATGAGAACATCCCAGCTCAGTATTTAAATCAAGCCTCAGCTGCTGACAGTCCTTTCTGTGAACACAGGTTGGCACTATCAGCTGTGCATCCTTACCCCTCTCTGTCCCTCCTTCCTTCATGAGCTCTACCCACACACCACCACCCAGGTGCTGTGGTGCCAATGGTTGCCCTCACACAGCTTGCCCACGGTGGCGGGAAGGCACAGGGCAGGCAGGGACAGGTAGGAAACAGATCAGAGAGATCACAGAATGTTTTGGGCTGGAAGGGACCTTAAAGATCATCATGTTCCAACCCCCAATCATGGGCAGGGACACCTCCCACTAGAGCAGGTTGCTCAAAGCCCCATCCAGCCTGGCCTTGAGCACCTCTAGGACTGGGCAACCTGTTCCAGTGCCTCACCACCTTACAGGAAAGAATTTCTTTCTGGTATCTAATCTAAATCTCCCCTCTTCCAATTTAAAGCCATTACCCCTTTTCCTGTCACTACACTTCCTGACAAAGAGTCCCTCTCCAGCTCTCCTGTAGGCTCCCTTCAGATACTGGAAGGCTGCTCTAAGGTCTCCCCAGAGCCTTCTCTTCTCCAGGCTGAACAAGCCCAACCCTCTCAAGGTGATCATCTCAGATGCTCTCAGCCAGATCATCTGACAGTCCTGTGTGGGAAAAAATGTCATTATACTATGTATACTATGTATTTCAGGCTACACATGTGCAAGATGCCCAAGTAAGCCTTTACTATTTTAAAGTTTTTTTTTCCTCTTCTTACTGTTTATTCATGCTGATAGGATTAAATAATAACTTTCTTTTTGAATAATACTTTTTTGGTTTAGGTGGTTATTGCAGCTGTTGGTCATAGCTTGGTGGGGAAGGTAAGGCTCACACGTGCATTCCCTTTGGGCCTACCAGATGATGACTGGTACTCAAATCTGCAATGTCTTCATCTATTCTTTAGTGCAGAAGTTCTTTAGTGCAGAAGGAAACCTAAGGCATTTGTGACTCTCAATGAAAGAGTTCAACAGAGAAGAAAAACTGGCAAAACTTATTATGGTTAATGAACCTGGACTAACATAAAACCAGATTAACCTCGGTGAAATCACACTTGTTATATTAAACTCTAAAGGATGAAGTTGTCATCTTAAAATAAAACCTTTACCAAACTGATACACTGAACTTTTGAATAGAACCATTTACAGACCACATGACCCCCTCCCCACGCCCCAACGTCACCAAACATCCACATATTTAAAGAAAGCCCAGCTTTTGATTCCGTTCTCCAGCTGAAGCCCGAGAGCCACCCACAGCCCAAAGTCAAACACTTGTTGCCCAGAAATCCAGAAGCGTCCCCTTCTGCAGCAGCGAGATTTTAGGGACTGAAGAGCCTTCTCATTGCCACAGTGTGACTGTGACACACGTTCTGCACAGGCTGTGGCCTCCAGGATCACACTGAGTACTGGGAGCCTGAAAGCACCGAGGAATTCAGGAAAGCCTGGGACATGTCAACAAGTTAATGAGGGCTGTTCAGCGTGTTCCACAAAGATTTATCAAGTGCTGAAATCACTTGGAAATAAAGGATCATTAACAAGCTTACTTCAGGTGTCCTCTCTTAATTAGCGTGCTTTTTGCAGGACTTCCTGCTGCCAAATGGAACAGGCCTTTCCCAAACCATTTCCTTTGTGCAGCTCTTCCCTGTCTTGCAGCAGCTCTGGTAGTCACAGACCTTTTACGAGTGGATTCCACGCATCAAGCCAGAAGAAAACTTTTGGGGATTTCCATTGGGTCAGAAAGTTGTACCAGCTTATGGAGCCTCATGGGCACGCACCAGAGCCCGTGTGAGGTAAGACAGGCAAAGAAAGAAGAGGAAGGAGGAGCCAATGGCTTCATTGATTCTCTTGAAACCTCAGCTTAATCTTAATGTTTTCTAGGCAAGATGTTCCGCTAGGTTAAAAACAAAGCGGGGAATATTGGAACTTAAGAGCATTCTAGTACAGAATCACCGAGGTTGGGAGGCATCAGACTGTCTCATCCAACAGCTCTTCAATCAAAGCTGAAAAAAAGCAGGTTTTGGCAACTCTGAAGATCACTTGAATCTGGCTAAATGAAAAGGCTCTAAAAAAAATACCACAGTTCACAGAAAAGACTTCCTAGAGATTTTCAGCTCATTTCTCCAAAAGCTAGCTTGTACAATACAGGTTCCCAGCCACAACTATGCAGTCCATTATCCTGAGCCCTACAGATATTTTGTAATATAGAAAAGCATCTTAAATCTACACATAAAGTTGCACAAGCCTCTTGACCTTAATCTTTCTGTACTTCAGATACAACTGAAACCTCTATCTCCCGAGCAGGTAGATGCTCTGACCACAGATTATTTGTCTGGATTCACTTAGACATGCCAGGAAAAGCAACCTGTAAAATAATTATACGAGGCAAGAAGGTTGTCTTTATAGCTGGGCTTGAATTAACTAGACTGCACAGCACATGAGCAGCAAAGCTGGGGGAAGGAGGTACTGGGTTTGTACCCACTGAAGTAAAGTACACTTTACTCTGCTCTGGTAAGACCTCACCTGGAGTACTGTCTGCAGGTCTGGAGCCCTCAATATAGGAAGGACATGGACCTGATGGAGCGGGTCCAGAGGAGGGCCATGAAAACGACCAGGGGGTTGGAGCACCTCTCCTATTAGGACAGGCTGAGGGAGCTGGGGTTGTTCAGCCTGGAGAAGAGGAGGCTGAGGGGAGACCTAAGAGCGGCCTTCCAGTACCTGAAGGGGGCCTACAGGAAGGCTGAGGAGAGTCTGTTTCCAAAGGCCTGCAGTGACAGGACGAGGGGCAATGGCCTCAAGCTGGAGAAGAGCAGATTTAGACTGGATAGTAGAAGTAAGTTCTTTACTCTAAGGTGAACCTCAGAGTGGTGGAGCACTGGAACAGGTTGCCCAGGGAGGTGGTTGAGGCCCCTTCCCTGGAGATATTCAAGGTGAGGCTGGAGAAGGCCCTGGGCAACCTGGTCTAGTTGGGGGTGTCCCTGCTGACTACGGGGAGGTTGGACTAGATGACCCTAGAGGTCCCTTCCAGCCTGGACCATTCTATGATTCTATAAAGGAGCACATCTATTCTGTGCACTGGGGTTAGACAACACACGTGAAGGAGAGCACACAACTAACTACGTCACTCGAGGTGCCTCATCAGGGCAAAGGATTTGGATCAAAGTCAGATGATGACAATTTTACAACTACTCAGCCTTCAAGAGCTTGGTTCACACACGTTTAGTAAATGCTGAATGTCTTTAAAACACAAGCTAGTTCTTTTAGGTAGAAACTTATTTTCACTTATGCTAATACACAAACTACATTAAATACACACCAGTATCAGTATGTATACTGGTCTGTTACCAGTTTAATGGAACACCCTTAAAAGTTTATTCAGTTTGCATGCTCCATACCATCCACGCACAGCAAACGCATACCTATCTAAAAGGTCAACCAAGCACATTTCTCCATTTTATAACTTCTTATCACAAAGTAAAGGTAAATATAATTTGCACTCTGAGCTTCCCAAGACATCGCAGGATATTTATAAATCATAAAAATGGAAGAAAACAATCTCCCTTGAAGACATTGCCTTTTCTTTGTAGTAGTTTTTCATAGAGTTTGGTTCAGAACCAGTATCTCAGTTCAATGAAAAACAACGAAAGCAACCTAACATTAATAGCCATTAATTAAACATGACTCAAATTTACTGGATCCTCATTTGTAAAAGATGAATTAAGGACTTGCTAAACACGGTGGTTATTAATGGAAATGGCTGAACACGTTGCCGACAAAATTTACTCCAGAGAACCCGTGCGCTGTTTCGTCCTCCAGAAAATTCTTACAGCCAGCTTTATAAAGACTTGGAAAATCAGGTGTATAACACAAATAACAAAAGACCCTTAAATTTCAACCAAATTAGCAAGTGCTGTTGTTAGACGTTATATGCTTAAAATGCAATGGCCCTCCCTTCAGGGCTTTAGCCTTCAGCAGGATGTTCCTGCTTGATATACGTACCCTGACTGTAAAGTTCAATAAATCTCTTCTGATACTGTGTTAGCTCAGCTCGGCTGGGTACTTCATCAATCTTGCGTTGTAAAATGGCTATTTCTCTGTTTCTTCGTGCCTAAATAGAAAGTTAGGAGGGGAGAAAACAAAGCCTCTTCTTGTTCTTTTCTTAAAAATGGATGAAGCCCCCCCAACAATATTTTGTTACTAAAGAATTAATACAAAAAAAAACAAAGGCATTGGCTGAGGCTCAATGTTTTGTATAATTGATTCGTGACAGAAAGTCTTTTTAAAATTATAACAATAAAAAGAAGTATTAGTAGTTACCAGATAAGAAAAATGCTGATAATTTTGTACAAGGAAATTTACAAGGAGTTACTCACCAACAACAGACGGATCTTTTGAAGTTTATCTTTCTCAGTTTTGTACTGCTGTTCTATAATCTTATTCGGCTCCTAGAATTTGAGAACCCAAAACAGTTGTGTATTACACAAGCATATGAGAGCTCACGTTACAAAAACCTGCAGACTGGGTTTGACTTCTGTATTTGCCTACCTTCCATTTAATGTCTCCCACAATAAAACCTCTATTTGCTGATTTTCTTTTTATAAAAAAATATAAAATTCATAATCTGCATTAAAAACCTGGCCCCTTTTACTGTAAACAAGTGCAATTTGCCAGCTTTTTAGCTTTTTACATTTTAGTTTTTAGGATTTGTCAATAGTTTTTCCACTGCTTTGCAACAGTCACACTTTAAATGAAGATACGCATCCAAAGATTGCCTGTACTCCTTGTCTGAATACTTTGATTGAACAGCAGGTTAAGGATAAAGGTGGCCCAGGACAGAACTCTGACATGTATTCTAGATTTCCTGGATTGCGGACTTTAAGATAATTGGTTTTTCTCATTTAGGATTTAGATTTACCTTCTAACTTTTTTCCTTGCTGTATTCAGGACAGCAGCATCATGGAACCTGTAATCTACCTCATTTAAGAGGCATAAATGCATTAAATGTTTACTCACTGAAAATACAAGTCAGTCAAGCTTTTCCTTTTTTGTTCATTCATTATTCATTGCCATCAGTCTGGATGCACTTGTGTTAAAGGCTAGCTTCTGACAGCTGCTTGCGGCATCCAATGTACTCAGCCACAAACTTGTGCTTTCATCCTTCAAATAAATCCACTTTTAAGGGGAAAAAAAAAACCCCACCAAAACAAACATGCTTTCTTGAGGAAGATCTGTTTTCGTGAGAGGTATGCACTGCTCAGAACACAACACCCATAGCTTCTGCTCTGGTACTACAAAGAAAGAAGTCAAAAGGCACCAAAGCATCTATGAGTGAGGCCCATGGGTTCCGCAAGAATAACGAAGAATGCTATGGCTATTTTCAGTTTGCTTTGTTTCTGTGTTTAATAGCCTGAATCACGGCTTTATTGGTGGTGAAGAATAGGATTTTTCAGAGATTGCAACAGATACATTAACACTTATGAGAATGTGCCAGAAGTCAGCAGGATCTAAAGCAGCATTTTAAAACACAAATTGAAAATAAACCCTTAGGCCTTTGCTATTTACCTGTTCCTCCCCATCTTCCACTGTCTCTGCTTTCAAATTCTCAATATCTTGTTGAAGTCTCTCCATTTCTTCCTTTAAAATAAAAGAAGTTTATGTGTTGGTTTTAATCGAGGCCTGTCCTCTTAACACGGGAGGTCAGGAAGCTTGACGACATCCAACCAACAAAACTGTGGAGCTGACCACACACTCCGCATTTATATTTGTAAGATTAAACAGCATTCCCTGCCTGAGGGTAAGGCATCCGTTATTACTCATTACCTTGAGCTGTCTGCTTTTGGCAGGCACAGGAACAGATCTCTTTCTTACTTGCAAATATGCTAGATCTAATGAGTGACACGGAAAACTAAAGGGAGGAAGCAAACGAATATTACAACAGCAACAGCATGACGTGGGACTGCGACATCCAGCGTTTGTAGAAATAAATAAACCTAGAGTTCCTTGGCAAGGTAGTTTCCATTGCAATCCTTTGGAGCTTTCCAAAGGAGTACACATGGGAAAATTAGGTTCCTATGCTCTGTCTATGCCTCAGGGCACCATTTCCATTTACTTCTTTTCATTCTGTTAGACCCCAACCACTCTTGTTCGAACAGAGAGAATGAAAACAATTCTCTCCGATGACATTTCTAGGCAGCCCATAAACACAGCAGTAAACAGGACAGCAAAATGCAGTAATTAAGCAGGAAAACTGCAACACGCTCTGAAAACTCCAATAGTTTCATCTCAGTCTTGTCTCTTTGGGTGGGTTGCTCCAAAGCCAGGGGCCTTCATGAAGCTCTTCTATCCCCTCTCTTTATGAGGGTGTAGCGAAAGGACAAGGGGTAATGGCTTCAAACTGAAAGGGGAAATTTAGACTAGATACTAGGAAGAATTTCTTTACTGTCAGGGTGGTGAGACACTGGAACAGGTTGCCCAGAGAAGCTGTGGATGTCCATGCCCTGAAGATGTTCTAGACCAGGCTGGATGGGGCTTTGAGCAACCTGGTCTAGCGGGAGGTGTCCCTGCCCATGGTGGCGCTGGTGGAACTCAATGATCCTTCGGATCCCTTCCAACCCAAACCATTCTATGATTCTATGATTCTTTGGCACTGTAGCTCTCCTCAAGTCACTGTTGGCTGTGTACTCCAAGAAGAGACAATCGAGGCTGAGGGAACTGGGCATGTTTAGTTTGGAGAAGAGGAGGCTGAGGGGAGACCTTATTGCCCTCTACAACTACCTGAAAGGAAACTGTAGAGAGGCAGGGATTGGCCTCTTCTCCCAAGGGAATAACG
This sequence comes from Nycticryphes semicollaris, assembly GCA_013400055.1. Lineage (NCBI taxonomy): Eukaryota > Metazoa > Chordata > Aves > Charadriiformes > Rostratulidae > Nycticryphes > Nycticryphes semicollaris. Next base: position 3,740,974 of record VXBJ01003633.1, read on the forward strand.
ACAGGACCAGAGGAAATGGTATGAAGCTGCGGCAGGGGAGGTTTAGATTAGATATTAGGAAGAATTACTTTACTGAAAGAGTGGTCAGGCACTGGAACAGCCTGCCCAGGGAGGTGGTGGAGTCAACATCCCTGGAGGTATTTAAGAAACGTATAGACGTGGCTCTTCAGGGCATGCTCTAGTGGCCAAGACTATTGGTTTGTGGTGGGGTGTTGTGCGTGGGGTTGTGGGTGTGGGGTTTAGTTGGTGGGTGGCTTTTTTGGTTTTGTTTGTTTGGTTTTGGGTGTGGTTTTTTTTTGTTGTTGTGTTTTTGGTTTTTTGGTGTTTTTTTGTTTGTTTTTTTTTTGTTTGTTGTTTTTTTTGTTTGTTGTTTTTTTTTGTTTGTTGTTTTTTCATGTGGTTGGACTCGATGATCTCAAAGGTCCCTTCCAACCACTAAGATTCTGTGATTCTGTGATCTCAAGCTGTGAACAGCACGAGCAGGGATCTAGTACAGCCCAATCACAAACATCCATTTAAGTGCTGCCTGTAGTCTTGCTCTCAGCAGAAAATATCTCAAAAATTTTAGTTCTGCTCTCAGCAGAATGGCAATGAGAAGAAGAGCCCCAGCTGTGATCAGTACAAGGCTGATCTGTCATTCTGCGTCTAGGAATTATCCTTTATTGAGGAGTCCCAGGCACAACAAAAACATTGAATTTCAATGCCTTGGCAGCCTTCCTTACACCTCCCTGCTTCAGGGCAGGGGGCAAGGCTTGGTCAACCCAATTCCAACCTTCTGGGTCCTCAGCCTGTTGCAGACCTGATCCACTGTGGAACTGGGCAACTGTCCAGAATTCTGCCCCAACCCAAGCTGGTGGCAACACTAAATATAAACCTGAAATATCAGTAAATTGGGGAGGGGGGAAGGAGTGGGACAGATGAAGGACAGGGACACGCAACATGATGACAAATCAGGAACAAGTACAAAGTTTATTTACCAAGTTTTAAGTGAATCCTAATGTAAGAAACTAAAACTTACCCTACAATGTGCTTTGAACTCTTGCTCCTGGCTTTTAAGGTTTTCATTCATGGCCACCAGCGCTCGCAGACTCTGCAATACGCTAAATTTGAAGATCCAGTAAGCTACATTAGATTTTTATTTTCAAATTTAAAGTGGAGAACTAAAAGACATTAGAACAAGCTTAGTTCTAAACCAGTTTCATATAAAATACGTGTAAATTAAACAAAAATACAAATATCACTGCCAATATAGCAAGGTCAAAATAAAAATACAGTATTAGACTAAGCATTTTGATGGTTTTGCTTGGTTCTGGCCTCATTATTGTGAAAGTTTTGAGAGCCTCCTATTTAATTTATGTGAGATGAAGGCTTCAAATATAAAGAAAATAAAATCAGAAAGGCCTCATCTACTTGTCAAATGTGTCTACAGTTCTTCTGCTTTAAAACACCTATTATTATTTTTAATTACAGATTGACACTTCTCTTTCTGACTGAATAGTCTGGCAATATCTTCCTGTCTTTGGAAAGCGGTATTTAATTTTTAAATTCCAGTTATTTGTTTAGATTGAAAAAACAAGAAACATAGAAGAATTTATTTTAAAACCATTATTTTTCAAAATTTCATAGGTCATAAAAGAAGAAGCTTACCTAGAATCTGCTTGGGATTCTATTGTTTCTAAGGCTGCCAGTTCCTTGTCCAGCTTTTCACCATAACTCTTAACCTAAGGGTTGCAAACGATAATAAATTCAAATAAACTCCACACATAAAATGATTGCTGGTACTCAGCTTTCCCACACCATGGGATCAGTGAGGTAAGTTGTCAAGCAGCTTCACCATTTAATACATCCCTCCACACAACAAACTTCTCAAATATAATTCAGTTACAATCTGCACACGGAAAAACAAGAGAAAAATTACCTCGCTTAATGTCTTTTTTGCTTCGGTACATTTTGCCTGCAGATCAGCACATTTAGCTTGCAACTGGTTTGAAAGGGAGAGAGAAGAGTTTGATTGTATATTCACGCTAATGACATCTGTACTGGAGAAGAGCAATATTTGAGCTATTAATAATGCTTGTCGACTAAAGAATAGGCCAAGCGTCACAAACACTTTCTCTTCTCGTCATCCATTCTGAGAGCATTTGCTTGCAAGAATTCTGATTGAATATTTAATTAGTAACAGCAAACATTTTCCATCCCACCCTCTAGATGTATTAGATTCCAGAACAAACAGCAGCTTTTCAAAATAGATGCCAACAGAATGGCAATTGACTGGACAGAACCTCTGCTAAATTGCTCAGTTATTTTACCTGGTTGTACTGGCCCGGTTTCACACCAGGCTAAGAAGAGAGACCCATTTTCTACTTCTCCAAATAAGTTAGGGCTAGTCAAGAACAAATAGTTTTTACCAATAGTTCACCAATAGACTGAAAAAAAAAAAATAGTTGAATAAAAAAATTGTAATTTAAGACTGCAATCCACATTTTGTGACAATTGCCATATAGATTGAAGAACTATTTGTTAGGAAAAATTTAGCCAAAAACTGCCTGCAGTACTGAAGCCAGAAATTCACAAACAGCTTTGAAAAGAGGGTGGGGGCGGGTCTTGACTGTCACAGATTTCACTGTCACTTCTACCTCACCCATCAAAATCTCTCTTTGGCAAGTGGCACCCCACCCCCCAAAAAAAAAATTCAGCCAGGAAATTTTTACTTTCCTAAAGTGTTAAAAGGATTATATTTAGCTTGTAGCTGTCAGCACTCATTTTCCACATAAAAACAAAGCGCTGAGACTCTTTCTTCCTCCAAATAAACAACGCAGAATTAAAGGGCCCTCGACTATTACAATGGCAAACGGCGTGACAACAGATTTAGAGCAGTTTTCCTGTGGATTATGGAGTTTGTCTGGCAGTTAAAAGCTAATCTGTAATGAAGTAAGGACTTCAGCAATTTTACGTGGTTTGCAGTTGTGTCTCCTCCCCACCCCAGACCGCTTTCCTCTTCTCAGCAGGATGTGGAGAACAAGCAAATGCATTCCATTCATATGCCAGGGAAACCGGTAAAGGAAATGACTTGCACCAGACATGAAAATGTAAATACATTCAACATATATCAAGTTAGGGGCGTGTGCTGTATCACTAATTCAGCAGTCCCACCATGCTCCAGTGGAATACAAGCACCATCTGCTCCAGGAAATACATGCTTTTGAAGGTGTCAGTCACCGAGAGCGCACACAGACGTTGCTTGATCCTCTCCTCTGCCCAGACCGTGATGGCACAAGACAGCACAAAATTAACAGCACCTGCACAAGCTCCCCCCCCAAACCGCTCGGCTCCTTTGCCAGCCCATCTCACTGCTCGGGTGGGCAGAAAAGATCAAGCAAACAGCATGGCAATAGCAAAGGTTTTAATTTTTTTTTTGAAACCTGAGCTAGCTGTGGCAGTTTCCCAAAGCCTCTCCTTACCCACCGCTCTACCTACCTTGTCCCCTCCCCAAAATTAAGTTTGAGCTAACTGCAACTGAGAGGGCAAACTGTTCTCACAGGGCAAAGGCTGTTACAGCATCTACACATTCAAGCTGAGCACGCCCCCAGTATGTCTACATGCTGCCTATAGAAAAACCACAAACAGATGTGAGCATTTGTTCAAAAATCTGTAGAACTGCATTAGAAAATCCTTAAGCCTGAGCCAACATGCCCTCTTGTGTCATTGAGCAGTGCTACATTGCTGCCAGTCACAAACCCTTAACTGGAACAGGTTTGCACCCTGTTTGCTCAGGGGGGATGCTGATAGCCCCTGCAGCTGTCTCTGAGCTACACAAAAGACACACAGCACATCTCTATCTCCCTTCATGTTTGGCTTTGAGGTTTTGCGGTTTAAAGAAAGAATTAAAGAGTGATAGGAACATACTGCACTGACTTAGGGTACAGCAAAAGTCCTCCTCCTTCTCCCCACTTTTGAAATTCCAAAGATCTCATTCTGTAATTTCTGTTTCTACTTCAGGAAAAAACCCTCAAGCCAACAGGGGAATTCAGGCAGGTTTAACTGCCTGTAAGCTCATATTATGATTTTGAAAGCCTGGCACTTCAGCTTGCCTTTAAATGCTAGGTATTGACAGTATTTTTTAACCAGCAGTCATCATTTTGACAGGGCACCAAAGTTATGTTTCAAATAAACAGATCAGGAAAACTCCTACTACCGAAGGGTTAAAAGAATACAAACTCGAGGGGAAAAACCCAAAGTATAATTAATTTCAATATATCACAATTATAATACTTTTTAATAATAATTTTTCTAATAATAAAGACAAATTATGACTGACAGACACAGTTCATTTTCAACACACAGAGCAAAGAATAATTATAGTGTTATCAACTATGACAAAAATGCAATGTTTAACAGCTGGGGCACGCCAGAGGACAGCACAGCATCAGTTTAAAACCTGAGGGGTTAAGATGTTACTGACGAGAGCAGAGCAAAACAAAACAAAAACCAGATGAAGGCTGCTGGAGCAGCGCTGTACTTGACAGAGTATCAACCACAGAAGCCATCAGCAAGAGTTCTTCCTCAAGTACTAATTTTTTGGCAAGCTCTTCCAATTACTGACTCTGACGCAGTATCTTTTCATCAAATTCTGCAAGCTAAAGATGGCATGGTGCTGATTGCAGCCATATGCATAATTAAAAGCAGAATTTCATTAATGGCATACCTTTTCCACTTATGCTTTTCTGGGTTTAAACAGCAATAGCATAAGTAGGTTGAAATACAGGAATGGTGGTTTTTGCTCTACTTATAGATATGAATAGAACATGAGACACAAATGCAAGTCTTTCCCCCCTAAAATAAACGTGAAGATGTGAACTAAGCAGTGATGGTGCAAAATCACCTCCAACAACCAAGCAAGTAACCCCCAGTGGCTCATACAAAAGGGCAGAGAGGGATAAAAAGTAATTTGTAGCATGTTTTAAAGTCACTTCCTAAACTGATTCTTGAACGTGTGAGTAGAGTCCGTGCAAGACTCCAGCCACCAGGTCAAATGGATATCCTCCCTCTTATTTTCTCCAAGAGAGGTTTGCAGAACAAGGAGAAGCATGCTTTCATTAGCTAGCCCCTTCCTCACGGACAGGGATATACAATTTTTAATATAAAACCAGCCACGTTGTCTTAGTAATAAATGTGCAAGACATTCAGAGATGCTGAAACGAATGTTCAGCGTGACAAATTGCTGGCACAGAAGAGAGCCTCAAACCTTTTCTGGATGGCAAAAAGTTTGCCATCAACCACATTTATCAATGTTTTCTTCTTTATTACACGCACAATACTTACCTCTTCCAGAAGTTTGGTTTTTTGCAAAATCTGCTTATTCAGAGATGCCACCTTCCTTCTGTGCTGTTGGGCAGCTCCAAGCCTTTCTGGTCGCTCCTCAGCTGAGAGCTCAGATTGCTAAAATAAACAGTAACAATAGCCTGCTGAACCTCCTGCTGTTACCTTTTAATTCTTTTGTAGCTCAGGAAATGCCAAAGTGGGACACAACTCTAGTATTCCTTATCAAAAATTGTGCCCTGTTATCCAGCGGAAAAAAATGACTTACTGAATTATCTTGCATCAAGATAAGGAAGCAGCTGAACAACTGAGCTCCATCCCAAAGGTAACAGGTAAAGTAAGTGAAAAATAAAGTCAGATACCCTGTGATGGGTGGAAACTACATATACTACTAATATACTACACTATATTAGGAGAAATAAGTAGGATTTTGCAGCAGCATTACAGTTAAACTTGGTAGAGTTCTTAAGCACTGAACTTGTGGGATCAGAGACCTACCCCAAAAAGTAGATCCAGAACTTTCAAAGGCCTAGAACAATTTTGTATTTAGAATCTGAAATACTGGCTTTGATGCACCTTAAAGTTGAATGACAGGGACATACTCAGTGTGGCAGATGCATTTACCACTCTAAGCTTTTCAGTGTGTGTTTCTAAGTGCGCTATGGACACCAGTCTCTGAAAACCACTGGATCCAGCACCCCTTGCCAAGAAAACACATGATGAAGACAGCAGTATGGATCCAGTCTCCCGTTCTCTCCGAATTGTAAAAAGAAAGCTGCCAGAAATATTCTTTATCAGGAATAACATTTGTAATAGAAATTGTATATTTGCTGTAGACAAGAAAGATTTAAAATCAGTGATAGCTAGATGTCTAAGTGATTCTTTGCCTAAACATTAATTGCACCTTTTGAAAGTCCTGACTTTCAAAATACTTGCATCCATCTGTTTTGCTAATTTGCTTTATGCACTCGGACTTCTATTTCTCTTTAATCCATTTTCCAGTATTTCATTAGAAAAACAGTTAATTTTCAACTACTTCAGGTGCTAATTTGCAGAGTGTGTCAAATACACTTCAATACTAAGTGCTTTTTGAATAATTATGAAATGTTGACAACCAGTACAATGTATAATCAGCAAAAATGCTACAAGTAGTATGAAATACTCTTCAGTCATATTTGCTGCTGGTATCCAGTCTAGTCTGGTGGGTAAGCAGGTCTTCAATAACAGCTTAACTTTAAACAAAAGAGGCAAAACCTGTCTTTCTCCATTTTCTATATTGCTCATGTTAAAGAGCAGCTTAAATGACTTATTATACTTTTGTATCTACAGCAAGAAGAGTCCTATTCTGACACCCCAACAATTCACATATTTTCTTTCCACTCGTTAGGAAGAGAAAAATGCCTCTAAGCCACACCTCTAACACTGAACTATTCCACAAAGAGATGCTCAGATTCACTCATTCCTCAGCCAAATCACATTCCCTCATCATGTCTTGAATCCTAAGACCCCATCCTTCTCACCGTATGATTAGCCTACCTAATATGCATAATGCAAAGATGAAGAAAACTGGAAATGTAAGAAAAAGAAACACGAGCTAAACCAGTCTGTGACTGATCTTGCAAAACCAGTACAAGTCCACACAGTACAGTTCTGACATAAGGAAGAGGTCATGTCTCCAGGAATTGGACCGTTGAAACTTGCTTTTTGAAAATGGGAAATAACCATCACTATAATAAAGAGGCTTCTGCAGAAAAATCCTTCTGGTCTGCAAGTGAAAAAGCTACGGTTATGTCTCGTGCAGTCAACAAAAGTGGGCTAAGGGTCTGCTCTGCAGCAACACCACTGCTTTTAAGTTACTCAGAATTGGGTTCTAAGTGTGGAGAAAAAATGCATCTTTCGCCGTAGGAGAAAAAAAATTGACAAATTATTTTCTATAACAGATTTTTTTTAAGTTAAAACTCCCTATTAGTTATGCATAAGGATCATTATGGCAGCTCAAAAACTGCTAGCCAAATTACACGGCTAATTCTAGATTTTAAGAGTCTGCCTCCCACTGTTCACATGTTAAAATTTTAAATGGGAAGGAGGAAGGAAATATACCCAATTGATGTTATTCTTTGTAATGGGATTCTCACACACACATTAGTGCTGTCAACTTTCCAATAATTAAAGAAAGAGAATTCAATCATTAGCGTACAAAACTTCACATTCTCAGAAAAAAAACCCAAAGGAGCCTCTGTACAAAAATACAAACTCTGTAGCAGTAAATCTCATTTTTCTCTTCGACCATCTCCTACTAGCAAACAGACTTCAGAAGTTCAGATCTGTGACTAACTCCAACACCCTTGTCTTGGTTTGAAGTTCACTGGGAAAACAAAAAACAATCTCCAGCCCCACAACAGCTCAAATCTGTTTTCAGTCAAATTTGACTTAGATCTTTAGCCGTCGTTCCAATGAAATTGGTCTTCATTTTTCCTTGACGCTTTCCCCAAGGCTCAGGAACCCGAAGCTAAAAATCCCTGCATTTCACCTTATCTCTCAGGATTTCCACAAACAACAAAAAAATATAATATAAAAAAAAAAATCCAATTTAGTATCTACCTTGAACAACAATCCCTAATCACACTAATTGGTCATAAACCTTATTTTATGTTACTTCAACTGACTGTGTAGGGTGCATAGTAATCTCTGATGCAAGATTCCAGAAGTCCAAAAATATCCTGGTTTTGAGACAGCACTTCTCCAGTATTAGTTATTCTCTCATTTAATCGGGGAACAAGTTTCACATCCTATTCTGCTCCTAGCAAAACCTCTCATTACAGATGATGGTACTTGCAAATTCTCAGAGAAAGAATTCTAACACAGTGAAATTAAAACTACTTTGTATAATTGGCCTTAGAAAGCTGGTGGTGAATAGGCAGATAAAAGCCATGTTAATAATTTTCTGCCAGGGCTTTTAGAAAGTGAGGAATGACTCTAGAATCTTCCTTCCAGTCTAGCCACGAGTTAACACAGCAGCAGAAAGGAGAGGAAAATGCAGTTTGCAAACTTGCAAAAATGTGAATTTTGTCTTCTGCAAAAATACCATTTTGTAAGACAAGTCCTGGCACATGACAAAATCAGATCTAGCATGTTGTGTGCCAGCTATCTTCACTGGGCCTGGGGATTCCATCACAGCTCTGGTACACAAATAAGCACTGCCATGTTCTTCAGACTACCTACAGTTACAAGGGGTTAAAAACCATTAGAACTATATCCAAACATTGCTGATGCTTCAATAAACTGTTTGAAAACATCCTTAATTCTCTTTTGCTGGTGCGTGCATGCACACAGAGAAATTGTATTTTTTTTTTTGTCACATCCAATAGATTTGAAAAGCGATACATTTTTGGTTTGACTTGAATCAGTTCTTACTTTCCAGAGTATTAATCATTGTTCTACTAGAATAGTCAAGGTCCTGCTGCCTTCTCTCAGAACAGAAAAAATGTAACATTGAAATATGACCCTTGGGCTTCTGGTCTTCCAATCCTTTATAATAAAGAAAGGCCAAGAATTTGCTATAGACTCTGTTGAGTTATAGGGTTTATCTCCCAAATGGGAAAGCTCCATACCTTGTATGTGTCAACAGAAAGGAAGAAATATGAAAAGACTATTGGACCAATAAGAGCGACCTATAACTCATATCTGGCAGTGATGTATTGTACGTATTAATTGCTTGAAGAGCCAGATTTTCTTTTCACATTACTGTAAAAACAATCACAGTTGAACACAATAAATGGAGCTAATATACACAGCTAATTGCCTTGACTTCTAAAAGTACCAACGGTTTGTTTTTCATGATACTAGATTCAGGGCACGACTGGTAATTGGAGCTAAGTAAGATGCCCAGATTTTTCTCTGGGCAGGCACACAGAACTGCATTTCTGTGCTTAACACAGAACATTTGAAAATGCATTAAGAGTTTAGGCCTCTGGTTTGAATAGATATCAACCCAGGCCCTTCTTTATTGATGAAAAGACTTAAGTAAGTTCTTAAAGCCAAAGTAATGCATGAATGCAATTCAGGGATATGCGCTGTCACACCAAAAGCATGTCTATGTTTAGATCTCATTAAAATACTTTCCCGGATCCTGACTGTGCTGTTACCCATAGCATATATGAAATAGCGTGATTTCAAGACAATCATGGCAAGTTGAAAGCTTAAGGCCTAAATTAACAAGCTACTAAACATCAGTCAGTAAAACGTAATCAGGTAACACACTTACCTTTTCGGCATATTCTGACACTATTTGCTTGATCTCATCCGACTGGAGTCCAACAATCTGGCCAACTGTGCTTGCAGTCAACTTGCCCTGCAATTGTGCCAGGAAAAGGTTGGAGTTTTGGAACCGCCTGTGCTTTTACCATGGCAATTTCCTCCAGCTCCAATTTTAACAAAAACATACAAAACCTTTAACACTGACTAAAAATCTCTAATTTTTAAGATGAGGAAACATTCCACCCCCTAACAAACCTTTGCTGGTGGAAATTTATCACTTCCAACTTTTTAACAAGCAACAGTGGTACCCTGAATTTCAGATTTCCAAAAACTTATTTTTAATTGTATTCTCCGTGCTGAATTTTGCATATACGGTAATAAAACTCACTTTTAGGCCACATTTTGAGCCAAACAATAATAATACAGATGTGTATTATATTATACACCTTTCTATGTACTAAGACAATCATCAAGTACAACTGAATTCTAGAGTGGATTTCAGTAGACAGCATGTCAATCAACTTTGAGACTAGACTAATTACGGCCTTTTCTTCTGTGACTTCAGTATAAACAGAAACAAGGTGTCACAACTTAATTTCTTCCCAGTCCTCTCAGCTAGAAATCAAAATGTAAGGATTTTCAAAATCACAACAGTTTAAAATTTCCTTTACATCAATTGACTACAAGCACTTAAGAATTTTAAAAGAAGATACCGATCCAGTATTTTCAGTCTCTTACACTAAAGGTATTGCTTATAAATATTTATCAGTGCTTGGAAAAACACCTTGAAAGGCATAAAATTTTCCTCTACTCTCCCCAGCAAAATGATTATTCCTCTGGCAACCTTCATGAGATGAATAAAGTAAGATCATAACCCATGTTGTGCAGCTGCACCAGGATGCCTTTCCCCTGAAATTCTCCTTGTAGAAACCATTTGAAAGAGACACTTATTTATATTGCTTTTGTCACTTCAAGGCAAATGATTAAGTCATCAGCCTCATAAAAATTACTGTCTTCCTAATTCAACCATCTTTTCTCACATTCCCTTCATGAAAATTTAAATGCAGTCATTCCAAGACTTTCAGACTCAACATTAATCCAATTTTAGGAATAAGGGCCATAACCAACCATAATTTGAACAAAGCTGTATCCGCTGTAAATGCTTCTTACCTCTTCTGTTGCCATTGCAGCCATTCCAGTCATCAGGGTTTTTATGCGAAGCTAGGGCAAAATATGAGGAATCACCCATAAAAATTTATCTTTCATTATTTAACTAATTTCTGCCCAGTGACAGGGACACGTGTACAATTAGTATCACACAACATCTGTATTTTAATGCACATAATGGGACAGTAGGTCTATGAAAGTTAAAGAAGAGCTAGCTACAATTAACAAATAAAGGAAAATTCCTCATAACAGTACAGATTCACCCAGAGTATTCAGCTCCCACTGTCAACCAAAACCTGACCTATTAAACATGCTTGGATCCCAAAACATAAGTTGAATTCTTCAGCATTAAACATCAACAATCATTGAAGTTTGCGCATCAATTTCAGGTTCCCTGCTCTCCTGTGGGAAGCAACTGCCACTTCAGCTAAGAGTGGAAATTTTCCTCCTTGCAGAGGATAACTGGGCAGCCATAACTGGTGCCCCCCACCCCAGGTCAGTAACCTCTGTGACTGCTACATGTACAGCACACCTCTTCAGCAGCCTGAAGGTCATCTTCGTCACACGGCTCAGCTTTTCCTGCTGCTGCAAGCCCTGGAGGTAGCGCAATTTTTTTATCTTCAGCCTTTTAAAGAAAATTTAAGAAAACAATGTATCTAGCTCCAGTAATTTGAAGTGTTAAGAAAGACAACACAGAGACTTCCCTGACTTCCTAAGTATTCCAGCTGTTGAAGACGGTGTCTCTAGCTTGCTATGGACACATCTGGTACAAAGATCCCTTATTCCACAACCTTCTAAGAACTATCCACCTCATGAGACATCTAGTACAAAGATCCCTTATTCCATAACCTTCTAAGAACTACCAACTTCACGAGACAACTGGCTACCCCAGAACATGATGTCTGCTATATAGGAGAAAGCTGATATTTATTTATTTTTTTATATACTCTTTTAACATAAATCATTTTTTGTAACTTAATATAATATCAACACAATAATCATACAACATAAAACAGTGTAAAATTTCCTAGTTCAGTCAGAAGAATTTGCACCACTAACCTGACTATTTAATTTTCTGTTTCTGCCTTACTGATGTCTCAGCTGACACAACAAACCTGATCAACTTCTCATACACAATATTCCAAAGCCAGTAAAACTTCTGAAGAAACAATGAATTCTGTAAACATGGCTGTGTATCCTGGCAGTTAGTTTTGAGGGGAGAAAGAGGTATGCCCAGATGTGGAAACATCTCTATAAATTTAAATGCTAAATTTGTATGCAAAATATTGAAATAATGAAGAAGGGCATTCTACATCTATTGAGTGTATTGCTGGGCCCGTGACATGCCTAATGCATTTCTTCATTATCTCTGCCTGTAATAAAAGCTTGTAGCCAAAGCAGTATCTGCATGGAAATAATACAACTGCAACTACTTGGACAAGGACGTTTTATGATTCCATAATCATCAGAAGCACAGCAAGGATTCTACTTTTCAAGATGCTTTATGATTTATTTATAGCGTGGTATCATCTTCCTCTATCACATTAAAAAACCTGTTATGTAACAAATGCCTACAGAAATTCGTACTAAGCCGAAATGTTCTTCAAGAAGAAAAGAATAATGATCACATTTTGGGACACTTAGTTAAAAGATACTCATTAAATAGACAGGGTGAGTTCATCACCTCACATTAAAAAGGAAAAAGAAAACAAACCCCCCAACCCCCCTGTATTCAATGTGAAAAGTGTTTAAAAAAGTGATCTTTGTGTATAGATAAAGGCAATGCTTTAAAAAAGGAGACAGTAATCAATTGCATCTTTCACTGCATGAAGATTTTTAGTTCCATTTAGCCATTTTTAAGAGGACTGAAGGACTACAACAGAAAAAAGCTATAACTTCTTAGATCTGTAGTAACCAACACACCAACAAAAACAATGCAATTTTTCCAACAATATGAATATCTAAAAATATTAAATTTTTACCTGTTCTGTTTTCCCTGCTTGTCTGCTAAATCCATATCTCCTAAAAGAACAACAGTAACATGAAATAAATACATTGTTTACAACTTCTGCAAATAAATTAAGTTTCTATCAGTTTTCAACACAGAAAATGCACTAAAAAGTGAAACGTTTAAGAAAACCAATAGCCAGGTTCTGGTTAGTTTTGGAATGCTTCAAACTATGTAAGCAGGTACTGCAGCACCTTTACAGAATAATTTCAGCTCCATCTACTCCTTCCTTTATGATGTGCCAATCTAGACTCTTCATAAAAATATGGTCCTGTGAAGGTCTCGAAAGGAAAAAACCAATAGTCTCTTTCCCATTTGGAAGTGAATCCTCAGCTATTAACTCTATAACTCTGAATTCTGAAAGGCCTCAGGAAGTTGTTCAGCATAATCTCTACTCCCCAGAAAAAAAAAAAACCACATTCATGCTCGTGTGCTTTGATGAATCTTCAATTTCTTTCAGAAGGCTGGTGTTCAGAGCTTTAAATATATACTCAAATAAACTTTTTTACTTCTGTTTTTTCGAGGCAAATGAAAAATTGACATTTGAGTTATGCTGTTATTTTAGAAATATTTTCTCAAGGAAAAATATAGGCAGAAAGAAATTTAAATATGAGGAAGCAATCTTCTTCAGTATTCCGAAGCACTAAACTCAGCACATACACAGATATGACAAAAAGTGATGCTCCTAAGTAACAGCTACAACTATTTAATTCCTCAACTACTGCAGAAACAGGACTATTTACAATAGCCATACTATTTATGGCTAGAAGTGAAGTGATCCTCAGCAGTGGTACCAGTTGTCAACAGTTCTCCATTTATATTCAATACTCAAGAGGTAAATTCAGTCATATTTTATTACAGCGTGACACCAAGTTTTCAAGAATTCCTCAACATTAAGTTCTGTCTGGGTTTTAAAGCTTAGCAGTACAGAGAATGCAGCAGAGCACTACCCTCCCAAAGAATACCCTTCAAATTGTATGGCTATAAAAGCCCTTGTCATTAGTACTGCCATTATTGTATGCCTCTTTTCATTTGTTGTAGGAGCCCAATTTTATTTTCACACAGATAATCTCATCCAAGCAACAAACTGCACCAGAACAGCAGTAACAAAAACTTAAACATCAGTTAGATCAACAGAGAACCCAGATGCCTCCCTGGTTTAACGTTTCGCATCTGTTACAGGAACCCACCTTTGCTAAAAAACTGATTTGATAATATGCAAAGAAGTGGCAATGAAAGCCCTTGGCTGAAACAGACGATACAACTGTGTGGAAAGATGCTGGTTGGCATCGCTCCGCTCTCCAGGCAGGCTCTGCCCTACCATGTTGAAGCTCAGTTGTGACAAACTTTAAGCTGGAGGCCACAGGATCAAAAACCAACTTAGATGATGGCACTACCACTCACTCTATCTGCATAACGCTGCATTTGGCATCAGGACACTTTAAGACTCTATACTATTTGCTGGACTGAGAAAATTAACTCTGAAAGGAGCCATTTCTATGATAACCAAGGGGCATTTAGTAGAAAAAAACCCCACCACTCTCCTCATGATTTTCTGACTGCCAACTACATGCAGTAAAAGAATGAAGGGTTCCCTTTAACTATTTGAATTATAGAAAACAACCAACTCTACAAAAAAATTCCTATTTGCCTTTTTAAGCAGTGTTCTAGTTCCCCCAACACTGCTGAAGAGTGGACAGTAATGCCTTCTGCCCCTGCAGGTTTCTCCGTGTATCTGAGCCCTTCTACTCCCGTTACTCTAGCACTGGGTTCAGAGCAGACATAATATCACCCTCCTTAAGAGTTTGTCTGCCAGAACACAGGAACCAGACGTTATGTGTGGCAATCTGTCACCAGGATGCTGGCTGATTTCAACTGTGTGTCAAGACAAATGTGCAAAAATGCTAAGAGGAGGGAAGTCAAAATAACGTCACACACAAAAATGTTATAATCCATGGCTTTGTGGCAGAACCTCCAGAAGATGCAGACAAGCTGTTCGTATCCTTAAACTACAAAAAGAAAATTGGAAATAGAAGCTAGAAACAGAAATTCTGTAACATTTTTGTGTGTTTGGAACGCTCTCAGTAACCCAGATGTTCCCACTCTGGCAGGGGGATTGGAATAGATGGTCTTTGAAGGTCCCTTCCAATCCCTGATATTCTGTGATTCTGTGAAGTGGGTAAATACAAAACCTTGGTAACTTCATCTCTATATGGGAGTTTGGAAAAAATAAGAAGAAAAAGCACTAAATCCATATTTCAGTCTCCTGATGTAGCAACCACATTAGAACTAGAAAAAGAAACAATAAAAACTTCAGCTCCTTTTTTCCCCATTTTCTGGGGATTGCTTGCAAAGAGGCGATATTGATTGACAGACATTACTTAGAAGCATGATGAATTTAAGCCATTTTCATGAAGCAAAGAACAAGTACGTTAAATAAACATGCCCTACTAGCAGCATGAAGTCAGAACTTGGGCTCCTGTTGTACAAAACACTGTTCACACATACAAGGACTGTTCAGCTCCCGGAGAATTTACAGGCTAAGCAAACAAGATCTGAACGCAAACAAGTAGCAAATCTCAAACAGTTTGAGTCTCTAGTGGAAAAAAAAAACAACCCACAATCCAAATTTCACGTGGAATGCTTCTAAATACACACAATACAAACCCCACAGATAATTAAATGAAGCCTTTCACCTGCCATATTCCAGAAGCGTAGCATGAACCTTTGATTCCTCATCTAGCAGTTCTTCAGCTCCCTTCTGACGTTTGTATTTTCTCTGGGGTTTGTAAACCTCCTGTAAGGCAGTGAAGGAATTAAGAGCTTGTACAAGGGTTTTCTAAAAGAAATGAAGTATTGTTATCTAGAGTGATATATACCACAGCTTGCTTTCCAACTCAATATACTTACACAAATAAACATCCTTCACTTTCTCTTTTTGGAATTACTTGATAAAACTCTTACTGAGTATTTACTTCTAAGCAATCAGCTCTGGGACCTGTCTTTTTGGGTTTTTAAAAATTACAAGTATTTAACAACAAACATGATTTCTTAATCATCTCCTCCATTTTTGAAAGACGAATCAAACACAATCAACATCTATTAAAAAAAGCCCTACACTTTATCTGATAATGAGCGTCTAGAAATCTTCCCTCCTTTGTAAGCTAATTCTATTTTTGGTCTCCTATTAGATAATGAAATGTAATTATTAGCCACTCAATGATCACAGTTTACAATGTAATTAAAGCAGATTTTATTGCAATTTAATGAATAAAAATATCTCAAGAAGTCTGGAATTGAAACCACTGGTTTCATGCTATACTGTGATCCTATAGCTGGACAACAGCCCATCAACCAAACCAAGGCTTCACAAGTACTATTTTGTGCTGACAGAGCTACTTCCAATTTAAAAGCAAAACGGAAAGAGAAGGTCAGAGCCACCATCCTGACCATTTACACAGACACAACTGTTCTACCACTGTAAACACGGCCTGAAGTACCTTTTTTTTTAATCTACTTCCATATAGATCAACTACACCACTATAAAAGTCTATACAACAACGTTTGAAAAATTATTCTACCAAGCACAAAAAAACCCAAACCCAAAAGAAAAATAACCCTGAGAGGCTCAGCTTTCTCCAAATTAGAAACTGGACACAAGATAAGATTGACTTTTGACTGGAGTTTTTTTTCTGCTGTTTGTTTAGTAAATCTGCAATGCAACATTTCTGTTGCTGGAACAAAGACTTTTGAAGTTACTTGACGTCTACCATTTAGTGCTCTCGTGCTAATGAGTACTAAAAAAACTGGCCAAGAACCTGTCATCTCAAAGACATTTTTGTTTTAGTCCAACTGGTATGTTTTAAAAAGTGTCTTCTTCAATCAGTTAAGTGACATTTTCTCTTCTCCTTTTTCTGAAATGAAATTCTAGCCCTCATCACAGCGGAGAAAAACTTCATCACCACCAAATGAACCAAAATTTTCTTTTCAAAAAGCAAGAGGCCACTCTCTTCTGTTTTACATGCCTATTTTTGAATCCTTTGAGGCCCAGGCTCAGAATGTTCATAAAAAATACCTTACAAAAACCCCAAAGTCGAAACCAAAGCTTGGGCTTTCCTTATATACAGTGACCTTCAGAAAATCCTGTTCAGATGTGACAAAAGAAATTAATACAAGAAGCTGCAAAAATTCTAAAAGAAAATAAAAAAGGAAGATTATTTTTTGCTTGATCTGGTTTTTTGCACAACACAGACTATTATTTTCCACAAGCAACTCCTGCACCACAACACTGCCGAAATTGCTTTCGACCTTTTTCAAAGACACATAATAATCCCAAAGCAGAAATTTCAAACAAGCAAAAAGAGACAGTATTCCTTGGCAAGTTTCTCCCAAATTTGTCAGTTACCCTTTGCAATTTCAACCTAATTTCTAATCTGAATTACTGTCATCCTGGTTCCCAGATATTAAATTTTGCTACACTTTTGCCTGCCCAAAGGAAAAAAAAAAAAACAAACTTTTTATGATCAAGAATCTCTCACAAAACTGTACTTTCACACCTACAGAAAAGCAATGCAAGTCATAAAAGTAATTATAGATTTCATGATGGCATTATAGGTTATACCTGTGCTATGTAAGGTGTAGGCATCATACCATAAACATTAGTCTTGGCATCAGATAATTGAGTAGCTGAACTAAACCACTGCAAGGTAACCTCAGTTCACTCGACAGTCACCTTTGGGCTGCTCCAATAACCATCACTGATATTCAATATTCCATTTTCTAACCTTTAGCTCTGATCAGAACCGTAAATTTCATCGTATTGTCCCCTTGAGAAGGGCAGGGTAGGTCCTTAGACCAGAGTTGTAATAATGAATTCAGGCAACAGTACAATCTTTCACACTTGCTAGTTCTGTTTTAAGGAAGTGGATTTCTCTTCCAATTACAATACATAATGATTTAAAGGTGACCTACAGAAGAGCCTTCAATCTAACAGTCACCTTCTCCTTCTTCCAGTTCCTATGGATAGAAAGGGTCTCTTCTGCACTTTCTCCCCTGGAATGTACTGTGTGTCTAGACCACACTCATGCCTTGATGCCTTAAGAGGGCTCATGAACTAATCCTTCCATTAAGAAGATCAGGTGCCAGCTGTAGAGGATATAATCCTGACACAGCTCATGCATTTAAAGAAAAGGGGTTTGACAATACTCTAAGCAGTGGTGAACAAATGTCAGAACTTTATCCACCATGAAGATGCACCTAAAGAGCAGGGTGTGTGCTAATTACAAGAAGTAAAAAAGACAAGTTCTGAATTGCAGACGTTTAAATTAAGATCATTGCCATTTTGATTATTTACAAGATAAATAGTCCAACTGCTGATAGCTTCAAACAAGCAGTCTGCTCAGGGTTTAATAATCTACAAGCTACCTTGTGACTTCTGTTTGATAGCATGAAACTCCACGCTTTCTGTGTGGGCAGTTGATATGGTTTACCTACTCATAGAGAGTAGGTCTAAAGAGTTTTTAGGCTGATATGTTGGCATTTGAGGCCCATTTGAAGAAGGAAGCTTGATGTATGACTTAGTTGAGACCTTCTCATGAGAAAACCCAGGACTGGATGCATTAAAGAAAATTAACTGCCACCATCTCCTTGCTAAAACCACTTGCTGCTTCATCATAAAAATCCAACATACTTACAAAAATATCAGTAACAGTTTTGATAACCTTCTCTTTTCTTTGCATAAATTCATCATCCTGCAAGACATTAACAGAGGTGATTAAAAATACCAGGAACGGAGATTCAATTTCAACCAGGGTAAGGAGTTCAGCAAACAAAACTGTCACATGGTTTCTACCTGAGCTGCCCAATTATCTGGTGAAATGTTAGTGATTTCCTGTAACACAGAAAAGTATTTGCTTCTCTCAGCACATAGGTAGGTAGGTCTTTGTAACTGTATTCAGATCATCAGTCTTTCTGCTCCTGGTGTATACAGTACCTGACACAAATGCAGTGCCAGCCCACTGCCGGGATCTCCAGTCTATGAAGAAACTAATTTGGGATGGGCTTCAGGTAGAAAAGAGAAGTTCCCCTTACTGTTATAGTTTCTAAGCATTAAAAACAATCAAAAAACCAACAAATAAAACAAAATCTAAGCCCCCTCAAGCTAATAAAACCCACCTGTCTTTCCCAATGCTAGGTACATCTGCCTTTAATGCTGTTGGAGACAAAACTTGGGTTCTAGTTTTTAAACATGGAATATACATGAACTGAACTGATAGCTCTGCAATAAAGGCACAGATCCAAGCTTGTTCTGGCTTTGCTCCCACACCAAGGATCCTTTATATCATTACTGCAGAATAGGAAGAGAGGATCACAACGCTGTTCTAAGCACGGAACTCCTACGCGGGCAGCATTTCACTGTTGTCAGAAGGAATATGGTCAAGGTAGCTCAAACAGTGCAAAATTAATCTTACCATTACACTTCTAGATAAAACTGCACCTCTCACTCCTCTGGCAATCATATTTTACAGAGACAAATGTATTTCCTTTTGACCCCAAACCTGTCCCTCTGTCTTTCTCCAAGTTTAGTTCTTGAATAAAGTTTTTTTTAGAAATCTAGTTTTCAAGAACAAATTTGGGGGTTTGGATACAGGGAGACAAGAGCTGACTTTGAGCATTCTAAAAGAAAAGCCAAGTTATAGAACAATCAAAAGCACATCCATTCTCATTTCACTAGATCAGCTTCTCCACAACAGGCAGTGTGTTCTCGAACACATTTCAGGCAACGTAGCTCCAATCACACGGTTTGCCTGGATACAGGCTCTAGATACCGGGCTCTAGATCCACTGCAGAAGTGAGCCACCTGGCAACCCTGACTGACAGAAAAGTACCAAATATTGAAAAAAAAAAAAAAAAAGATAAGGCAACCATTAAGCAAAAGTTAACCAGTATCTATGAACTCTCCGTCATAATAATGTTTTTATTTTTTTCCCAGCTGAATTTGGGCATGGACTCCTCCAGGACCTATTGACAAAATGATAGCAAAGGCAACTCTGGTATATTGTGCTGGTTTCAGAGCTGTGAAGCTGGTACTTCACCTGAGCGTTTGACCTATTGTAACAGAAACAAGAACTGGCTTATCTTACCTCCGGTAGTCGATGAGTTTTTTGAAACTGTGATATAGAATAGGAACGGATATAGTCTCCCATTTCTTCCCTTGTTTCTATTGCACGTTTCACCAGCCACTGGGGAAAAAAAAAACCCAAACAAACAAACAAACCAAAAAAAGCAAACATGTTTCTGTCAGTGGAAAGGGGAAGAATAACAGCAGCGAACACCAAACTACTGCACAATTATTTTTAATACAGGATAAAAGCTAAAAGCTGATTTTATTCTCACACAAATGAGAACATCTATTTGTAAACACGGTAACTCAGGGCCCTATCCCTAACAAAACAACTCAGCATTAACTGCATGAAATACTTCACGTTTGCTCTTCTTCTGTATACTAAGAAGCTCAGTAGAGCAATCAGATAATGTAAAAGCTAAGAAACTATGGGGCTTTTCTTATAATCACAGTTTTATCAATATTATTTACCCAATTAAACTATATTTAACCATACAAACCTCAGTGGGCTGTACTGTTCATACTACAGTGGGAGTCGACAGTCAAAAGACCAAGCTGCCTTCCCTTACAAGCTCCTTGGAGCAGTCTGCTGTCCCAACAACCCCCCCCCCNTAAACAGTCTGTTCCAAATTTACTTATTTCATTGCATGATTTCCCCTTTACTTAGCCTGCAGTGTAACTTCTCACATACTGAATTGCTTTTACTATAAGAAATTAATTAGAGTGTAAGTATGGAAAGAAAATGCTATTGCAAACTTCAACTATTAGGAATTCTTACTTGAAAAATTCATTTATAAGCAAAAACATATGAAAACTTTACGAGAATAAGGAAAGTCCACTGAAATTTTGCCAATGTGGATTTCTGCAATCCAAAAAATTGCATCTTCGACAAAATTGTTCCAAAAAGAAAATGGGGGAAAAAAAGAAGATCATCTGTGGAACAGAAATGGATGTGGGCCTATTCAAACATTATTCTTCTAGCTCCAATCTTTAAGGAGGAAAAAAAGTTAAAAATGCACTCCAGTCCCCACCCTAACCCCAAAAAAACCCTCTAAAGTGCCCTCGCAAAAAATCTGAGTGGCATAAACCCTACCTCTTAGCACAAGAAACCTCGTACTTCAGCAAAAAATACGTTTTAACAAAGTACATTTCACCACATGGAGTAGTTACAACATTTGTAGTATTCATTGTTACTACTTGTTAAACATCAATAACGTTATATTATCAAAATAGAGACTAATACACCATATAGAAAGATAGGCAGCAGTAGTTCACGAAACAAAGGGATGCTAATTTTCTGGCTTTTTCTTTTCATCTACACCATAAACCAACTGGCACACCTCACAACTCATGAGACCAAGAGCTCAGCTGTACCAGCCAGCACAACATCCACCTTATGCAAAAACCTCAAAACTCTTATTGTACTCCAAAAGCTATCAATGTTGCTCTTCTACTGAGCAGGTGCTAATGGATAAATAATAAATCGCTCAGTTCTAGGAAGCATTGGATTTACATACACACGTGATGGTACTCTGCATTGCACATAGGTTCATCCCTCTCTACTCCAAAGAAGTCCTTGGGAGAGTATTTTAGAACAAATGGATAGCCCAGGTGGCTTTTATACAGTCTGTGGGCTACGCTATGGTCATCCTTCCAGAAAGCAAGCTTGAACTGCTCACAGCACCTATCTCTATCAGTCTGAATGGGAGGAGATGGGCTGGAGCTCTGCTAGAATTTGAAGCAATTAGAAGTTGAAGAGAAAACACACCAAGACCCAACACTGAATTTGTCTTGTATCGTTAGTCTGTTGTACTTTGACAGAAAACACCAGTTGGAACACGACCTCAATCTCATTAATCCTGGGTGTACCCCAGTTAGAATGCAATACAGATAGATTATATGCATTTCAATCAAATTTTATTACTGTAGATCACTTATTGTTTTCAAAAACAACAGCTTCACCATGAGAAGACGTATCTTCAAGCCTATGAAGTGTTTAGAAGAACCACATGCCCACAGAAGGAAAAATACTTCTTCTGACATTTATAAGACCACACAAAAAGCCACAAGAGATTGAAGTACATTTTAAACAATGCTGGAGAAGATAAATCTTGTGGGCTGTTGACAGCCTGTGCAGGAGGTCACATAAGAGATCAGATCAACCTTGGGAACCAAGTTTGAACTAGCAACAGTTTTCTGTGCTATAACCATGAACCCCTGGAAAGCGAGGGGAAGATGATGACAAGCAGAGAGATGAAAATGCAGGCTATTAATTACAAAGCGCATCTCAACACAAGACTGTGAACACACTTTTCTCTGTGAACATAAGCAGATTTTACTAGGAAGAACAGCACCGTTTCTGACCACTGGATTTTTATTTTTTTAATCTTTTTCAAGTTCTGCTACAGTCTATGGCAGTCAGCCAGCTCAATCTAATTTCTTCCTTTTGGGAAGGATTAAGCTAAATCCCCCCCCATCAAGTTCACCAGAGTGGCTCGCACAGAGCAAGAGCTATCGGGACGCAGTGCCAGGCAGAGAAAAGAGCTTCTGCAAGATTTGGAAACTGATGGGAGATGTACAGAAAGCAAGTGAAATCCTGAATTTACCAGGGCACTCTGTAAAGTGTCATTATCAAATACATAATGCCTACATCCCATGGTGTAATCAACCTATTATAGCGCTCACGTGATCTTTTTCAGAGCAGAGTATACTGGTGACACCAATAAAAGTTTTCTTGAAAGTCTAACTTGGTTTTGACCAAATGAGGAACCAATAGTATCTGGAGTAAGCAGAACTTTACAGGGACCTGACAGAAAGCCACGATTTCTAAAAAAGATCCTCTACATATAAAAAACCACTAAGGTCATCAAGAAAGACTTCTTCACCAAGCATGGATCAGACATACCACCTACTGGCCAGCTACCAAGAAACACTGCTCTTGGAGAAAGCTGATTTCCTCCCTGCTTAGAATTCACGAATCTCCTTTGCAGAGGTAATATCCAAAATCCAGATTTGGGATAAAGCAGGTCAGAGAAAAGAATATCTAGTGCTACAGTTTTTACAGCAGGAATAAGAGTTCATGTTCTCACTTTTGGAGAGAAATTACTTTTCCCGCCCAAGTAGTCTCATATTTGATAAATGTAACCATTCATTATCATCAAGTGACCAGGGCAAGAAATTAACCTGAGTTGGGGTTCATCTCTTTTTGGTAGGTAAATGCAAGTACAGAAGTAAAATCTCACATTAACAAGATACAAACTTTCCACCTCTGGAGGCACAAGCACAGCTTGAAAGCTGTGTAACAGTAGCGCTCACCACACATCTTTGTGGGGAGTGCAGTTCAGTGTGGTTCTCCTCAGGAGCCCCCTACTAGAAGACAACCAGAAAGAGACAACAGGAAGGTTTTCTCCACTTCTTACAAACTGGAGTTTAGATTAAACTCTTACTTGCTAAATTCTTTCACAGGCAGGAGGTAAGGAGTTATTTAATGAAAAAGCAACTTGCGTGACAGTCTTCATTCTCCCTATTTATCAAAGATACTTTTCTGTGTGCAGATGAAAGTAAAATAAAAAAAAAAGTTAATGACATACCAAGGATTCTCAAGATACCACACTAACTGGAACTCACCACGTGTTAGCTTAAACCTTGTTAAAATGAGGAACTATGAGCATGCCCATGGTCAGTTAAGTGGTGCTCAACAAACACACAGTGATAGCATCACGTCAGAGCAATTTATTTTTCCACCCATACAGTTTTTAAGTGATATGAATGAAGGATGAATTATGCTTTAAAGAAACAACCCCAACTGGCTTTCGCCTCATTCATATCCTTCTGACTGAATGACTGTCTGCATAACTTACTCCATAACCTTAACCATAGACTGTAAAATGTTTGTTCTACATCCCAGTCTGGCAAAGTAGATTACTGGATTCCAAAACAAGCTTAAACTTTAGTTTCCTTAAGCAGGCATTCCACAAAAGGCAGAATCTGACTCTGTTTCAAAGAATTTTAAATGTTTGGTTTGTGTTTTTCTTAAATGCGGATCAAACAATACTTAAGAATTCTATCATCCATAACGGCACTCAATTCTTCAAAAACATTAAAGTACTCCCTCTGTGATTGTTCATTCCAAACTTAAATAGTGAGCCAAACAATAATACAGGTCTTTGGTAAAACGTTCATGCAAGTTTTATGGCCTTTTTCAGCAAAGTATCGATACATCACAAAATTATTACCTGTACAACAGGAAATATGTGAATGAAATCCAGTCCCTGGATCTGATGTGGTTCCAAACGATGAGGACACTTCATTTTTGGTAATACTGACACAATTTTTTCAGTTAAGGCACTATTATAAAACAACAAAAACACACATTTATGTATTTTTTTTTTTTTTGTAAATCACAATTTATTTTTCCAAACACAGTTAAAAGGTTCCCTCTAGTGGCTTCCATTGTATACAGCTGTGAAAACCGATCAAACTTTCATTTACAAAATAGCTTTTACATTGCTCTATGCATATATACATATGTATATAGAGTCTGTGAAGAGGTGATTAATCCCCTCTGGCAGGCTCCTAGCTTGTCATTTCATTTTAAGGTCTGCCTGTTTGATCAGATGAAATGCCCATGTAAGATGTATTTACAGGCACCTTTGCATATTACAATATGTGCACCCGTGAAGAAACACTAGCCTTAAGAACATGTAAGAACTAAGTAAAAGATACGCATTCAAAGGAAGTCCAGAATCAAATACAAGGACTTAAAAATTTGTTTAGCAGAACTCCCAAAATATATCTTGACATTGCTACTGAAACTTTATGAGTTTAAGTACATATTATACATAGAAGCTAAATGCACCGTAAAAATTCACGTGGTTTTGAAGCGAGTAAAACTGAATTTGCTGGCAACCATCTCGTTCTACAGCTCAGGTAAGAGCTGCTAAAGTGAAAGCATTACCCTAAAACAAGTGATTCATCTACAAGAACATCATCCTGCTTCTACTGAATCCCTTATTTTCGGGCAAGGTGTTTTTTTGCTGCCAGTGCTGTCAAGCACATTTTTAAAGCAGGTGTCAGCACTGTGGAGCAACCCCGTACTGGGAAAACTACAACTATCTTTCCATGAAGGAAAAAAACTGAACCAACCCAGAACTGACTTCAGCAATACTCAGTACTACCCAAACGGTCAACTGATACTCTGGAAGAACAAAAGGGGAGCAAGAGATACCAGAAAGAGACCAAAGCCTGGGAACAGGGCCTGAAAAGTTACACTTCATAAGAGAAGTGAAAAATTTGACGTAAAATCCTTAAAAGGCAATTTCCGTTATGGCACCATACGTCCTAGGTGTTTGTATTTCAGGTATTTCATGTATTTCTACACCATGAAAATAGCAGCACCTCTCAGCACAATCAAAGCAAATGCCATTTAAAAAAGAAAAAAGAAAAAAAAAGTTCTTTATCCAGTAGATGCAAGGTCATCTCTGAACGTGTGTTTCCATGTTTATTTCAACCCAGCAATTAAACAATAGGACACCATCCAGGCGTCTTTGGAATACTACTGAGAAAACACAGTTTTCGATATCCTGAGAAGACCACAAAAGCACTGAGCCACCACCAATATAACCTTTACACTGACACCAAAATAGCCTATGCTTTGTCTGACTCTGAACACTTCAGATTTACAAATAAACCACTGTTGCTGTTTTGGTAGAGGAGCCTGGCTTTTGTTTTGCCAGTTTTACATCCAGGCAGCTGGAAAGATAACAGAACATTTTCAGAATAACTTAACTATTTCCTAACCTGCTGTTCTTAAGGATAACCAAGACAGCAATTAGAAAACCTTGGCAATTTTAAAAACTACCACCACCATCTTTGTGTCTAGTCTCTATTTAATTCTGTGCACTTAACTACGTAAAGCATTGTTAGCTGTGATGATATGAGTATCTGCAAGTTAAATGGCAATAACCACAAAACTTTATTTTTAAATGCATTACAGTCTTGCCAATGCTAAATGACTTTCAAGGAAACAGCACAAAAAGATGTTCTTTTCAACTACATTGAACAAACAAGTCTCTTCAGGCAACTGTAACCTGACTGGATATTCTTACTTCCTGGAAAATTTAATTACAGCTTTTTTTAATCACAGAAATGCATAAAGAAATAACATAGTTTAGAATGTATTCCCTTTCTCAGCAGAATCAATTTTTACAACCTCCCTAATATAGGAATTATCTGGCTTATTGAGCCAATTTCACACATAAGAAATGAGCCTCATTGGGTCACTATCAGGAAGGAACTCCTCCTCCTCCTCACTATGGGGCAGGTAACTGTTCCAGCAAGAGCATCGTGCCTACAATTCCAACCCAGAACCACACAGGAGAATCAGGGGTTATTGACACAGCAAAACTGCAGACACAGAGAACTCAAGGAAGGTCTTATAACGCTGCACTCCAGTTTCCAGCAGCGTGGTCTCTCTCTGCCCTTTGTTTTGGCCTCTGCATCATCCCCTTGTGCCAGCACAAGCATCTGTGCAGCTGCACAGAAAACGGGATCCAGGAACTGATTCACGTTAAAACTATTCTCTCCCCCCTCTCTTTTTTTTTTTTTTTGGTAGGTTTTTTAATCTGGATCAGTTCCCAATCCAGTTCAACGTGGAGCCACATAAACCCCTTCACTGCTAAGTAGGGATATAAGAACATGGCAACCCAGAGGGGAGCAGCACCGCCTTTTCTGACATAAGCTTCTTTTTGGTTTTACAATTTGCAGAACTACAGTCTGAGAAACCCAGAAACCAGTGAAATGTTTTGCAAATGAGGGGCCTTGAAAAGCAGGAAATTCAGACTACAAATCTGTCTTATAAACAAGCAAGTATCAGGTAACTTCTCCCCCATCCCTGCCCACATCTTCTTTCCTAAGAAGCAAAAAAACCAAACAACCCACACTTGCCATTTAATCAACTTACATTTTTTGACCAATAGTAGAGTTTTCCTGAAACAATAAATCAACATCAATATCAAAGTTGCATGTAGTGATACACCACGTCATGCCGCCTACCACCTAGCAAAGAAGCAACAGCATGGTTAGTTTCATTTTAATTTGAAGAGGTAAAACCAAATACTTCTTTAAAAGCTTTTTTATTTTAGAAACTTCAGCTCAGTATTTTCTTCATCCTCAGTATTCTTATCCAGAGATAAATATATGTTAATCTGTCCATATTTCAATCAACTTCTACATACAAGACACATATATGAGACAACAGAAAAAAATCCAGCAGCTAATGGCATTCTAAAGTCCCCTCTTAGCTTTACATATTAGTTCTGAAACAGATCTTGGATTAGAACAAAACAATAGATAAACTACAACAGTATGTTAAATGCATGCTGACTTTAAAAAGTGAGCAGATCGAAATTTTATCCTATTTACCTTTATATGTGCTTTTATTGCTATTATTCTTTAAGTCTCCCTGTGTTCAACACCAAGAGCTACGCACGGAATCAACATGGAAATGGATATTCACAGGTCTGTAGAATTCGGCATTTCAGGCCCTATTCCTACAGATACTTCAGCATATTTAAACTCCTGAGCCATTCCATCAACTTTACATAAATCCCATAAATATTTATGACAACCTTGCATAAACATATGCAAGATAACCTAAATGTATGCAAAGGCAAAGAACAGAAAAAGGGATTAAAACGTGGACTAACTTACCAAACACTACACAGCAAATTGGGGTGTTCTAGACAAGGTTTTCTAACACACTCCCGCTCTCCCCTTCCCCTCTGAAACAGTCAGCCAGTATCCCCTTTATACTATTTTATACTATTATTAGCTCATTTTGCTAAAGATTGGGCATTGTCGTGAAATGTTAACTGTGCAATTAAATATTTAGGCAAGTATAAACCTGATGCATCCATTTCTACACTTAAATGCAACAGTATTACATCCTGAGGCTGTCTCCTTCGAACTACTTTGTGTCTGTGTGCGCAGCCTCCTGAGCAGCTAAGGTCAGTAACGCCACACAGTGAAGAAACTAAAATTGCATTGCAAAGTAAGGCTGTGCTATGATGAAAGGAACAGCAGAGAACAGAAGAGTCCATTTCAGGGCTGCCATAGTTCTGTGCTTCCAAACCTTGGTTCAGGAACTTCTCAGAGAGTCAGCAATAAAACAATTCAGAACACTCGTTTCAACCTGAACTTTGCTCACTGTCAGTATCACATACTTCCTGACTAGGACAATGGAAGGTTAAAATACATGACATTCTAAAGATACGTAAAACCAGCCCCAAAGTAATCTCACTAGAGGAACTGTTACATTCTTTACACACAGCCTCTCAAGACAAGTATTTCCTCATTTCTCATTAATGAATACTTCTTAAAATTACCATGCTATCTCCAAGTATCAAATCTTTCTAGCTATTCCAACCACAGTTGAGAGAGGGGCTTATATACTTCTTCGTATAGTTTCTTATATGGTTTAATATATACAATTTCCCCATGTATGACTCTAACTTTGGCCATAACACCCACAAAAAAAGCACACCAGCATTTACTGGCATCCAACTGTCTCCTCTAAAACAGGCCTTGCTGCACAAAGTAATTTTTCAAGACTGAGAAGGTCCTGTCTCTCTGAAATTGGGTCATATGCAGAACTATTTACATAGGAAAGCCTCACGTGTTCCAAGTATCTTTTTTTTAATCACCTAGAACTACTAAACTAACTTACAAAAAAATGTGTCATCCTTGTATACTTTAAAGCGTTTTTTAAAAATACTGCATTGCTCTCACCTTGTCAAAGGGTGATAATCCTTTGATTCTTGCTCGAAAATACCCAGCAGCCACCAACAGCTCCAATATTTCAGTCAGCTTGACGTTTTGTTCCTCATCTTCTCTTGTTTCAACCTGACAAACGAAACACGCAACGCTAATTCAGCGTTCCTCTCCCATTCATCAAATGAACGTTCTTCAAACTTTACCTTAACACAGGCCACATATCAGGGAAAACCATGACTTCCATCAGCAAATTGGTTGTTAGTTTGAAAGACGTTAAAAGAAATAGGTAACACATTTCTACATGGATCTAACATCACATCTTTTTCACCCACTTAAACACTTTAATCTGCTTTTGCTGTTCAAAGTCCTGGTCTGCTGCTTGCCTCCAGCCAGCCAGATCACTCCTATTGCCATAAGACAGTTAATTTATTCCCCACATTGCACATTTCTTTCAATTTCAGGGTTCTCAAAATCGCACACCTCATGTTAATGCTTCTATACTATTTTCAGAAAAACAGGAGGAGAAACTCATGTGAAATTCCACCTTTTCGGGCAACGCAATTGTCAGCAAACCCAAAGTAGGGCAGTAACAAAAAAGTTAAACTGAGGGGCAGCCCATCTAGTCTGAGTGCTCCGAAGCCTCATCAGCACAGCACCCTTTGAGGAGCACTCTTGTCGCTGTGTGATGGGGTGAAACCCCACAGCTCCAAGGCTAGACATGATTTCACGGGGGGCACAGAGCACCCGGACACCCCAGACCTACAGGCGGCCAAAGGGGCTTCAGGTCTCCCCTTCCGAGGCTGCGGGCAACCACCTCCGCGCCCTCTCCCCTCCCCTCCGCCCTTCTCTTCCCCAAAACGTGCTCGACAGCTTCCTCCTCTCCTTTCTTTTCCCCACAGAGACCTGAAAAGAGGGAGACACGGGGGACGGGGAAGCAAAATGCCGCACGGAAGGTGACCTACACAATGCGCTGCCCGCAGCCCCACAGGGGCCCTGCGGCTTCTCCCGCCCCGCGGGAGCCCACCTCACGGGGCCGGGGAGGCCGCAGGGCCCAGCCCGCTGTACGGCACCGACCCCCGGGCTCCCGGCCGAACCCTGGCCCCGCGGGGAGGGGAAAGAGCAGGCAGGGAGCCCGGGGGAAGCCGGTGCAGCGGGGCAGGAGGATCAACCGCACCTCCGCCGCGCTGCCCGAGAGAGACGCCGCTACGGTACCTCCTGGGGGGCCTGGTGCTCCTGTCCCCTGGGGACCACCATCGCCCTCCGTCTCCGGCAGCCTGCGCCCGGCCTGTCACGTCCGCTCCCCCCCGCCGCAACGCCCGGGCGAAGGGGGTGTTCCCAGCCGGCGGCTGCCGGGTTCCCCCGCCCCCGCTCAATGGTTCGCCCGCACCCTCCTTGCGTACAAGCGCATCCGGGCCGTGCCATTCGCGGCCAAAGGGGTGCGGAGGGGGGGGCGGAGAAGCGGTTGGGGAAGGAGGGCGGGAGCTGCGCGGCTCCCCCGGCCGCTCATGTGACTGACTGCGCGCAGCGCAACCGCCGGCCCGCCCCTGCCCGCGGGCCGCGCCCCTACCGCCCGCACCGCCACCCGGGTGCCCCTGTACCCAGGGCCGGCCCCTCACGGCCCGCCGCCACCGCCGTACCCCCAGCCACGGGCACCTCCCTGGCCGTCATCCTTCTCTTTTTCTTTTCCTCTGTGGCAAGGGGACCTGAGGCCTCTCAGCCTCATGGAGGACAAGTCACGGAGTGGTCTGTGAGCTGAGAGATGCCTGACGGGCTCTCATGCCCCACAGGGCACCACCGCTCCTCATTAGCAGCTTGATGGCATTAGGTGACCTGAGGAGAATTTCACTGATTTTATTGTCCTGTGCACATGTCCCACGCTCAGGAGCCCTTAACAGGGCGCTGCCTCAGCCTCCTGAGAGCTGGGGCCTGTGTGAAAGGGCAGCCCTTGCTGGGAAGGTGGGCGGCTGTTTGCCAGCAGGACTGGGTGTGCTGGAGCCTGACCTCCTGTCCCACTGGTGGCTAAGATGGAGATAAGCCTCCTGTCGCATATTGGCCAGCACTAGGTAGGCCTGGTGGCCCAGTGGGTGTACATTGTCTGGTCAGGGGCTGCAGAGCTGTGCCCAGGCACAGGGCGGTCTCTAACACGCTTTGGACTCAGGAATAAAATTGCACCAATGGACAAGGATTTATGGGCTGGTAACAGCCTGGTAGTAACTTAACCCACAGCTTGGGTAGCCTTTTTTTGGCTTTGGAAATAACCTGACAGTGGTCTCTTTTCAAGTCTGCCCCAAGCATTGAGTTTGTAGGCTCTTTGCCATGAACAGAGCATTATAGAAAATAAGTTTTCTGTCAGCCTGCAACCAGAGACATCTTGGGGAGGTGAAGGAACAAGAAAAGCCACGCGAGAGCATGGTCTTCATCCGTTGGAGGGCAGCACAGCGGACATGAGCCACTTCATAACGACTTCTGCCCTGACAGAGGGATCAAAACAATAATAATAAAAGCAAAAATATGCCAGACTGGCTCAGGCCACGTACTGTTGTAACCACAGGCCACGTCTTAATTAGAGTTGCAGAAAGCTGTTATGCAGCCCCAGAGGCTAACATGCTCACCAGAGCAATGCAGGCTTTCTGCTTTTTGTCTGCCTTCTCCTTGCAGAGAACTGTATGGCTCTAATTTGATTGTCATGGAGAGGAAGACTCAAACAAACAAACAAACCAGAAACAGGGACAAGCAGAAGGGTTGAAACAGAGGAGTGTTAGGGAGGGATGTATGTGACCTTCTGAGGCAGTGGCCAACACAGGTTATAACATAACTACTGAAAAGAAGCATCAATTTGGATGAAAGCTTCCTGAGCCCTGATATGGTCATAAAATCCCTTTTCAAAGAAACACCTTAAAAAAAAAAAGATAAATAAAAAGCCAAGGGTAGTGTAAACTAGGGGCTTAAGTAGTAACTGAGTATCAGGCAAGGCAAGGATCAAACTTACCCAGGAAAACGTAACTGTTTCTTTGGCTTTTTAAAGCACAATAAAGGAAAGAGGGGAGACAGGGCTAATTAACTCCTAGGGACTTTAAAACTCATGCAACTGGCACGCACAATTACAAAGCTGGCTTGAAATTATATACTTGCAGGTAGGTAATAGGTTCTTTTATTTTGTTTTATGTCTGTGCAGCCACAAGGGCTGGAAACATTTTTCTGCTTTACAGTGAAGGATGGAATTTTCCTTCCCTGGTGTACGGTTAGGAAATGAAAAGGAAAGGCATGAAGATACAAAAATGTATCTCTGTTGTCATTACAACTCATCTTTGATGACTTGAACCTCTAATAAAATACTTCACAAAGGCATTGCTTCCCAATACCTCATTGTGATGCAAATTCACCCAGTTATCCAGACAGAGCCGTTGTCCCCTGTGACATTTGGATAATCAATCTTCTAAATACCAATTAGGTTTAAAAAACGTCCCAGGAGGGGTACAGTCTAAAAAAAGAGAAACCTCTCTTCTTTCAGATCTTTGGATTTTGTGCTTGCAGATTTCTACCAGGTTCGGCTTTAGTCTTCATTTTCCCTTTTCTTGCTCTGTTTTGATCTGTGAAGTTAGGTAAAATTCTGGCTCTTGCAGCTGCTTTGAACAATCCTCTCTTGATTTTTCAATTTTGTTAATGTTGACCCCATGAAACTAAAGAGCTTCTTCCATTTTTTTAGCTACAAGATTTATTTCGTTGTTCAGCCTAGACTTCTGACAACATCAGATTTGGTCACCACTGAAAAATGGTGATAGGTTTCACCGTGTCTTTTAGCACAATTTGTTTTTTCTTGTAACAAGAACTAAAATGTGAGATGAGGTTATAACAGCAACAGCAAGGGGTCCACTCTTTGTTGGGCAGGCACAGTTAGATAAATAATCAGAGAGACTTCAGTAATTTTGCAATGATCTCTATGCTGAGGAAGCCTAAAAGTCAGGTTTATTTCCATAAATCCTGCATGACAGATAAAATAACTCCCTGTGTTATAATGGTACAGTATCTGTTTGTTAAGGTACAACAATCTTTCATGCATACCATAAAACAAAATCTCATGGACTGATCTTGGAGTAAATGGAAAGGCACTGCATTGGACTCTGGACCCCAGACATGCCATGTCTGCATATAGGATTAAGGGAGTAACAGTAATGCCAGTTAAGGGACCCCAGTAATGCCGTGACTCCCTGACAGGCTGAGGGAGTTGGGATTGTTCAGCCTAGGGAAGAGGAGGCTCCGGGGAGATGTTGTAGCCCCTTCCAGTATCTGAAGGGGGCCTACAGGAAGGCTGAGGAGAGTCTGTTTACAAAGGCCTGCAGTGACAGGACGAGGGGCAATGGCTTCAAGCTGGAGAAGAGCAGATTTAGATTGGATATTAGGAATAGGTTCTTTACTCTGAGGGTGGTGGAGCACTGGAACAGGTTGCCCAGGGAGGTGGTTGAGGCCCCTTCCCTGGAGATATTCAAGGTGAGGCTGGACGAGGCCCTGGGCAACCTGGTCTAGTTGGGGGTGTCCCTGCTGACTGTGGGGAGGTTGGACTAGATGACCCTAGAGGTCCCTTCTATGGACCATTCTATGATTCTATGATTCTATATTCCGAGTTGCATCCCTAGTTAGAGGAGACGCTGAAGCCAACTGTAGGGGACTGAACCCAAACCTTCTGAAGTCAGTATCAATCTGTGCATTGTGTTCTGTGGCTCATATCCTGGATGAGCTCTGTTTTCAACCCATTTTGTTGCCTGGCAGCTCCAGCACAGAGATCATCTCCATCCGGATCCATAATGAAATTATTCCTGCCCTATTTTTCATCTAGATTTCTGGAATTAGCAATACTGCCAGGCACAGCAGCAGCATCTTCGTCTGCATGTATTTACCCTTCTTTTTTATTTGTTGTCTTTGTTGTATCCTGTCTCAGCAGGATATTCAGCCCCCCCTCTCTCCCTTCATCTATTTGGAGATGTCATAGGCGTGAGGAACCATTCAGCAGGCAATTGCAAATGCCCAATTATCATCTGTGGAAGTCAGACTCTGTGCACTGTGAAATGACAAAGTCACAGACCTGTTACAGTAGCCACTGCGTTAGAAGCTGCAACAGACCATTGCATCCCATCAGACAGGCTGATATGTTTTGCAAGGTATAGTGCCCTTTCAGCAATCAAGTATAACTTTAAATACTGATGTTTTAAACATGCCCAACATCCCATCCATTGGTGACATCTAGAAGGCACTACTGTCTAGCCAAGATCATATTCAGTCTGTCCTCTGAATGATTCCTATTCTCAGCATTTAATAGTTTAAAACATACAGGGAGACAGGGAGACATTTTTCTTGAAAATGATGTTTGAGTCATTTCTAATGTTTTTTTTATTAAGATTGGCAATGTTAACAAGAACATTTTTAGCTCACTTACCAAATGCAGATAAACCAGGTGGGAATCACAGATGAGAAAATGGAATAAGCTCCTTTTCATCGTGACCTCCTTGGTGATGCAGTTAGCAAAGGGCCATGCTATAGTTCCAGCTTTAAGCAGGATGAAGAAGAAAGACTTTATGGCCTGTGGGATTTGTAAATGACAAGATAGTCCAATGATGAAAATGCCAATGTTCTGGTAAGAAAAAAACCACAGGTCTCTCATGGTCAATATGACAAAGATTGACAAAGTCGGTGGCTGGTCCTCTCTACAAGGTCCTCTGTGCAAGCTCTCTCATAGCAGCCTGTCTGGAGAATAAAAGAACATCATCACTAAGTGTCTGACTAATACGAAAGTTTTTAATAGATTTCTCTTTTGCGGTGTGATGATTTTGGTCACATCACTCAAAGACTGTGGTCAGAGTAGTCAAGTAAACTGGTCATTTTGGGTACTTTGTTTTTTGAGGAACTTCCTGAGGAATTTTCAGAGAGGAATTTTCAGGAATTTCCTGTGCCCTCTGTGAAAATCAGGCTTCTGAGGAGTTTCTCAGTTTCCACATGGGTACATATTGCAAAGCCCAGGTAAGGATGGGCACGATACACCCTGGCACAGAGTAATTACCCATCGTGAAGTTTGTTTGGGACAGTGCCATTAGACATTTCTTCTGAGAGTCTCAGAGTATCTATAGCTATCACAGTCAAGAGAAATTAATCTGTGGGAGAAGGAAGCGGGTTTTTCTGACTCAGTATCATCCATGGAAAAACTAATTAAGTCTGAGTCATCGAGCCTTTACCTGAGAAGGTACAAAGAAACTGAGAACAATTGCACAGTAGGGGCATCACACAGTCCTTGATTTGGGCCAGGATATTAGATTTCAGATCGCAGCTGTGTCTGTGATGCTAGCACCGGGAAGAAGTGTTTTATTTCAGTTTTATATTTAGACTGAGCAAGTCTGATTTGGAATTGTTGGGAAAAAAAAAAAAAAGCCCAGGAACTTATAATATACTTTTAAAAGGTAAAAGTTTTCCAAATAGAATCACGCTTTAAGATTTGTTTGATGTTCATAGACCAAAAGAATGCAGGTTGCTGGATCACTTTCTGTCTTGAAACAAATCCTTACAAAGGGGCAGAGAGGTGTATGTTTTTACTCTGGCTTTTTTAGGCAAAATATATGGATTTAGACTGTACCTTCTATCTGTCGTAACGGTACGACACTTCCTTCAGTTAAAATAGCAGTAAGAACAAACAGTTGAGTTCTCTGATAGAGCCAGATAATCTGAAAGAGTAAGAGACTTCTGACAGGTACACCTCACTCCCAAGAGAAACGCCATCTAAGGAGGAGGAATCTCTTTGACTTTTCTCCTTCTGTATCAATTTTTGTGAGAGAGAATTGAAAAGGCAGGGAAGCACTAAGAGTTGCAAAAGAAAACAGCAGTGAAGTAGAGGTAGAGAAGACAGAAAGGTAGAGATACAAGACTTGAAGTGTTGTCCTTGAACAGAGTTAAGCGAAGAGGAAAATAGGCTGAAGAGTGAGTGGAAAGGCATGTGAAGGCATTCCCGCTGTTCTCGTTCCTGTTTAATCCAAGTAAGTAGGACTTTGCCTTTTCTGGGAATTACAAGCATTGCATCAGTAGTTATTTCATTAACTTTAAAATAATCTACATCCTTTTTTAATGAAAAAAATCTGGATGAAAAACATTAACGCTTACAAATCCTTCATATTCTTCTTGCACGAAGATCTCGATATGACACTAGTACCACACCTTTAAGATATCCAGGACCCTTTACAAGCTGCTTTCCAATGCAGCTTCCCTGCAGAAGGAATTAGCTCCCTACTGTCTGGGTAGATGTCACGTTTAACTTGATGAACTTATACACGGATCCATTCTGAAACAGGCCCACAGAGCAAGGTTTAACTTTGTTTAACAGTATTTAGCAATATTCTAAGCAACTTAACCCTAAATGAAAGACAAACTGCTGCCATTCAGTCTACTCTCTCCATCTTCCGACTAA
This sequence comes from Nycticryphes semicollaris, assembly GCA_013400055.1. NCBI lineage: Eukaryota > Metazoa > Chordata > Aves > Charadriiformes > Rostratulidae > Nycticryphes > Nycticryphes semicollaris. The sequence goes on from VXBJ01003633.1 coordinate 3,777,064, forward strand.
TTCTAAGTGGTGGATTCTGACATATTCCAAAGCTGCCATTAGAACAACATAGCTTTTTAAGAATCAAATCTTGCTTACGCGAAGGAAAACACTTTGACAAATGGTGGAAGAGCACCATCTGGTGACACCAGGCACGTCACTATAGTCTGCTGCCATTAGGAAATATCTTCGTGGTGTACAGCCTGTGTTTTGGAAAGCTTGTCTCAGTGTGTTTTAATAACTTTTAATCCGTTGTTCAATTATGCAGAAGGAGTAAAAGAGTGAACTTGCTGAGAGCAAATCTGAGCTGGCCACTGACCCTATCTCTACTTGTCCATTAAATCACTGAGAAGGTCTTGGAGTTTGAATCAAACATTTTCTGAATTGCTCTGAGCCATTTTTAGAAGGCTTTGGAGCAGATTTTATGGGCACCATGAAATGGAGTCCCAAGTTTTATTGCACTGGACATTTCAAGGCTTTTTGTCTGTCTGATCCAAGTATTTTCTTGCAGTGTTTAAGAAATTTGGCTTAGCTGTCTTTTCAAAGGTTTTCTTTTTCCACAGAAGCAATTATTAAGAAAAATGAATTACCTTTTGCCATTCTAGCTGTTCAGAAGTAGGGAAAAAGGATGGTTCTTAACCTGACTATTATTTGCAAATTATAGCTAATTTCAGCACAAGCGGAACCTGAATATGCTAACAAATAAAATACATGATTTTTCTGAATAGGTTCTTTTCCACAATGATGATCACACCCATTTCATTAAAGTTCAAGGGCAAATTAATGTGATTTTCGTTAAGGATAATAAAAGCAGATAGTAAGTATAATAAGCCTTGAAAACACTTCTGGTCTGCAAAGAACTAATTTTCTAAAGCTATGGTTTGTGTAGACTAACTCTCTCATACTTCAAAGCTGTGCAAAACCCCTAAAGCTCAGGGAACCTTGCCAAAAATTAGATAAAGGTCAAGAATGAGGGAATCATTCAAGAATGATTCAAGAATGAAGTTCTTAGCTTTCATGTGGGACCCAAGTATATAATTAATGAAAAACGTGGTCACAGAATTATCAAGTTATTTTTGAATTTATCATATAAACCCGGTCCACATCATATTGATTTAATCTCTTCTTTCATAAGATAATAAAGTGTATCTCCAAAGTGTAAAGATAATCATCTGAATGTCACCTAGCAGAGAACTGGGCAGCCTGTCTGAGTAAGTCTGCACGTAGCATATGATGATTATCCTGGAAGAGAAGTGCTACGCCTTCCTTCCTCCCAGCACCTCGCAGCAAGGGGATGATACATTTCCAGTCTGTGGTGCCACCTAAAAGTGTTGTTTGTTTCCATGTTGAACACGCTGTAGCACAAACACCCCACTGGTAAGTCTACTGTTTTGCGCAGAGAAGAATATTGAGGGAAGTTGCAGTAGTTGATGAATTGATGAAAAAACACTCATACTGAAGCATAAATTAGAAAACAGCTCCAATGTTGCCCAAAAGAATGAGGGAGAAAAAAGTTGTATCTCCAAAAGCCTTAGCTTCCAATTCATGCAGGACTTCTAAGGCTTCTGAGGGGGCAAGGATTCCAAAACAGAAAGCAAGAGAGACCCAAGTCCAGAAGACCCAGGTTCTAGCTCAGTTGTTAAAAAGCCAGCCTTTTAGGTAGGGAAACATTCATGATAATGGTTCATCACATTCAGCTCTCTCTGCCGCTTGGAAGAAGCCGTCTCACGCAGCCCACATTCACCCACGAGAGCTTTCTGTCCTTTCTCATGGCAGGACCACATGCCCGTTGTGGCCAGCGAGGGGTATTTTGTTTACAGCCATGAGTTAACTTCAGTGTGGGTTCCTGCTTTCAGAATCAGATATCTGCAGTTCAGTCTTGCTAAAGGTCTAATGTCACATGCCAGAAGGGGAAGATTCCTCTTTGGCAGATTTATGTGTTCCAGACAAGATTATTTCCTTTCCTGTGCTCTGCAGAGTGATGCTATTGCCATTACCTTTTGCATCTAATGTCAGTCATGTGGCAACTCAGTTTGGAAACAGCCAGGGATGTGGGCTCTGTCTTTATACTGCATGTCCTGCTTAGCTGCACTTACACAGGTAACATCAACCATCAGCACTACATGCCTTTTTCTTTTTTTCCCCTTCACAAGTGCTGTCACAAGGGAATTGCCTGCCATGAGCTTCTCTGAAGCTGCTTTGTTGCTAGTTAAAGGATGGGTCATTTAAAAAGAAATCCTCCCTTGGGTTTTGCATCATCAGCATTACTAAA
>VXBJ01003633.1:3785617-3810758 GCA_013400055.1 Nycticryphes semicollaris
CCCCCCCATTTCTGGCCTATGACCTTGGCCTGCTCTAGACTGACCTCTCTCCGAAATGTTTTACTTAATTCTTTCATTTTAAGGCTATTTTGTTCCATGTTTCATACAGAGGTTTTCCAGGCGATCTGGATGTGAGTATGACTGTTAATATATCCTGTCCCCCAGAACACACTCCGGTGCTCCCAGGTGACCCAACACTGGGTAATACTTCATACAAATCTGGTTGCCCCAAGGGTTGTTCTACTTGGAAACCAGTATGTTGGTGTTCCGTTCTGATGCTTCTTCACTGAATTCCTTATCAAATTCACTCAGTTTATAAGGCAAAATAAGATTTTTTTCTAACTGCCAGGTCTGCGCTTAACAGAGTATCTAAAAATCGAGCTACATTTTTTCTGCCATATAATTCATAACTTAGCTGTGATAGCAACAGATATTCTGAGATCCGGACTGAACTGCGATTTTATTGCTAAAGCATAAGGGGAGATAGACTCTATCTTGCTTTTTCTGCAGCCGTATTGATTATCATGCCTTTTAGTAATTAAAAAAAATATCAGAAAAGCAAGAAGCTTGTAGGCATTGCCATGGGGAAAGAGTTAGTACTAGAGTAGTAACCTGCTTCTGACAAGAGCTTCTCCCTGAAACTGCAGAGGAAAACGAAACTATTTGTAATAAATGTATATAACTGTGTAATATCTTAATTTATCTTTCAAGGCCATCAGCTTAACTATCTAAACACAATATTTAGGTTAATCTTCAAATATCACTTTAGCTTGCATAGTAGTTTTATTGACCCTGTCATCCAAAGAGGTTAAAATAAAGTTTTCTGGTGCTTTGTATGTAATCAGGCCAAATAATTAAGTCATTGAATCAGAGCTGGATAAGCATACATAGGAAGTAGTAGAAAATGTCTTGTTTTTATAGGCTTCCTATCTCTAACTGCACTCAGCAGTGAAAGAATATTTTCCACTTGTTTTCCAAAATCAAACTCTATTTTTTTTTAATTCATAGTCTTTATATACAGCCCTGGGGAATTTTTCTGGATGCAACTCATTACCCATACTGAGGGTACCTCTATTTATTAAATACAGTGAAAATGCCCCAGCATCAAGTAATTAGACTGGAAGGAGCTACCTGACATACTGAATGACAAGAGTTGATGATCCATCTTGTCTGGTCCTCTCTGCCTAATAAACTGCTGGTGCTTCCATTGCACAGAATGAGAAATAACTGTAATTACCGATTACTTTTCAAGCTATTCTTCTAGGTGCTTTTAAGCTAGGTGGAAGAGATGGGATTTTCCAGGATCTGTTTGAAGGAACATAGATCAATAGTGTTGGGTAAAAGGAACATGAGGAAGGCTTCAGAGCAAAAGCGGGAGGAAGATGCAGAAGAAGAAACATGTGTAAGGAGGGATGGCATTACTTAGGTTGGTGCTGCTGGAGTCTTGATGTGATAAAACACTCCTGTGGGCAAAGTATAAACATGCATAGAATCATAGAATCATTCAGGTTGGAAGAGACTCTTGGGATCCAACTATCAGCCCTAGTCTACAAAGTTCTCCCCTACACCATGTTCCACAACACCACATCTAAATGACTCTTAAACATATTCAGGGATGGGGATACAACCCCCTCCCCGGGCAGCCTATTCCAGTGTCTGACCACTCTTTCTGGGAAAAATTCTTTCCTAATGTTCAGCCTAAACCTACCCTGTTGCAGCTTGAAGCCGTTCCCTCTCGTTCTATTGCTAATTACCTGTGAGAAGAGACAAGCACCAACCTCTCTACAATGCCCTTTCAAGAAGTTGTAGAGAGCGATGAAGTCTCCCCTCAGCCTCCTCTTCCCCAAACTAAACAGTCCCAGCTCCTTCAATTGCTCTTCCTAAGATTTATTCTCCAGGCCCTGGATAGGATGGCGTCAAGCAGCAAGCTGCACTAGGCTTGCTTCTCATTTAATCAGTGGCCATTTGAACACTTCATTTAGTAGGACCACAGCATCTTCTAGTCTATTAGAAGAGCTCCTGGCAATGGTAGCGGTAGCATGGTGTCCCGTGGGACACAAGCCTTTTGGGCAAATATTTCCCTCCTGTCCTTTACAGCCCATTAAAATGTGGAAGAGTTGGAGGTGCATAGCACTATGGCAATCCGTGTCTGGGCACAGCACAGATATTTCCCGGGCCAGTGGTACAGGTCCCCTTCCTTAACAGCAGATGGCAGTGAAGTTAAACAAATGGGGGTGGAAATAAATGGAGAAAATATGTTTTGCCTACTGGATGGTGTTGCTGCGGAGAGCTCATAGTGCTCCGTGCATATTCAAACAGTGCAGGGTTCATTTCCAGCGCACAGATCAGCGCACAGTGGTGCAATCAGGTCGCAGGAAACATTAATTCATCCATTGCTGTTTGTGAGCCAAGTCATTCTTATTTTTTTTTTTTTGTGATGGCTTTGGTCATAGAAACAGTAGAACAGATAGAATCTGTTACCTTTTCTTTCTTACCTTTGTATTTAAAACCTATGCTTAGTTGAACAGATGAGGATGAAGCTCAACTTCAAGTGAGTAAACTTTTTATTCCTTGTTACCTGTCTTGTGCTACATTTCAGGGAATGAAGATATATCACCATGGGTTGCTGTAAAAGTTTTATAATGCCAGGGTTTTGGGGTTTTTTACCACCAAAAAAGCTGTGTGAAATGGTTAATAAGATGCCAGTTTAAAACCACAAAAACAAAGAGCTGAGAGTAAACTTTTACAGCCCTGCCTTACACTTTAAGGTAATCTCATTTCTGGTGGAAGGACGGGAGAGGGGGGTGTTTGTTTTCCAATTTCCAGCAGGCAAATGATAGAGATGTCAGCATAGATATCTGATTGCAACTTTTAAATTCCTTGCCTAAAGTGAAAAAGGGACAAATAGATATTTGGGATATCTACTTAATGTCATGAATATCTTAATTCTATAGCAGTGTCATGGAAAAAAAAATAATCATGCTTGCAGGGTTTGTGATTTCCAATCTACTAGACCATCAAATGCAGTATCTATTTCCCTTATTTACTGCTCAGTGCTTGATCCACCTGAGGAAACCCAGCACGACTCTCCCTCCATCACATACCAAGATAATTACTCAGTCCTGTATGATTATGCAAAGCACTGAAGGAGTGCCTCGCATACAGCACTCAAGGCCCAGGCCTGTAGTTCGAAACCCATCCAAGACCTTAGCAAGCTCTGGCTGAAGTCCTCAGCTGTTAACAGTGCTGATCAGAACGTCAACACCGTGATAGCAGAAGGAGGGGAACCTTCCTTGTCCCCCTCTTTTGGGCCATTGAGGCTCTGCAACAGAGACCTGGGCTCTGCAGCCCTGGGCCTGAGAGAGGTACCAAGCCAGTGGGGCTGCTCAGAGCAGAGAGAGCTTCAAGGCTGCTCTCAAGAGTTTGCTTGCCCTTATTGTAGCATGCCCAACTACTTGTTTTCTTTCCAAGCTCATATTTGAGCATATTAGAGTCTGAATATGCTTTTCATCTTCCAGTCCTATTAGAATTTTTGGTTAAAAAATGTGCATGACACCCCACTAGACATATTTATAACAAGCAAGGGCACAAGTTTCAATCACTTATGAAGAAGCAGCCCTTCTTAATCTGTCAATCAGCCCATGCACAAAATGCACAGAGCATCAATTGCTTTTTAGGTTATTTACTGTGACTTATGTATCTGCCAATAAATCTAGAATGCAGGTCAAAGAATATGTAGCTCAAGTAAATCCATAAATGTAGCAGAAAAGCTTCACTAACTACCTCAGATTGCCAAAGGTGAGGTCATTTCCTTGTTGTGAAATATACTGAGGTCCATAAATTATTTTTATCACCTCTGGGGCAATGCAAACAGTTTCCCACAGATGCTGAAAGTATGATATGTTTTTTATTTAATATCAGAACACCACTTTTACACAGCTCTTAAAATATGAGGTCCAAGATTCTGCTTGTGCTTTAAGGCCCCAATTCAGCAACATATTAAAACAGATGCTTCAGGTCCTGACATTAAACACGTGCCAAAGTGCTTTGTTGCATAGTCATAGATTGCTGAACCGGAGCCTAAAGACTAAATCTTTTTCCTGTGAAACTCAGAATTTCCCTTCCATTTTCCTTCAAGGAAAACAAGGCATTTATTCAAATATAATATAAATAAACATTTAAAATGATACAAAAAGGCTCCTCTCTCAGAGATCACAGGGTGAGCAATAGCTCTGGAGGTAAATCTTGGACAAAAGTTGATGTATCATTTTTTGCAACAGTTTAACTGGTGTTTATTTAAGACTTAGTTAGCATTGTTTCCACAAAAAGAATAAAAATACCTTGAACATGGAAAGGCCGTAAGCACAAATGGTGAACGTCCTACAGAGAACTTTGGAGAAAACACCACTGAATTAACTTACAGTACATTTGTTAAACATGAGCAGCTCTAATAATGACATTTCATTTAACAATGCCCTTTGTCTTTTCAGTTCATCAGTTACCTATTTCAGTAATGAACTGCAGTCATACCATTCTGATTTTCTCCTAATGTAAAGGCTGAGATCACTTCACTTGCAGTGGAGCGTGATGCTATTATTCTGTTTGTGGCTTAGGGAAAAAAGCTATAGAATGTAGCACAATTGTAATTGGCTAACAAATATTAAAGGCGTGATTGGTAAGGATACCAATAGTTTCATTTGGCTTTTAATGGAAACAAGTCATATTAAAAAAAAAAAAGAAAAATGGTTGAAAATGCTCATCGTTTCTATTTCATGAGCAGAGCAATAAGTATTCAGCTGGGGAAAAAAAATGTGCTATCTATTAAACGTTATTTTAATTTTTTATCAACAGTCCATGCATAATACTTAACAGCAACGTTTTCAGTTAGGGTGAATAATCTCAGTCGCAAAAATAAAATGGAGTTGCCCGCCCTCTTTAAGGAGGATTTTCTTAAGAACTGGAGGAAGTCAGAGTAAGTGGGTAATATCCCACTTTACACTGTGTAAACACAAGACAGATAAAAAATATCACAGGTCTACTCGATATGATCCATAAGTCTTACAAGGGGTAATGGAGCCTACTTTCACTCATTTGCCTACCTCTTTTTGGGGTTTCTTAAATTTCAAAAGCTTTTTCATTGCCTTTCTAACTGCAAGAGAGACACTTCAACCAGGCTGCTGTTTTCACTTTTCTATTCACCGTGATCCATTCAAAATATTCTCAGAGCTCACCAAAAACATTTAATTAGCAGAGGCTGGCGTCCAGCATTTCATAATCTTTTCCCAACTGAACCAAATCTGCACAATTTACAATAGATCTTTGGAAAACCGCTTTCTGCCGTGTGCTGCATCTATAGATCTCTCTCAATTACCCACAGTAAATTTAGGCATTGTACAAGAGCAAATTTTACAGTCCATGAAGAGATGAAGTGAAATCTAGATGAAATTCATTGTGACAGATTCTCAGTTAGTGCCCTGATGTGTCTGTATTACAGAAGATAGACATTCTATTAGCATGGAAGCTCCCATAATGGACTGTGAATCATTTCAGGTAATAGAGATGCCAACTGGAATGACTGAAAAGCACTATTGAATTCCATTAGAGCTCTTTGTTTTTAAATCAGTCATTTCTTTGTGAATATCCTACTATATACTTCTTGACCCTAGCTGAGAGTAATAATTGTGAACTAATATTACAAAACATTAATCTGAGTTACTGTTCAATTAATGTTTCTGTTCAAGGGTTATTTTTATGCTGCAAATGTGAGGGAGACTGTGGCTTGTATTACAAATACATATTTGGGCTTGAGCTAGTGCAGAATGCAATTTTCAGTTATATTTCTGTCTCTGCTGTGTTCAGTCTCATCTCATTAGCTGTAAAAAGACTCGAGTATTGGCTTTTCTTTTTCCGAAGTCATCCTACCAGAATAAAATAACTATAATCAACAAATCTATAAAGATAAACATTTTTATAAGGGATGCCACAAATGGTCTTCTTTCATTTAGGTGCTCGGTTAATTATCAGCAAAATAACTAACACCATATCCTGTTACCCAAACAGCTCCACCTTATCTATCAATCACGTATGATTTATCAGACTTGATAATTGCCTGGATAATTAACACAGAATTTAGGTTTACTCAGTGTGCTGAAACCTCAGAAATGCCTGCATAATTGCCATTTGTGTAGTAGATGAAGTTATGAATAATTCTTTTTCACATAAAGATGAAGGCTGGATTGCAGGCAGCACAGATTTCTTCAGCCATTGCCATTAATGCAGATATCATGTCATACATTGCTGTGGCATTGTCACATGTTGACTCTATGTATACAGTTAAAGTAATTAAAATACCTATCTATGAAAAGGAGGGGAAAATCTTTCCCTTTGTTTGCAAGTACTGCATGCCTCTTTCATGAAGAAGTACGGAGGGAAGACTGAGGGAAAATTAGTCTACTCAGTGCAGCGGCAACCGGATTTGAATCTCAGTAATATTCGCACATAAATCCTTTGGGAAGACTTGAAAAAGAGTAGGCTCTATATCTTCTGTCTACGATCATCTATTTTCACATCAGAATGAGCAACATTATCCTTATATGCTAGAGTATCTGTGTCTGCAGCTTGAAAATGAGACTCTCCTTAATGTTGTAATGACAGGTGTAAGATTAACTTTGTTAGGTGTCTAGCCACTCATGCAAACTAAATTAAATTAATGGAACAAATTTCTCTCATAATTAAGATAAAAATTCATGTCAGCTGTAACCTTGCTGTACACTAATTATATACAAATGATTTATCATCTGCTTCGCCCAGAATATTAATCCTCAACTCATTGATAACTGCAGCCAGTGTTAAGAGATGAGAGTTGATTAACTATGACAGATTGGGCGACCACAGTACCAAGTGCCTGAACAACCACTGAAACCAATAGTGCTTCTGATTTAAAAAATGCATTCCCATGGAAACAGACACATGTTTAATGAGGGATACGGAGATTATTTCAGTAACAACTGATATTGGAACAGTGGGCAGAACTAATCAATGATAATTAAGCCCTTAGCCTGGTTAAGATACGGTTCTATAAAGCAGGTTATATACACGCTAGTGAGATGCTAGTTCAGGCCATGTTACTTGTGTGTCTCCATGCACTGCTGTTATTTTTTTTCCTATTGCAGAAGGTATAGTTTACACATATTGCAAAACCACTAATTGAGTTTTGGCTCCCACCAGCTCTCATGAAAAGAAGAAGAAACTGATGCCACCAACTGATGCCACTGTTTCCTTTGAAAGTCCAAATGGAAAGTCCTGGGATAATTATGCTTTGGGAAATGGTACCTCTTTATGAAAATGTTCTACAAAAAAAACCCCTCACAACACAAACAACAAAAAAAACCCCAACAATTCTTGAAGGATCTTCTGTTAAAGAGGACACTGTTGGATCTCTCAGAATATGACATTATGCTTTTACTTTAAATGACAATTATTAGAAATTAACTTGTGACACCTTTAAGAAAAAAGCTATTAGTCTTTTTTTTTTTTTTTTAAATAGCTGATACGTATTTTGGGGAAGATTGTTACTTAATAACTTATCCTTTAATGAACAAAAATCACACAAAATTCTGGACATGTTGAAGATTTACAGGTTTGGGCTTGGATACTTTTGGTATTAATGCTGTCTCCCCTGGACAGCTTTTTTTATACTAATTGCTCATTGAGGCTCCACAAATCCCTGTCAGACTGAGGAAAAAAAAAAAACAGTCTTGTACCTAGGCATTAATAAGGCACAACCAGCAAGCTGGATGAATTAAGTAATATTCCTGTAAATTAATTATTTTCTTGAAAAGTTGGTGGGTCTTAAGCCACATTATGTGTGGAAAGGAAACCTAATTGCTAATATAGCAATATAGAGAGCTGGGGAGAGGTTCTGAGAGCTACTCCCCTAACCAGGCACTGTGGTCACAACTCAACCTTTCCTGATGTCCAGAGTGGCACAATTCTGACATAAAGGAACAAAATCCATTAAATTGGCTCCTGTCCTATGGATGTTCAGTGATTGGATTTTAAGAGCTGACCCTTCTCAGTCTGCTAATTCTTAATATGAGGACATCTATTCCTTTGGAATTGGAATGGCTTATTTCACATAGGCCACACCAGGATTACATTTTAAATGTGAGCTTGAGCCTTTTCTTGAACTCACATGCTCCTTGGCATTCACTCAGCACCTGGTTGAACATGGATGCTCCTGAACAGGTAGCTCCAAAACTTGGTTAATGTGAAAACTTGAGCTCCTACTAGTGACTGTAGAGGCAGCTGCCTGCCAGCCTGCCCCCAAGACGGACTGGACACAGCAGAGGGTGCGATGCAGGATGTCAGTGCTTTGCAGTGATGTTGCAGGCTGGCATTGAGCAGACAAACCAGACCAGCCTCTAGAAATCCTCAGCGTTACACACACCTTGAGCTTCTGCTGCCCAGAGAAAAAGAAGAACGGAAATACCAGAGCCCAGCCATCCCAGCACTGGCAGTCTCAACACGTGGATGAGAGATCAGGGGCTGCTTTCTACCTGCCAGTATAGACTCAGCCTCTCAAATCAGCCTAGGAAGTAAATATTTCAGGTTAACGGTCCTTTTCAGCCTCCAGACCGATGAGGGACCTTCTCTTTTTGTTAACATTTGTCTTCTGTTCTTCTAAAAAAATTCACTTAAATGAAAAAGAAAATATGAACTTTACGTGAAACAAAAATTCAAACATTTCTTTCGCTGCATTTCTAACTATTTCAGGCAGGGCTAATTGCCTTTGAGTTTGTAAATGCAGATAATGAGAAGAATCGTATGTATTGAAGAGAATATACGCAGAGCAAGTCAAGTACTTGATATCCAATTTAACTTGGAGGTGGATATTAACTTTAAATAAGCAAAAAGGCCATAAGGTTTTTTCATCATCTAATCCTTAGGGGATACATATCTGCTCGGAACTTAATCAACTACAGTACATCATTGATCCCCTGCACTGGTGCTAACGAATGAACCTTTACATGGCGGAACAGAAATGGATCATCAGCACCACAGGTCTGATGTGGCAACCAGACATCGCCCTACACATTTCTGTCAAGATTCAGTGGTTGCAAAAGCTCTCGTCTAAACTGTCTTTCAGGTCTTCAGGATCACTATACAGAAGCAAAAATCAGTAGAAATACATTATAATGAAAGCCTCAAAGAACTTCCTCATGCAAAATTTCTTTTCTGAGCAATTTTATATTTGGTATGACATGCAAAGCTGCACCTACCCATGCCAACAACATCTAGTAATTAATTAAGCTAGACAAACCGGTGCACCAGTGGACTGCACCAAGGCAAGCACGGAACAACCAAAACAGACTAGGCTGTACAGCGATTCTCAGCAGCACCTTTTCCAGCAAAGCCAGCAGTAGTTCCTGCCAGTACAATGGTCCCATTCAATGCTGTGGCCCTACTGCAAGTAGGATCATGGAACNTTTTGCTTTTTCTTTCTTCAAATAAAAAAATCCAGGCATGAAAATAGCTACCTGTCTTTCTAGAGCATATAGGAATTAATGGACCAATTTCAGAAGAAATGCCAACGCGGAAGGCAGCAGCAGCCTTTGCTTAGGAAAAGAAGTAGTGAACTAAAAAGAGAGTAGAACCAGTTAGGGAGAAGGCAGGTGGTCATTTACCACATGGTTTCTCGCAGAAACAGCGTGGACATCTGGCAGTGATGGTATCTAAATCCAGCCTTCTGGGAATGGCTAAAACAGGTCCATATTGATTAGTGCAACTGTGGCTAACTGCTCCAGGTAGGTATTAGGAACACACGGGTAGCCTTCATTGTTACCAGTAAGAGCTAGAGCTGGCAGACCTGAATTTGCTCTTACTGACACACAAAAGAAAATATATCGCCTTCGATAGAGTTCCTCCAGTTTAACAGGCACAAGGGGAAGCAGATGCCAAAAATGGGTAGTGTTCCTGTCCTAAATCTCTTTTGCACAAGGAATTAGTCTTACCTCGAGCATCTTCTGCGCCCTCCGCTCAGAGTAAGAGGTAAGAAGTGGGATTATGCAGTGCCATCCGACTTCCCCAGCGGTAACACTTCATTCCATTGATCAGGCTCTGCAAACAATGCAATTATTTCAGAGGAGAGTGCACTGAGCCCTAGTTTTGCTACTTCCACTTATTGCTAAGGAGCATCAAACTACCCAGCCATTTTCCTGCAGCCATCTTTAAAAAAGGCAATGATCTCAATGTGCAGCTAACCTAATGAGGGCTGTGTGTGACAGAGTCGTAGATACATTTTCTCAGTAGCCTAATGAGGAAAGTGACAGACAGTGAAACAGTTCACACTCGAGTAATTTTCGAGTCATCAGCAACTGCAGTGTTCATGGTAGCAGAAGCCAGAGAAGGGACAGAGAGATATACAATAAATGCACACTGGCTCCATTGGCCAGAATAAGTTATCACCAGGAATAGAGGTCTTGGGGAAAACTCCCTCAGGAAATTCAAACAAAAAGAGTCAATTTAAGGCATCTCTAGCAGTGCGTTCAATTAAAATTAAATTCAAAAGGTCGGATCAGCTGTTGGGCTGTTAGGCCACCTGCCCAAAGGAAGAAAAAAAAATTAGAGGTGTAACGAACCTTTACTCCCGATGCCTGCAAGCTGCTCACAAATGAGTGAAGAGAACTGGCTCCTCACAACTGTCCGTTCAACTCAAAGTCCAGTTCTCCTTCTTTGCCTCCCGCCCTAGAAAGAAGGAAACTAACAGCAAACAGCTTGTTATCCATAGAGACAGCGAGCGTTTGCCTGAAAAATGCCGCCCTTCTTACATTTTTTAACATACTGGCAACTTCTTCCAGTGAAATCATTATTTCTCAAGGGAACATTACTACGAGCCAAGGGTTGGTGCATGCACTGGCACAGGCTCCAGGACAGACACCACGAGGAGAGAGAAGAAGCTGTGTGGAGCTGGACAGTTCTTTACCGCAGCTCAGCACCTCCCACTGCCCTGGCACTCGGGTATGGGAGTGGGGAAGAGACACAGCCTAGGTGCAAGGAAAGGAGCCCTCCCCAAAGATAGGAAAACCAGCTGGTCCCAGAAGTGTTTCACCAGACAGTGGGGTCCAGGTCTTGAAAGGAAGAGATGTCACAACCAAACTTCTTAATTCCCTCTCAGTCCCTCACCTTGGATATTGCAGTTTTTACCAGCGACAAAATACTGTGCCTGCCTCTCTCCTTCTGTGCCTTCTCTCTTCTCTTCAACGTAGACTCTGGAGTCCTCAACATAGAAAGGACATGGAACTGTTGGAACGGATCCAACAGAGGGCCATGAAGATGATCAGAGCGATGGAGCACCTCTCCTGTGAAGACAGGCTGAGGGAGCTGGGGTTGTTCATCCTGGAGAAAAAGAAGGCTCCGGGGAGACCTTGTAGCAGCCTTCCAATATCTGAAGGGAGCCTACAGGAGAGCTGGAGAGGGACTCTTTGTCAGGAAGTGTAGTGACAAGACAAGGGGTAACAACTTTAAACTGGAAGAGGGGGGATTTAGATTAGATACTAGAAAGAAATTCTTTCCTGTGAGGGTGGTGAGGAACTGGAACAGGTTACCCAGAGGAGTTGTGGATGCTCAATCCCTAGAAGTGTTTAAGGCCAGGCTAGATGGGGCTTTGAGCAATCAGGTCTAGTGGGAGATGTCCCTGCCCATGGCAGGGGGGTTGGAACTTGATGATCTTTAAGGCCCCTTCCAACTCTAACCATTTTATGGTTCTATAATTCTCTCAGACCAAGACAGAAGACACTTGATGCTGCTGGGACAACTAAAGCAGCAGCCACCCACTATCCACCCACCTAACCTCAAAGCTGTCTCCTGTGAACTGGCCTGACTCCCTAAGCAGAAGGGACATCAGGGAATGTCTTGTGTTTCCTCATCTGGATCCTCCTGGTGTTCCTGCCACGTGCAGGAAACAACATGTGAGCAGAGGGGCAAGCCCTGCTAGTTGTGCTGGAATGACTACGTGGAGAGCTGTGGACATGCTTTAGAGGTGCAGCAATTAGGTATGGCAGAGCTTATGTTGCCGTTCCAGATCTAGTGCTGCTCTGCAGGTAGCTGTGATCTCTGTTGTTGTTTCAGCACAGCTTTGCATAGCGCCTTCTTTGAGCAGCTCTGTGGGAGCTGGATGATGCACAAAATGCCTAAATTCACCTCTTGCTGCACCAGACACAGCTTCAGTGTACCTTTGCTCAACAGAGCTGGTGGGCTGAGCACACAGGCCAGAGGGTGGGTCAAAATACCTCCCAATGATCACAGCAGCAACAAATGAGCCTTTCTGCAATTAAATCCTACCCTGCAAGAGCAGGCTATAACCTCTGGACAGAGGTCCACAGCCTCTTCCACTGAGGGCAGAGCAGCTCCCTGGCAGAGCTTTTGCCTAGTGTTAATTAGCTAATTCTCACAGTCAATCCCCAAGTCATTTTTGCCCCAGCTCTGCAGGCTGCTGGGGAAGTGAAGGACTTGCAGGAGTTGCCAGAGTCACAGATGCAGTTAGCCAGGGACCAAACTCAAACTTCTGGGCTCTGGTCCTTGGCTCTGGCTGCTCTACCAAAAACCTATTTCTCCAAGCTCACTGTGAGCTTGTTTTCTCAGACGTTTCTCCTCGTGTGTGTGAAAGGATTCCCTCTGGCTTCTGACAGAAGGGCTACAGTTCAGAAGGTGACTGGGCTCCGAGTCAGGCGCCTGTGTTCTACTGCATCTGCTACTGCGTGGCCTAAGGCAAGGCATTTAAAGTCATTGCAGCACACGTGTCCTGTTGGAGGAACCCAAAATTGCTTTTAAAATGTTGTTGTGTCAGCAGGGCAGTGATCATTCATTCCTGGCTGGCTCTGAACCCGGATCCACTGGTCTGAGCTTTGTGTTTCACTGAGCTTCACTCTACTTCTGGCTGGAGTTGGGCATCCCTTGACCACATCCCACACATGAAGCAGCCCCACACAATCTCTACATACTCAATTTTCTTCTTTTTAAAAACACAAAAGCATGCAGGCAGCGGGGTGTGTCTTTGTTTGAGCTGCCTCATAGAGAGGGCTGCAGACGATACTGCCCTGGCTCAAGTTATGGCTGAGTGCAGTCCAATAAACACTAGGATTTTCTAAAAGACATAGGAGAATTAGGTGCTTCTGAAATTCTCCCTGAATTTCACTGGGGCTCGGGATTCCACCCCTTTAACCTATTTTTTAAGATCACTGTCTAGAAAAAGAAACTGTCTTGTAAGGGCGCAGCACAAACATTAAACTACTTTGGATAATTCTCCATGTGGAACCGGTCCCGTGCAATAAAAACAGCAGTGTTTTCCAGTATAAATAATAATTCATTTCTTGAAATCATAAATCACTAATTTCTTGAATTATTTAGCTGTTAGGGGATAAACTTTTAAATCTATAGTTAGTATCTAATTCAAAGATTTTCGGAAGTACTGCACATTTTTCAGCTGGGAGAGCTTGTACATCACACCCTTTGGATAAAAGTGCTTCAATTTGGACTTAGATGCTTACATTCAAAAACTCCACACAACACTTAAGGGTAATCTGCAAAGGAAATTGAAAATGAGTTAAAAACTGTTCTGAGTGCTTTCAACAATTACACAGTGGAAGGCATTCCAGCTGGAAGTACATCTTTAACTAATTTTTCATAAATGTCCTTCGTCTTATAAATTTCTGTCTCATTCATCATGGATGTCCTGGATCCATGACAGCCATACGCTGGATCACCCATCGGAAGCAGGAAGCGAAGAACCAGTCGTGTGAGGGAGACCAGTCAGTGGTGTCTGCTGGATGTGACACCAGGATAGGGGAGAGCCCGCGGTGCAGCGCTCCAAAGGGGAGATGTACAGCCCTTGTGGTGGGAGGTGACAGCACACTGTGTGATCCTCCCCACCAACACGCAAGTCTCTACACCAGTAATCTAACTGCTGCCCAGGTGATCTTTTAATGCCCTGAACCAGAAACAGGGAAGTGATTGTACATCCATACTCGGCACTGATGAGACTCTGTGTCCAGTTTTGGGCCCCTCACACCAGGAAGTACATTGAGGTGCTGGAGCTGGTCCAGAGCAGGGCAATGAAGATGGTGAGGGGTCTGGAGCACAAAGCTCCTGAGGAGTGGCTGAGAGAACTGGGGTTGTTCAGCCTGGAGAAAAAGGGGGCTGAGGGGAGACCTTCTCGCTCTGGACAACTACCTGAAAGGAGGTTGTAGTGAGGTGGGGGTCAGTCTCTTCCAAGTCACAGGCGACAGGACAAGAAGAAATGGCCTCAAGTTGCCCCAGGGGAGGTTTAGGGTGGATACTAGGAAAAAATTCTTCACTGAAAAGGTTTTAAAACATTGGAACAGGCTGCCCAGGAAAGTGGAGAAGTCACCATCCCTGGAGGTGTTTAAGAGGCAGGTGTAAGTGGTGCTGAGGGATGTGATGCAGTGGTGCTTTTGGCAGTGTTAGGTTAATGGTTAGACTACACGAACTTAAAGATCTGTTCCAACCTAAACAATTCTATGATTCTATATAGGATAAAAAATTTGAAGAAACTCATTTATGAAGTCAATGTTCATTTTACTCTGTAGCTCACCTTAACCGATCCTGTATGGGAGCCAAAAACCCCTGAGACAAGAACTGTGTGTGAAAGATATAAACCCATGAAATGGTGGGACAAACAGCTTCTCTTCCTGCAGTGAAATGAAGCAGCAGCTACTTGTGAAAAGAATCCACGTGCCAAATCTGTAAATATGCTCTACCTCTTTTTATGATGCTGCTATAATTAATGTGAGAACCTTTAAAATTCCTATCTGATACTTACACTTGTTATAGCAACATATTTAATTCCAAAGCTACATCTTTTAGCAGATTCTTTTACTTCATTCAAATTACTAATCGTTTAGATTCTCTCTGAAAGTCTTTCCTCCCTCGCTCCCCATGCATGCTTAACCTAATTAACTATAAATGAGAAAAAATGCTATTCACATAAAAAGAAAATGTTAACCTATAAATTATCCAGTGCTCCCTCCTGAGGCTGGCAACGCCTCCCGCAGAAAAGCTCAAATGTTGGTGCAGTTTCTTGGCTCCCTATCCAGTTTCTGCCACCCAAAATCATTTTATACAACACATTACTCTGCCATTTTGTACATCTGGCAACATTTGCTGATGCTAAGTCCTCTCCCGTGTTTTCAAGATTACACGAAGGAGGATTTCTAGCATGATTAATTGGAAAGAGAAAATCATTCCTTTACATTTCAAGGAACATTTGCAGAAGACTAATGGTCATTTATGGAAATATGGCCTCTTTATACCCATTAATGTCTTCCAGTGCTCCCTCTGGGTCACACAATTAACCACCCGCTTGTGTTTCTTTGCTGCCATCATCCCAAGCCCTCTCCCTTGTCATCAGTTGAAAATCTTCTGCTTTGCCATGGCCAGATCAAAAGCCCACTCAGATCCATGGGACTGAGCCATCTGAGGGACAGGGTCTTTGCTCTATATGTTTCTCCTCAAAATCCACTTTTCTTCCAGACGTTGCCAAATTCCACCCTGAAAATGAGGAAGATGATTCTAAGGATGAAGCAGACGCCAACTCTGTCATTTCTGCTCCCCATTGAACGTCTGCAGCTGCATCCCTCGATATCTCCTGTATCCAGACTTCAGATACCACAAAGAAGCTGATGTTCCAGACAATGTCCAAGTCATTCACAGGACATTCCAGACCTTCTCGTAGAGATGGCTGATGCCTACAACAGCCCCTCTTTCCAGAGAGATAGCAGGACTGTTTTGGCCAGAGGGCAGGAATTGTGCATTGAGAGCCTGACACCGGGGATGGCAACGAGTTGTTAATTTCCTCTGCTACCCACAGTAACTTTTCCCAGGTATTTCACAAAGCACCAAATAACAAAACAGGGGGGGTTTGCCCTTCTTTGATATCAAAAGACACCTACCCAAGCATAGAAGAAAATAAAGAGAAAGAAAGAAGTAACGTGGATGACATTGATAAAAACAGGGAGGAACGCTATATCAAAACACAGTAAATTAACTACTCTCTGCTTATCTCTCGATTCCCAGTTCCTTGAAATGTTCCCCACTTTGATGGGGCACAAGCCGACAAGTTGTGAGGAAACAGCTCCTACTGCAACAGGAAAGAGAAGAATAACCTACTTGTCCTTCCTGAACACAGTAGAAAGAAACGCAGAGAGAAAAACTGAGGAACTGGCATTTTGCTTTAGCTTTCCAGATAGCAAAATCATCAAGATGAGTGTATGTGCATCATGGTGGTTCAGGAAACACTGTTGCTGTTACACAAGGGAGTTAAAATTATTCTAAGTACACAAGTATCTTAAAATACTGTTATTAAAGGTATACATAAACTTGTGAATAAAGTGTCATCCAATCTGTTCTTATTTGGACATTTGTTCTGGATCATTTATATACTTTAGCAGAAAATGCAGAAGCCATTCCATGTACATTCACTCAGAATTTTACCTCAATTTGCCTGCAGGAAGCCCCATGTTCTTTGCTGTGGCTAATTCAAAAGAGCTAATCAGGACCACAGCCCCTTGCAGACAGACCCCCATCAGACCTACCCACCCCTTTCTCTCCCCATGCCCTTGGTGAATAAAGGCGTTTGGTGTTCCCTGGTTTCCTCTGGGGCTGTATACATCCCCCCTTTCCCATTTCCATGCCCAGACTCAAAGCCCATTCCTGCAGCCCTACGCCAAGGGGCCACCAGCCAGTCCCTCAGTTTTCCATGATCCCACCCGCTTCCAGCGCCCGCATAAATCCTAACTGCTTACTTTTTGCTGCCAAGAGCCCCTTTCATCAATGGGTTTGCAGGAATAAAACTGCTAAGAATTTTAGTTAATTGGTACTAATTACAGTTAACTGTAATTAGGGGCACATTCACAGGGGGGAGGTAGGGCTGAAGGAGGAGAAATATAATTCAGTGCGCTCTCAGCTCTGCATACACACTTAGCTGAGCAGGGTTAATAAGAGTATCAGTCTGGTTCCCAAGCACACAAGAGGTAAATAGAAGCCATTTTTCATGTTTTATTCTGCAGAGTACAGTTTTACCATGGCCCCTTTTACAAGTGAGGTAAATGAGTCATAGAAAAAGCAAGTAGCTTGACCAAGGCTTTGCAGTAAGACATCGGCAAACACCAAGCACTGAAGAAACTGCTTTCCAGCCCACTTGATCCTCACGAGAACAAAAACTCGCATTATTTTTATTATTATCATTATTATTGCTGTGTAATAGCTACCCGCATCTCCAGCCCCAGAAATTTTAGGCTAAGCTGTAGCACAGCTGCACAATTTAATTTTAATTAATCGATCCCTAATCCCTAATTAGGGGAACAGAGCAAGGAGAAAATATCTGAGAGAAAATAAACTTCCGTCGGGAACAAAAATGTTATTTGTGAGGCTAAATCCTGCATCAATTTACAATTGATAAGATTCAGCAAGCAGCAGTGGATTAGGAGACACGTAGGTGAATATTGTGTTCCAACCTTTGAAATCCAAGCTGTGCTTTAAGATTGTAACTATCTTTTTGCTCCAGAACAACAACAAAACTGAAAGGCACGACTATTAAGCAAGCATAAAGGTTGAGTCATAAGCAAATGTCATGTTATAGATTTACCTACCAACAAGAAGCCAGCGGGGTTCAGGTCAGAGGTTAATGAAAGACATCCAAAGGTCATTCAGTGATTATGTGAGAGCATGAGTTTAATAGGGCACGGGGACGACAGACACTGACAGAAGATTTATACCAGAGGTGATGACACCGCTCCGAATACTGCTGATAAAAAGAGCCCCAGTATCGGACTGAACAGAATGATGAATGGCACACATGTCTACTCACACTTCTCATTATAAGCTCCTTCACTCATGGTGGCACTTAGCGGCATTTATTTACTGTGGTTTGATGGCAATGAGCAGAAGCACAGTATATCTAATACTTTAAACGTAGACTTGCCGTATAAAAATGAAACAAGAGATAAGATTAGACCATTGAATAATTGCCCAGCTTTCCTGCAGAGATTATATTCACTAGTGCTAACATTATTTTTTCCCTAATGTTCTAGTGGACGAACAGCTCAAGTGAATTAATTTTCTAAGGCAGAAGGTCAAAGGAAAATAACTGATAAGCGTTCTGCCTGCTATAGAATATCACTTTACAATATTCTTGCCTCCTCATTTGTCAGATAGAGAATAAGAGATAATATAATAAAGGTATATAAATATATTTTTCGTCACGCCATATTTAGTTTTAGTTGTCCCAGGTGCTATTTTTCTTTGTGGCCATTGGTAGGAAGAAGATCAGAGAAGTCAGCCACAAATGTCATATAAAAAAACATAACAAAAAGAATAAACCTTAGGACCAAACCCAAGGAAAACGGAGACCTGATGAATAACATGCACTGCACCAAGAAACTCCTTTTCAGACTGTTATATATTTATCAAACCACTGGAGTGTGAATTCTATGAATAAGTCTTATCATCTTTCAGGCAGCAAGCACAATAAAAATTAGAACTGGAGAAAATTGTGGGTATTACAAAGGGTTATCAATTCATACGCATTTGTAGATGGGAATGTCACAGAAGAAAGTTCTGTATGTCTTTCCACCCGTACCTTCACCCAGAGATGGAGCAGGACTGCATGACGTCATATTTAACATCTAGTTGGATGTGGAGCAACACAAATAAATCCCTACTCCACCATGAGGTGTTGCAAACAGTGTACATAACTTTAAGAGGTGGAGAGATCTAACATTCTGAGCATACACTATCATCACTCTCTAAGATAGCTCATTTAGTTACCTCGTGTGCATCATCACTATTACTACTTTCCAATACAACACATCTATATTTTATATCGTATTCATCTTGTAGTACTTGAATGTCTCCCATGTAATAGAAAAGGGAGGCAGCCACAGATATGCACTGTTATTATTTCTGTTATTATTATGGCCCACGTTGCACTAGTTTCACAGAGGTCATTTGGGTAAGCAATGACTTGTTACAACAGAAATTCACCCAGTCTGGGCCTGGAAATGTTGTGGTGGCTTCTAGATGTCACAATTATACTATGTCTTGAGCTCACACGTAATGAAAAGCTGCTGCCTCTCCCAAAGAGCTTTGCTGTCCCACAGACTGCAGATCCCTGGGAGGTAAAGGCTGGGCTCTGCAGGGCTGCTCGCCAGGCAGGGCATCACACAGATCGTGAGGGATATGTTCTCTGGAGCACTGTGTGTCTCTGGAATAATGTTGTGTTAGGTCTCCCATCTTAAAAACAGCCCACATGAAAACCCTCCTACATGATTGCTTGTGGCCAAGTTTTCAAAAACCAATGTCTTGAAAGAAGGCCTGTGCATCCAAGTTACAGCCTCTAGCCACTTTCTAATTAAGGAAAGAAATGTAAGGGAGGGAGTATTTACAATGTACTTTGGAATATTCCTTCCCCATAGAAAAAATATGAAATAAACAGGAAAAAGAAATCCCACCTGCACTTCAGAAAGAAAGAAATATTTCCTGGGTAAACTAGAAAATCGCGAATTGATATCTAATATCTGAAGGGCATCTGAAGGTTCAGCTGATCTCTCAGGATAAGCGGCTTCTGATGGACTCCAGAAAACCAGATGTATCTCAGGCAGAAGTTGCTGAAGTGTCTTGTCTAGTTGATAGAGAAAAGATTTACATTTGCTTACACTTCTGCTTGACTAAGAGGACTAAAAAAAAGATAAATGTAAATAACACCTCATCCCTGTGGAGCACATGAGACCTATATACTGTGTAAGTGAAATGGAAACAGAAGTGGTGCTGGCTTTGCACCAGGCTTCTCCAACTAAGAAGTAAGTTCCAACTTGAGTGGAAGAAATGCCTTTTGTTATCCTACCAAATATTCCACCAATTCATATCCCTAATATGAGTCACAGACTCTCCTTTTTTAGCATTGTCTCTCGCTCATCTCTTCCATCTATGCCCAGAGCAGAGGGACATGTATATACTTTTCTTTAAAGGACCTTACCCAGTTTTCCACTGTTTTTCAAGTACTGCAGACTAATTTACCAAAACTACATGTAACCAACATTTCCCAATTGCAGGGTACTTACTAATCTTTGAAATCTTGGTACCCACTTTCCCCTTTGGAAACAAACAATACAATGAGTTTTAACTGGCAAGGATTTCCATTGGGCTAATCACTAAAAATTAATAGAAATATATTAACAAGACCATGCCTCCATTAAAATACAATGGTGGGGACTATGCTCAGATATAGGAAAACCGATGAAAAGGCAGGAGGCCAAATGGTTTTTCTTTAAAGCTCTGTAGTCATCAGTGACACGCGGTCATTCAGCATGTTTTATTGTCCACTTGAGTCAAATGAATAGAACGGTCTAATGGAAGCCACAGTGTTTCCAGATAGACAGCGCATTTGTTACCGAGGCAGACAATAAAATGTTAGCAAGGCATCTGAAGCGTCTCTCCTCCAGATGAGAATGAGATTTCTTATTTATGAATAGGAAAAATAAAACTTGAACACTCCTTATTTATTATGCAGTAAAAGAGAAAGCCAGGGCAACCAACATTCTGCTTATGGAACAGATAGAAAATGCATCACTTTCCTACCATGGCCACAAGAGACCAAGTTTCATCTGAAGATAAAAGACATAAGATCATTGCTGGTTATGAAGTTAAGATCACTTTTTCTGAAGCAGCAGAATTTCACTAACAAAACATTTTGGCCCACGTTCTGGTCACAAGCGCATCAAACTACTTCTAAAGTCTCAAATAGCATGTAGCTAAAATTTCATAACTACAATAAAACATGATCTTTTCTTTCTGCTGCACCACAAATGCTGGAAAATACTGAACTAGGAGTCAAGAAATTGTATAAGCAGATTACCCTCACAAAGATTGGTGCATGAAATTCCCTTATTTTTTATAATACATTTGGCAACTGACACATGGCTTTGAATTCATTTGGAATGGAAGATCTTCATACGCCTCTTAGGAAGCACATTTGAGAAAATGACAGGGAACTGCTGGGAAGCTGGTGCCCTTCCACAAACTAATTATGTTATTTGGAGTCTAGCATCTACCCTGGAGATCCAAACTCAAAACAAATTAATTATCAGATAATCTAATCTGCTGGATTTAGTTCAAATCTCCGTAAAAACTAATTATACATATATGCATGCCTATATATAGGTATATGTTAATTATGCACGTATATATACATGCATATCTGTATAGACAATATTTTAACTTTAACACTCTCTATGAATTTAATTAATTTAGTTTTGGAAAAAGCTTTCTTCCAAGAAAAGCCAGAGAAGAAAGTATTGTGACAACAGCCATAAATCCACAGCAGAAGGTCTGCTGGGTAAGTAGCATGGAGCACAAGCTGTAATATTTTTCGGTATTTAGTAGATTTGCGTTCACTTTGGGTACGTGTGTTTATCTTTATGCAAGTCCTGGCCTGCTCGGAGTACTTCAATTCCTGGGTAATGGAAATACCATCAGAAGGCTGAATCTCATCATCTTTTTCATAAATGAATCACCGGAGCAAAAAGAAAGAAAGAAAGAAAAACTAAAAAAACAATCCAACACAAACAAAATACTGAGATGTTATTTGTCTCTCTGCAATGTGAAGGCCAAATTCTTCACTGGGGTAAATTTACAATGCCAGCAGAAATTCAGGTCCAAAATGTGTAGCCTAGGAGTAAAAGGATAAAAGAAAATCCAGGAGCCAGACTGGGCTGGTTGTAGGCCAGCAGGTCGAGGGATGTTATCCTGCCCCTCTACACTGCCCTGGTGAGGCCCCATCTGGAATTCTGTGTCCAGTTCTGGGCTACCCAGTTCAAGAAGAGAACCTCTGGAGAGGGTACAGCAGAGGACTACAAAGATGATTAGAGGCCTAGAACATCTCTTATGAGGAAAGGCTGAGGGACCTGTGTCTTTTTAGTTTGGAGAAGAGAAGACTGAGGGGAGATCTGATCAACGCCTAAAAATACTTCAAGGGTGGGTATCAAGAAGATGGGGCCAGTCTTTTTTCAGTGGTGGACAGTGGTGTCCAGTGGCAGGACAAGAGGTAATGGGCACAAACTTGAACATAAGAAGATCATCTAAACATGAGGAGGAACTTCTTTACTTTGAGGGTGGCAGGGCACTGGAACAGGCTGCCCAGAGAGGTGGTGGAATCTCTGACTCTGGAGACATTAAAAACTCGCCTGCAACCTGCTCTATGTGGACCTGCTTTGGCAGGGGATTTGGACTAGATGATCTCTGAAGGTCCATTTCAACCCCATATCATTCTGTGATTCTGTAGCTCCATGTGATTCTGTAGCTCCATGTCAGCAATGCAGCTGGGTACACGTTGTTCAGTACATGTACTGTCCTATGTACTTTAGTTCAACCTGTGTCTAATAATTCTACTAAAACAGACAGAACTAAAAAATCTTCCTCATTAAACCTTCTTAAACCCTCCTCATTAAGCTGTAAAAAAATATGTAGGAGAGAAGGTAGCTAATCCTGTTAACAGATCTATTTGCTGTCTCATTACAATTTAAGTTCAGGGGGTTCATACCCCATGTTCTGATTGTAACATCAAATCTTGAACAATACAGCTAAAGCCTTGCTTCCCTCACAAAAGGATAACTTGAAGCAGTAGCCCAGAAATTCAGCTGAACAACGCTTTGCAGGCACTAACTGGTGGGTCACTATAGAAAAAAGAGGCAATTATTTATATTTTCACAGAAATTATTGCCAAAGCAGTTAAATAGTGAGGAAGGAGGAAAAGGGCCTCAATCTTGTAGGCCAGAAAACTCTGCAATACAAAATCCATTTCTATTATTACGTATTATGCTCTTCTGTCTTCTCTCCTTCTCCAGCATGTGGCTCTCCAGTGTTGCTTCTGTGATTCTGCAACTCAAAAAAAAAAAAAGGAAAAAAAAAAAGTGCTGACTCAGACAATTACTACTCCTTCTTGTCTTTTTATAGCTTCAGGGAGAGTTACATGGAGCTAGTTGCCAGCTATTGCTCCCTTTATCCCCATGTTCCTGGCACAATCCAGCTGCCAAACATCAGGCCTCCCCTTTTTTCTTGCCCAGCTTGTGGAGGTTGCGTGTGATTCGTTAGGAGGGTTCCCAGGAGAGAAGCAGTTCCTGCTGCAGGTGTCTGGATTGCAACCTGCCTCTTGCTGTAGGACCTGGCATTGCAGTAGCTGAGAGCCACCTCCCCACTGCTCAGCGCTTGCTGCAGGTGATGGCACCGAACTGCCAGCGCAGGGATTTCTGGCTGCTCTGGTGTAAAATAACCAGGAAGGGCCAAAAGAGTGTCATGAACGAGACTTGAAAACACTTACACCACTGTCTCCTTTGTCGGACTCTGATAGCCCATTAAAATCATAGAATCATGGAATGGTTTGAGTTGGAAGGGACCTTAAAGATCATCATGTTCCAACCCCCCTGCCATGGGCAGGGATGCCTCCCATTACACCAGGTTGCTCAAAGCCCCATCCAGCCTGGCCTTGAACACCTCCTGGGATGGGGCATCCACGGCTTCTCTGGGCAACCTGTTCCAGTGTCTCAGCACATTCACAGTAAAGAAATTCTTCCCAACATCTAATCTAAATCTCCCATCTTTCAATTGAAAACCATTACCCCCTGTCCTATCACTCCACTTCCTGGTAAAGTGTCCCTCTCCATCTCTCCTGTAGGCCCCATTTAGATACTGGAAGGGGCTATAAAGTCTCCCCGGAGCTTTCTCTTCTCCAGGCTGAACAACCCCAACTCTCTCAGCCTGTCCTCGTAAGTGCTCCAGCCCTCTCTGATCATGCCCCTCCTCTGGACCCATCGTTGTCCAGATGGGTTGTTGGTTGGTTTATGGTATGAAATTGTAGCTCTCTAGAGATTTGGAGACCAACTGCCCAATCCAGGTTGTGCAATGCTATTCTGGATGCCATGGAGCATTCCTCCCCAACCCCAGCTGCAGCCTCAGGACACATGTGGAATCTTGCATGCACGTCTCACATGTGGCTGTCACCTCCCCAGCTCCTTGCAGATGTCCTGGATGCCTCAAAGTGTGTCTAAGACAGAGTCTGGGTCCTATGTTTAGGCTCCTGAATCACTTCCTGACTGTCAAAAGCAACTAAGACTGATGGAATATATTTCATTAAACCTGTTTTTAATGGAAAATTGTGTTTCTAAGTGAGCTCTTGGTTCCTTTATTTTTGCATTTTGCACCGTATGCTTTCTGAGAGAAAGGTCAAATTTGAGAGAAAGTTGAACACTGCAAAATGGAAATATTTGTTGGAAACAAGAACTTCTGGTATTTGAATTGTCACTGTAAATTTGCAGATTTCTGTTGGCTAAGAGAAATAGACATTTTTCAAACTGCTCTGTACCTTGTCCTTTCCAGCAATGTCAATGCCAGCAGTGATTGCTGCCTGACACAGCCATCCCTGGGACTTGATGCAACACAAACATTCCTCAGTGCTGACCCAGATAACCTGTGCTGTTGAACAAATTACACAGGATAACATCATTATCTCCTCATTCTGAGGCCTGAAAGTCAGATGTCTATGAAGTTTGGCATCTTTTCTGTCTGCAACAGGTGAAGGAAAGAAACAGCCTTCTCCAGGAGACAATTTTTTAACCTTAAAATAGATGCATCAAATGAGCAGAAGGATCAACTCTGTAAGTGCTATTTCATTTTTCCACCTGCAGAGGAATCTGCTGCTCTCCCTGGACTGCACACTCTGCGGGGACAGACTGGTTCACACTCTGTATTTGAACAGTGAACAGTAAAATAGGGTGGGTGGGTTATTGCCCTACCTCAAAATAAGTTAAAGTGAGTTGTTGACATTTTTGTAGGCGTAAATACAAGGTCTGAATCTCTACAAATATATAATGCCAATTGAAATAAGTTCAGTCAACAGCATTGCTAAATGCAGTTGGCATTGCAATTGCTTGTTAATGACTACAGGGCATGACTTGTGATATTGGGTTGGAGTTTTTCAAATGCAGCTGCCAGAATCTTTTCCTTCCTTGCGGATCTGAAATACCACAAATGGAATGAAAGAGAGAAAGAGAGAAAGAAAGAAAGAAAGGAGGGA
>VXBJ01003633.1:3810914-3914886 GCA_013400055.1 Nycticryphes semicollaris
AAAGAAAGAAAGAAAGAAAGAAAGAAAGAAAGAAAGAAAGAAAAGAAAGAAAAGAAAGAAAGAGAAAGAAAGGACAGAAGAAAGAAATAAATCTTGTGCCATTCTTCCCATCCACTCAGCCACCTATTTTTAGCTTGATTTGACATGAATTTCCTTCCTGCCCTTTTCACATATACTTAAGCATCTGCACTGACCTTATTTTGACTCTTAGCAAGTGACACCCTTACGACACATGCACACACACCTAGGACTGGAACGCATTCACATACATTCTCCGTGTAACTTCAGGCTCCATACTGTCCCTGCTTCCCGCCGAAATTTATCACTGAAAAAAAACCCCACCCTGATGAAGCTCTGTGTCCCTGGTATTTAATCTGTCCATTGAATCTAGATGTATGGTGCTATAAAAATACACTGGTAATTCTTTAATTTCTAAATCCCGTCTCTGGATGTATTCTAACACGATGATGATTACTTTGCATTTTCAATACCTTATTTAAATGTCACAGTCCTTCAGTACTACAGCTGTTTGTGGCTCTTTGGCATGTGATGCAATGAGGTTATCTTGGTAAACTTCTGACTGGGCTGGACTCCATATCTCAGAAACCACAACTGCGGTTGGCAGCGTTTACTCCCCAGATAACTATTTTAGCAAGTACTGAATGAGTATGGAAACTAGATCAGGGCTGAGCCACACTGGCAGAATGATACAGGGAAACTCGTGCTGCATTTGTCCATGCAGTACCTTTCAGTAAATAAATAAAGGACTTTAGCCTCTGGAGCTGACAACCCAGCATCTTTTGCAAGTGGCTAAATAAATAAACAAAAATGCCTTTGATATCAGCCCTAGAATTGTGCATCCTGTTGCTAACTTGAGATAAGCACATTCCCTTTCCATATGTAAGACTGCATGTGATCCAATGGTTTCACATCGCTACCGTCTCTTTTTCCTTCCCTCTCTAAAATGCCAACCCTATTGCAAAATCAATTTTATAGAACGTGTGCACTGCACGCTATGCTTCTGCCAAGACCCCAGACTCGGTCACAGTACACTGCCTCTTTGTGCCTAACAAGCTCCCCATATGTTGCAGGACTTGTCAAGCCATGCTGATCTCTGCCCGTGGCCCAGCTGTGTGCTAACTAGGATGGCTACTATGCCTTCTTTTGCAGATAATAAAAGAGACAAGACAGCAGCCCCAGCTGGTGAAATAAAAGGCATTTGTGGAAAATGTGCCCAGTTTTATAATTCTTCATTTCTGAAGGCCTTTCAGAAGCCTTCTGTATGCATGGAGAACTTCCAAGAAGGCTTTGAAGGAGATTTAGATTCCCAAAGAATATTTTGATAAAGAAAATTCTATAACTTCAAACATTTTTTTGAAATCCTAGCTAAAGACCCCAAATAAAAGTCGTACTTGATGTAGTTGTCTGGAACTTGGAACAAGGAAGGGACAGGCATCACTTTTTGTGAAACTGCTGTTGGCCATCAACATCCTTCAGCACAGCTCACAAACAGGCTTCTTCAGAACTCCTGATATTTGCAATCTGCAGACTGTGCTTGAAGAGCTCCACTAACATTCATTCATACACCTAACAAACTTGGCCTAATCCTCGAGAACAAGACTCCTACCCACATAGTCTAATACTGAATGCACTCTGTGTTTGCCCCACTGCTCCACAAAGTCAAAGCTTCCTTATGGAAGGAAAAATACCTTTGGCCTGATGTTGTCCCGATTTATAAAGGAGAAGGGGTAATGGTTTTAAATTGAAAGAGGGGAGACTTAGATTAGATACTAGAAAAATTCTTTACCGGTAAGGGTGCTGAGACACTGGAACAGGTTGCCTGGGAAAGTTGTGGATGCCCCATCCCTGAAAGTGTTCAAGACCAGGCTGGATGGGGCTTTGAGGAACCTGCTCTAGTGGGAGGTGTCCCTGCCCATGGCAGAGGGGATGGAACTTGATGATCTTTAAGGTCCCTTCCAACTCTATAAATTCTTTGATTCTATATAAACTCTGGAAGTCCTATCAGGAATCAGCCCCAGGCTTCT
This sequence comes from Nycticryphes semicollaris, assembly GCA_013400055.1. Lineage (NCBI taxonomy): Eukaryota > Metazoa > Chordata > Aves > Charadriiformes > Rostratulidae > Nycticryphes > Nycticryphes semicollaris. The sequence goes on from VXBJ01003633.1 coordinate 3,812,960, forward strand.
ACAGAAGGCTTTTTGTCAAACATAGGGGCTTTTCCCAAGTTACATGTGCATATAGTTCCAGAAGCATCTAGTAATTTTATCATGGATCACCACAGAAAGACTCAAGTTAGGTTTTTCTACCTGCTTTTTTACTTTCTCTTTCTCTTTCCCTTCCATCCATCCATCCATCTACCTACCTCCCCACCCAGTCATCCATCATCTTCTCACCCTTCCTTTATTGTCCTGCTATGGACACACGTCCAGTCAGGCAGGCTGGCTTTGGCTGGTGTAACCAATGTACCAGGTAGCTAGAAAGGCCTTTACAAAATACAGCTTTTAAAAAGTCAATTTTATGGATGTGAGGCCAATTCCACTTCTTCTATAGGTTTGTGGCTGCTGTAGGCTCCTCTGCTTTGTACTAACTTTGCTAAGTTTTTCATTCTCAGATTTATCATATCCAGAGCAGTATTTATTTCCCAAAACTAAATCCAGAATATTCTGTATTGCACTGTTCTGCAACCAGTGCAATGAAACAACTCCACGTTGCTCTCCAAAAAGGGTGCTTCTCCCATGACATTTTATAGCAATTCCAAAGTCTGAGCAAGTGACATGTCTCTGCAGGTCATATGCCTCCCTCCTTTGTCTGCAAACTATTTGCTGATGTGTTTATTTTGGCAATTTCCAATCAATCAGATATGGTTTTGTATGCTTTTTCCTCATGCACCTCCCATTTTTGTGCAACAGGACACTGTACCCTCTAGAATGACCAGATAGGTGTAAGGACTGTGTCTTCAGCTGCTGGAAATTGGCAATGCCAATAAAGTCTTTGGATTTGCACTGTCTTACACCAACTCTGGTTATTTAGTTTCTCACATATTTGCCTTAACACCCCTCTACTAATATAGCTGATATTTCTCGTATGACCATTTTATTTTTTGTAGGAATTAAGCTTTTGTAATTTCATAGTACCAAACACAGCAGAAGACTGGCCTATAATTAATCCAAATGTACTTATAGACAAATCATTACCTGACTCTATACATGTGTGTCTAGAGAAGGAAAGATCCATCAATCATTTGCAGTTTCTATCTTCTTATGGACACTTTCTTCTCTAATGCACGTACTTTATGTTCACAAAGTTTCTGTGTTCAGACTTTCTGATGGTTCTGGTCTTTAAGGCACAAAAGGTGCTTTGCTCTGCCTCAGGCCTGGTGCTGGCCAAAGGCATTTATCTGACATTAGAGAAAGCTATTTTATTTGATTAAAGAAACCTTTTTTCTCTCTCAATCCAAAATTTGGAGTTCAAGTCCAGCAAACAATCTAAATGACAGACAGGGCACGGAGCTCAGCTGGAATTACTGAGAATGAAAAGATTTTGTTTCAGTGTGACGAAAACCAAAGTTGAATGATTTGAAAATTCATTTATTGCTCATCTAAGCCACAATGGGTTTCTGCTGCTGTAAATCTCTCCCTTTTCTATTCTTAATATGTCTTTTATAGACCCATATACTCTCATCTGAGTTTATACATGTTTGGTGACACTGTTGTTCACAACACACCATCACAAAGAAACCACAGTTATCATTAAAGATGCCAGTGTAGTAATACAGTTACAAACTCCATCCTACCCACCATTATTCTGGGAACTGTAATAGGATCTCCACTGAATCACGGCAGACCTTGTATTATGGAAAGCTCTGTCAAAGGCTCTGTAATTAAATACTAAACTTGGGGGAACATAATGTGCAAATATTTTTAACAAATTGTATTCATTATCAGAGCAATGAGAAAGCAAGAAGTTCATTAACAGATGAATAATAATGATTACAATTAATATGTGACATAAATTAATATAACAGCATTATTCACCTGTATCCCTCTGACCATATATAGAATAAATGTGGGGTTTTTTCGTGGTGATGCCTTTACTACTTATTAAGGCAGGTTTAAACAAAATGTTCTCTGCTTCACATTGTATGTTCTCTCCGAGAGGCCTGAGACTAGTGAAGAAAATGCAGTTTCTGGAGTAATGAGCTGTGTCCTTTTTGCCCCAACAATGATAAGCAGATGTGAAAGTCCTTGCAGAATCAGGTGCTGAGGAGAGCCAGAACCAGGCCAACAGTTTGAGCTGGGAAACAGGTATTTCACCGTTCCATTTACTGTGACTGAATAGTGTGATGGGGACATTGCACAGCCCACCTTGGCTGGGCCTGTAAGCCTAACAGCACACAGAATCATAGAATTGTTTTGGTTTGAAGAGATCTTTAAGATCATCGAGTCCAACCATCAACCCAGCACTGCCAAGTCCACCACTAAACCATGCACCTAAGAACAAAGTCTACCCATCTTTAAAATACCTCCAGGGATGGCGACTCCACCACTTCCCTGGGCAACCCTTTCCAACACTTGTCAACCCTTTTGGTGAAGAATTTTTTCCGAATATCCATCCTAAAACTCCCCTGGGGCAACTTGAGGCCATTTCCTCTTGTCCTGTCACCTGTGACTTGGGAGAAGAGACTGACCCCCACCTCTCTACACCCTCCTTTCAGGTAGTTGTCCAGAGAGACAAGGTCTCCCCTCAGCCTCCTTTTCTCCAGGCTGAAAAACCCCAGTTCTCTCAGCCACTCCTCAGAAGACTTGTGCTCCAGACCCCTCACCATCTTCACTGCCCTTCTCTGGACCCGCTCCAGCACCTCAACATCCCTCCTGGTGTGAGGGGCCCAAAACTGTACACAGGGTTCAAGGTGGCGCCTCATTAGTGCCCGGCCTTTTCATTTCGGTAACACGCCCCAGCAGCGCTGTGGGGATGAAGCTCCCCACGTTTCTGCCTGTTACTCCATGTATAAAGTGCTTTTCACCAGTACCTCCGAGCGCTGTACCGTGTTTCCCGGGCGGCTACCGGCAAGAAGCGGCCGGTGCCTGGCGGCGGGGCAGGCCCCGCTCCACCACCGCCCCCGTCAGCTGCCCGCCGGGGCGCTGGAGAGGCTGCGCGGGGCGGGGACTGGTACGGGGAGGGAGAAGATGGCGGAGGCCGAGTGAGTCCCGGGGCTGTGGCGGCTAGGGTGCGGGTGGCTTAGGCGAGGCACGGGTTCGGGGAGACGAGCCGGGCCGGGGCGGGTAGATGTCCCCCGCGGCCCCGTCCTCCCTGACGGCGAGCGCCGCCGCCTCCGGAGCCCCCTTCCTCGGGGAGGGGGTGGCGCCGGGCCCCGCCGGTGCCGGGCTGAGTGTGCCGGGGGAAAAAGCGGCGTCTGCAGCGGGTAAGCGAGGGAGAGAGCGGCGGGAGCCGTTCTGCCCCGCCGGCAGTGGTTAAACCTTCCTCCCGGTGAGGCTGCCCCCGGGCCGGCTGCCTGTGGGCTGGGCCCGGCGCGGCCGGGCCTGCTGCCCCTCTGCGGGCCTCGGTTAACGGGCCCGGCCTGGTGTGGAGGGACTAACGCTGGCCTGAAGCGACCGGCTAGTTGCCCAGGCAGGCAGGACCTCTCAGAGCCCGGGGGATCCTGAGCGGAGCAGGCGAGAGAGCCGTCTCGCCCGGCAGAGGAGGAGGGTGGTTTGCTTTTGGCGTTGCCTTGTAGAAGACAGGTGGTTTCTTGGCATTTCACCGTTTGTTTGGGGGTTTTTTGCCATCTTTGCTGTTGCTTAAATAAATTTTCTCTCCCTTGGCCCCTGCTACCCTGCGTTGTGCCCAGTGTGTCTGTGTCGCGCCAGGAGCTGCGAGTCGAGCACAGCAGAAGGCTCCTCACCTTCGTGAAGAGTGCTGGGGAGCACTTGCAGGACAGATGTTCTAATTAGAAGACAGTTAAGTGGCTAAGTGTTTCGAGAATGTCTAGAGTGACAACTTAGTTGGGAGCTTCTTTGGGTTTTTTTTTTTTTTGTTTGCACGATGCCAGACGTTGTGCAGTTGCCTCACGAGTCACACGTAAGGCTTTCGCCGTGATATGTGAGAAAGCTTGGATCGAAGCCTTGTGCCACCGAGGCAAGTGCAGCTGGGACTCTGTGGCAGCGCCAAGCCTGTAGCTTTCAGCGTGGTGTTACAGTTTTGGATGCGCGTTCCCAAGAGAAGGAAGGCTCAGAAGTAGTGTTGGCTCAGCATGTGAGCTGCTCCCATCTGAGTGCACACCCTCTGTAAAAACATAAAACTTAAAAGGATTGACAGCGTCTCATCTGTCGGCCAGTCCTCCCGGGCCAGAAGGAGGTGATGTCTTCTTTAGACATCTTAGTTTTTGTTTTCATGAAAGGTGATGATAGGAAATACCTTTGCTGTGCCTGAGCTTTGTGAACCCAGGCTGTCTGAGGCACTGAAGAATCTTCTCGTGAGTGTTGGTCACCCTGCTCCGTTACCCCATGGCTCTGTTTGTGGTCTGCCAGAAGGTCTCAGAGCCAACGAATGGAGCAAAATTGGAACCTGGGATAAAACAACTAAGAACAATGTGTGTAGGGTGAAAAATCAGGATGGAAACTACTGCATTGTGCTAATTTGGGACGTTGTGTTACTTGTTACAAACGTTCACTGATGTGTACCTACTCAAGTGCCCTTGCATGAAAATCTGTTGCTGCTGCCTTGAATGATAGTGTTTGTATAAAAGCAGTAAGTGATTTTTTTTCTTGCATAGAAAATCCCTGTTATGTTTTGATAAGCCTTTGCAATTAAATATCATACATTTGCCCAGTGACGTATTAAATAAATAGAAACCAGGTAAATGCAGGCTTTATATTCTGAAACTGGTTTATGCCAGAATAAAGTTGGACTTGTATTTGATCAGCAGCATTTTTGGGGGGACAGAGAGAGGGGGAAGGTAATATTTGATCGATGTTTATGTCAGCATTGCTGTGTGGGAGAGTTGATAATTCTTAATTTAGTTGGAGATTACCGAATTTGAAAAATTCCTATCTCCTTCTTGTTAGAGGGAGATCTGAAGAGATGGTATAAAATGGGGAAATAACGGCTGCAGGGAAATTATTAATAGGTTTCATCAAAGAGAGGGACTTGAGCCAATCTTGCTCAGAGTTTTAGTTGATGGCCTTGGGATGCAGTAATGGTGGTTGCTGGTGACCAAAGCTGGGAACCATTTGCAGGGCCAAAGAGGACTGAGGTACAGGGCAAATGGAGTGATGTTTTGCATCACAGTGGGTAATATCTATAGGCTGAAATGCAGCGTGCAAGGTTTGGGGCTGGTACCAAGGAACAAGGAGTTCACTAACAGGAAAGAAGAGACTTGAATGTAGTAATGGATCCCAGGAGGTGAGCAGCTGCTTTATGACAGTGGAAAAAGAAGTTGTGATGCTCGGTGTGCAGCGGAAGAAATAATTTAAGGAGATACTCAGAAGTGTGAACTTTGTTGTACAAAGCTGTGGGAGCTAAACTTGGGATTGTGTCTATCAGATCTTGTCATGCATTTAAAAAAAGAAAAAAAAAAAAGGATGCACAGACTTTGGGAAGTGCCAAGAGCTGCTGGGTTGGTGAAGTATGTGGAGAGTCAAGAGTTTAGCTTGGCAAGCTAAAGCTAAGAAGGGATATAACAGTTCAAAGCCCCCCATTAGGTACAGTATTCCTGCAGAGTTTGCAATTAGGATCTACAGTCTCCAGTGATGTGTACTGAAGAGACTTCCGTAAATTCTGGGAATTGCTGTGATCACCTGGTGGGCAAAGCCCCCAGGAACAGGGGAAGCCCTCAGCTGAAATTGTGATGTATTTGTGACTCCGTGCTTTCTTTCCTGGAGGCTAAATGCATTATCCAAGCTCCACTGCCGTGTCATCCGGAGGAGGGAAAAAAAATTCTGAAGCAACCTCCTTTTTGCTTGAGGGAAGCGTGTTGCGGTGCCAGTGCCAGCCTTGATGCAGACATCTCTTCAGTGTGAGTCACTAGGCTGACTCAGAAGCCAGACACTGTGGTTGCCCTCTTTCCCCCTACGATGTGCTCATGATTACAAATAATGTGGGGAGTCAGCTGTGTAGAGGAGATCCTGTGTTCTTAGGAGGACTCTGCTGCCTCCCTGCACTGCCAGTGGGATGTTATGTGATCAGAACTTTGTTTTTTTTCCCTTTGTTTTTGCCTCTTGGAACTTTTTCCGAGTGATGGAGGATGCTGTGTTGTGGCATGGCATCTGCTGTGGAGTTACCTGTAGTACCTTAAGTAGCCTGGATGTATTTAACTTCCCTTTTGGCTTTCAGTCAGCAAAAGAGAACTCTGGGTTCCCTGTACTGCCGCTGCATCTCCAGAGAGCTTCCTTGGGATCTGCCAGGGAGGAAGGGGGGGTGGATGCTCTGCTTTGGCTTCCCGTGTGCCTTCGTGGCCATAAGTAAGAGTTAACAAAAGCCGCCACCAGTTGGCAGTTTCAAATTTAAAAACAGTGTCAGGGCTTTTTTTTCTGAAGTTCCAGGTGGCTAAGCTGTCAGTCACAACCGTTGTTATACATGGATGTGGCACTGGATCCATGTATAACAAGACTCTTGATGGACAGGTTTTTTTTTTTTTAAAAAAGAGTGATTGGGATGGGAACTCTGCCATTCCTGTAGTGCCAGCAGTTACTCCTGTAGGATGCTACCTAGTGCATGGGCAGGGGGAGCACCTTTACCCTTCACTCTCAGGTTCTTTTTTGCCTGATTGCAATTATGATTTGCGGTAACGTATGGAGTTTTTCACCAAAAGTGTGTTACTTTGGTAAACTTCTCTGTATCAAGATTAAATTCTCTGGTTTGAGTTTTTTGCTCTTATCTGTGGTTACAAAATTGGATGCGCTGGGGGGTTGCTGAAATTCTGACTCCATCCTGAAAAATATTTCTCAGATTTCACTTTCCAGTTGAGAAATATTTTCTGGCGTCTCTGCAAGTAGAGAGATCTGTGAACCTCTGTGGCTGCCTTGAAACTGAGAACTGTGTTTTCTTGCTTCTGAATTACACAATCTCCTCTTACTGCTTAAAGGAGGGGAGAAAAACAATTTATTGTTACTGCAAAGCAAGCCTTCCTTCCATCTGATATCGGTTTCATTTCTTCACCTGGGCTCTGTGGTTTCACATTCCTAGCTGTCCCATCCCACGTGTTTCCTTCTCCTGTCTCCTAGTAGACAAAGCTATTTGTAAAACCTGTTTTCTCTGTAAGGTGTTTTTGCAGCTGTGGTTGGTTCTGCTCTCAAATGACTAATTGCATCCTCAGAAAATTCAGAAAAAATGTAATAGCCAATTTTTTTTTTGACCCAAACTCCAGTATATTTAAGAGAAATATATGTAGTGTTTCTTATGTATGCATTTTTTGTTATTTTTCAGGGTTTGGGGATGTCCTAATTGAGAAGAGTCAAAATACTGACTGCAAGTGAATCCTCCTCAGTCAGGCTGTTGGATGTCTCTGGAAACATAAGAAGGCATGGCAGAAAATGATGCAATGCCAACCTTACCAAAAAAGTGTGGCCCTTACATTTCATCTGTAACCAGTCGTGGCATGAATTTGGTAATTCGTGGTGTAGTCCTGTTTTTTATTGGTGTGTTTCTTGCACTAGTATTAAACTTGCTTCAAATCCAGAGAAACGTTACTCTCTTCCCCCCTGATGTGATCACAAGCATCTTCTCCTCAGCTTGGTGGGTACCACCTTGCTGTGGCACAGCATCAGGTAAGTTGTGTACATGTGGCTGGCGTGGAGGTGAAATGGTGAATAGATAGTTATATAGTTACAAATAAATATAGAAAAAGTGTGGAAGATCAAAATTTCTCTTCCAGCATCACTGCCCTTTCTGAGCTGTACTGTGCTTCTGATCTCCTTGTGTATACACAGATATGCATGCATGTGTCCAGAAAATTGTTCTGCTAACTTGTTATACTGTAATATTGTTCGCAGAACATAACCTTTGCTTTTTCTGCTGGGTTAGAGTACATGTTTAACAGACTTTAGAGGGTGGTGCCAGTTCTAACCTTGAGGCCGGGTTACAGGAGCGTGCTCTGCAGTCAGCCCTTGAATATACCCTGGAATTGCCAGGTGGTGCAGCACCCAGAACCTCGCATTGAACAGAGCAAACAGCCCTGATTAACACTCCCTTTCGTGGTTCACCTTTCCACGTGTTCCTCATTCCAGTCTGAAGCCTGGCTTTAGCTCTGTAAAGCTGGGAGACCTGCCTGTCTCTCGGGGAGTTGACACCAGGCACACAATTTGTGGTTGTAGGGACGCGTTTCAGATGAGAGCACCTCGCTTCAGTTCACCTCTCAGGTCAGATGATGTGAATGTGCTCCATTTCTCCCATGACCACGTAGGCATTTGAAGCTTTTGTGTCTTGAAGTGAGATGTCTACTCTAGGTAGTAAGAAATATCACTTTTTGCTCTTCTTTCATCTTCAAGTATCGAAGCATATCCCATGTTATAAACCTGAATGGAATTTGGCTTTCTGCTTGGCTCTGGAGATCACTGATCCCGTGGGGCAGTTTTAAACTTTCTAATGGAATATTCTTAGCAGCCAGTGTGGGAGGATTCTGCTTTAGCAAACCTTTACATTAAAGGCAGTATCTTCCTAGAGGTTGGTTTTAATATGATGGAGAAGTTCATGTTTCTGGGTATTAACATGAATCAATAAACTAGCTTTTGAGTTGGCATCACTGTTTTGTTAATGATAATATTTAAGGGTTTTTTTTGTCCTAGTTGTCTGATGGTGTTATTTTGATATCTGGTTGAAATACTACACCCTAGGTATCACAGAGGAACTTGATTTGAAAGGAAGCCCTCCGAATAGCTCTCTGAATATGTCAGTTTTGATCTCCTGTGGAAATGTGTTTGGCAAGTTATGGTGGCATTTCACAGAATCACAGAATATCAGGGATTGGAAGGGATCTTGAGAGATCATCTAGTCCAATCCCCCTGCCAGAGCAGGAACACCTAGATCAGGTCACACAGGAACCATGTCCAGGCGGGTTTTAAATATCTCCAGAGAAGGAGACTCCACAACCTCTCTGGGCAGCCCCTTCCAGTGTTCCCTCACCCTCACTGTGAAGAAGTTTTTCCTCATATTTAAGTGGAACCTCCTATGTTCCAGCTTGCACCCATTGCCCCTTGTCCTGTCATTTATGCACCTGCTTTATCTGCTAATTGTCTTAGTCCTCTTTCTGCTGTCTTGCTGAGATTGTTGATTAGTTTTTGTTTTGTATCTTGCCTTTGCTGCATTTATCTTGACAAACACATCTGGTAAAGGCTTGATATATGGAGTAGTGGGCGTTGAAATGACAAAGTCCCAACTTGCAGCAGCGACACATAAGGTTTGCAGTGTTTGCTGCAATGTTGGCACTGTCAGCTGTTGGCATCAGGCTGCACTTTACACTCTCTTGGGTCATCTGAGAACACTGTCTGCAGCTGCCTGTGGGGAAGTGGTGAAGGCTAGATCTTGCCATCAGCTCTGAGGAAACTTGTGGGCCTTTCTGGTTCTTATGGGTTGGTGGTTTTGATGAAAAGACTGGATGTGGCTTGAAAAGTGTAGTCAGTCACCTGCTAGGCATTTGCACTATGTGATTTTAAGCCACCTGACTGCCTTAATTGGCTTTTCCCATCAGGAGTGACCCCTCTTGAGGTGTTCTCAGTTCTTTCTTTTTCATTATCAATCTTTTCTTCTCCATTTTCTTTCATTATCTTCTCTGCTGGCATACATACAGGGAGCCTCTATGGTAGATGCTGATAACTTACCCATTTTCTTACCATTTGTACTTGCACAGCCTTCCTGGAATTGCCATGACTATTTCTCTGTAGTTTGGTTTACTGTGAACAGAATAAAGGTATTTTGCTTATTTACAATCAGCAGTGATTGAGGCTGTGTTCAGAGAAGTCCTTTCATCATCACAGTTATTAGTCATCAGTTTGGTCCAATGCCTTTAGCAAGAGGATTGCTCAGGGAGGTGATTTTGGTTTTTTTTCCCCTCTCCAGCTTTGCTGTTGATTTATCTTCCCAAATCCTGGAGATCAGTTTTCTCTCTGGCAGAAGAGCGAGCATTTGCCCTAACATAGCCCCAGCAGCTTGCCAGGCTGGGGGCACTGGAGTCCCTGCCCATGACTCAGGCTCTGCCCCCTCCTCCTGCAGCACCAGTTTAACAATAAGCACTGGTGTTATTCCTCAGCGGTGTTGGTAACAGTCTTTCCAGCTGCAGCTGCGGTAGAGAACACATTTCTGAAGAAAAGTTCAAAGAGCATAGCAGTTCCCCTGGGGTTGAAAGGCCTGTTTGCTCTCTGTACTCAACAGCTACTGTAGGCCCTCGGCTTTCCCTCCTCTGTGTGAGCCTTTATAGTAGCATTGAAGACGAGGAAAAACATTATCCGAACAAAAACTGCTTGTAGCAACAACAAAAGAAGACACAAAATAGTGATATTATAAACCACACTCTACCCTTTTCTGTGGTGTGTTTGTTTCGCGGTTAGTTAACCATCTATGGTTGATATGTGGGATTTTTCCAAAGTGCCAGCCTGCAAACTATTACTGCTCTTTTTGAACTGCAGTGGGTGACTGCAGGTTTTAGTAGGGTGCAGAGCTCTTTCATCCTCCTCCCCGAGATCAAATGGTCTCTGTTTTGCTACTTCTGCCACATCACTGCTGCAGTGGTTGAAGATGCTGCTGAAGTTTTATGGGGCTTTTTTAAATTAGTGAAGTTTTGTTTGAAATTCCTCTTCTTTTACAATGCACGTTCTGTACAGTTTATCCTTAAAAGGCCTGGTGTGTTTTGTCACAATAATTATCAAAGTCTAGATAGCCTTTATTTTAGCTAAATACTGCTAGTGCTTTAACTTTTGGGCATTTTTTTTTCCCTTTCTTGTCTCCACAGCTGCGATTGGATTATTGTACCCATGCATGGACCGACATCTGGGGGAGCCACATAAATTTAAGAGAGAATGGTCCAGTGTAATGCGATGTGTAGCAGTCTTTGTGGGAATAAATCATGCCAGCGCTGTATCCTATCTTCTAATGAAATTGGCGATAACAAATGGGTTTCCACTAAAACAAAGCTCACACAGTCACGGTGGATCCTTGTTAAAGATGTAACACGCAGTATTTTTACAAGGGAAATGCAGAATATTGCAGTGTTAGTGTTAAACTGTCATAGCAGTATCGGAGGTGATATGTCTCTTGTGGTTTTGTTCTGAAAAATCTCTTCATTAGCAATATCTCAGTATTGTGCTTTGTCTGATATAGCCTTTTTTTTAATTATTATTTGAATAATTAAAGGAAATGTGGTGAAGTATTTATGTGGTAGGTATTACAGAAAAGTGCTTTTAAGACATTCCAAGGGTTGATGTCCTTTTAACATTGTAGTGAGAGGTTATAGCCCAGTCTTGAGGTCATCAGTGCAGCACGTGCACTCCACAAAGAATGGAGAAAGCCCAGGACCAGGTAATAGCCAGGTCACCACAAAGCCCGTAACTGTCATTGCAAATGATGACGTGATGCCGAGACAGCAGTTCCCATTCCTGTGGTCATTCAGCAACAGCAATTAGAAGGCAGTCAGCATGTTGCAGGGCCTAATCATCCTCCTGATTGCCTAGTTATTCAGATATACCTTTGCACAATGTGTGGTCAAGGCATCCCTTCCCTCTGAAGCAGCTGGGGACGTGCTGGTGACAGGGTCCAAATCTAGTGGACTGATGCATTTTACTGGCAGTGCTGTGAGTCTTTAGTGGTTTTGTGTAGCTATGCCTAGTGCCTCCTCAGTCAGATAAAACCAAGGTCTGTCTGTGAGAATTGTGTTCTTGGAAACTAATTTAGAAGGAAGTTGATCATCTCTGGAACTCGCATCTCCTTCAGTGTCAGCTCCAACAGTGCTAAGAAGTTCTGATTGCCTGCTACTAAATCTCCTCATTTCCAGGAAAAGAGGGCAAGTTAAGTGAAAGATGTGAGAGCTGGCTGAATTCTGATGTGGCTTGGCCTTCATATGAGTTTTGTTATTGTTTGGTTTCGTTCCCACCAGCCACCCTATCTGGTGTGGCCGGGTGAGCTGGAGCTGCCAGGGTTCGGAGTCATTCCCGCTGTCCCTCATAAACCTCACTCTTCTGCCCAAGATGCAGTAATGTGGTCCCATGGTTCTCGCTGACCTGAACCATACCTGTTGTGTGATGAGCACAATCAACTTCCCTGCTTTTTAAAAAATAGATAAGAATCAACAGCTTCTCTCTGCATGGGTCAGATTATTTACAGGAAACCTTTCTGCAATTTTCCAACAGCTGTTCCACATATTCCAGGACATCATTAATGTACTGTCTGTATTTCCTCCCTGACAGTTCTCCAGACTGCTTTCTTTTCAGCTTATTACCAGTTCTGCACATTACCATATGTGGAGTGGTTTTTAGTCTTTGTGGACATTTTTTCTGATGCTATTGATTTTTATTCTGTAATTATTTATTTCAATTAGTCGAACTTCATTGTCATTTCCTTTAGGTCTCTCTCCAGGTCTTTGTGAGAAAACAGGGTAGTGTTTTTGTGTTGTCATCCCATAAATTTGCTTTCAGGCTTATGCAACTTGACAGTCTCCTTTTTAAGAATCTGTTCTGGGCAGGAGTAGTGAGGATGAGTTAGTGTTCCCAAAGCCTTTTGAAGAATGAAAAGCTTTTGAAACACTACAAAGATATCTGTAATGACTTCATACTTTTACCTTGGGATTGACAAAACTGATTTTCAATTTTGATTTATAGGAATATTTTCACAGTAATATTATTTACATTTTGCTTTCTAGAAAACATTAATATTTTTAATATTCAGCTGAATGTAAACAAGCATGTAAATTAAACAAAGCTGCAATTGAGAGTAACGAATAACCTTTTTTCAGTAAATCCTTGTCATTTAGAGGAGTCTAATGCTAGATTTAAGATTTCCTGCTTAGTGTAATAAAGGACCAGGTAAGGATGAGATATTGTTACTCTAGACAGTAACGTGTGCATTGTATGTCTGTATAAAACACCTGCATTATTTGGGAAGTGTATAGTCTCTTTGCTCTTGTGCAGTGCTACGACCCTAAAAATGGTCTTAGCAAAAGAAGAGCCGTAATTCTTTAGTTTTCTGATGTATTGGCAACACTTACAAGGCTTATTTTCTTGTGCCTTATAGCTGTGTGACAGCTGATAGACCTAGTGCTGTATTTTTTAATGGTTTATTTTTCTGTTGTGCCAAAACATGGTAAGTAGAATAAGAAAAACCTACTTTACACTTATATATGATATTTCCAAGCTTATCCTTAACAATGAATGCAGAAAGTGGATTTTGCCAACAATATCCAGTTGTCTCTCACATTAGCAGCCCTGTCAATTGGACTGTGGTGGACGTTTGATAGGTCACGAAGTGGCTTTGGTCTTGGAGTAGGAATTGCTTTCCTGGCCACACTGGTGTCTCAACTTCTGGTCTACAATGGAGTTTATCAGTAAGTATTTGCTCCTTTAAGGTTAACTGACAGTCTTATGAAGCTGTAACATAAAGTAAGAATAACTAAAAGGGTAGAATTTAACAAGATTGCTAAAGATGACAGCATTTAATTTTGAGTATGACATAAATTAGACTGTTAGGAGAGGTTTTATGTGTTTGTGAGACTTTTAGTTGGACTTTTAGCTTATTTTAATAAAATTGCTGCCCAAGCAATAAGGTAGTATGCTTTTTTGGTTGAACAAATGGGCTTATAATCAATAAGAAGCTTTATTTTCTGCAAGTCATTAAAATTCAATAATACATGTCTTTTTTAGTTGATATGTCCTAATATGTAAATTTGTGGATTGGTCTTGTGTGACGGGGGGACTCTGTGCAACGCACAATGTTTAGCTCAAAAATGTACGTTATTTTCCAGATACACATCTCCTGATTTTCTTTATGTTCGATCCTGGTTGCCATGTATATTTTTTGCTGGTGGAATAACTATGGGCAATATCGGCAGGCAGCTGGCAATGGTAAGTTTGGAGGGGGAGATCCTATGGCGTTCTAGTAAAAGTTTTAATCTCCATATCATTCCTCCTTTCTGTGTAGCAACCAGCTATTTGACTTGTGGATGTAGAGTAAGGTAGAAATCAGTATTCGCTGCTTTTTGATGTAGTTAGTGAACTTTGTTAGTGAGTGTAGTTAGTGATGTAGTTAGTGAGCCCATGACTTTACTGCGTACCTTTGCAGTTGCAGACTTCTAGTCCTTTCAGGACCAGGAGCTAAATAAGAGCCCCTGTGTTTGGGGAGAAGTCAGATCATCCCCTAAGTCTGGGCTGCTCTTTCTGCTGCTCAAGGAGACCAAAATTGCAGCCAATGGTGTGTGCCTGAAACTTGGGGAGACCAGACTGATCTGGGTGAAGTGTAAGCTAAGCTGTTTTACCACACATTTTGTAGAAGAAGGTCTTCCTCATAGCAGTCTTTTTTAATTAGTTATATAAATGTTATTAATGTTTTCAACTTTTGTTTTTCAGTATGAATGCAAAGTCATTGCAGAGAAGTCTCACGAGGACTGAGGAGAGCAATGTGCACCTTTTAAACAGGAAAATACCTGACAAATGACTGTTGGAGGAGCATAAGGAACACTTGACTATGAAATTGCCAAAATGCAATTTTTTTTCCCTTGAGTGGTATACATTACTGCAATCTGTGATTGCTGCTTCTATAGAAACCTTGATGTCTGATTTTGATTACTGTGAAGTTACAATAGTATGCAATACATTTGACAATATTGGTTCAATTATAGGATTCTCTTTTTTTTTTCCAAATCTAAACTGAGTTTACCACAAATTCTTGTCTGTCCATAATGTTGCAGTGCCAAACGGAACCTTTGCACTACGTTTCTGTAGCTGAAACTTCTGCTTCACTTCATCTTGAAAGTTTTGAGGAATTTGTTCTTAATAGCCCAGCGAAAGACAAGGGAGGTAAAATTTAGGAATAAAAATCTTCTGTTTCTGTGATGACAGCCCGTATTATCTGTATGAAATTCATGGACTGCAGGTGAGCTTTGATGTGATAAGTAACCGATTTCTGCCTGTTATCACGCTGTATCATTCCTGCAGCGCAGATGAGGACACTGAACATGGATTGTATGGGTTATTGCTGTAGCATTTCACCTGGCTGTGGTACAGAATGCAGAAATGGAAACTTAGGCTGGAAGTTGTTTGCTATTTTCCCCCCCTGGTACAGCCAGTACAGGTTTGCATAGGAATTTATGTGGCCCATTCTCAAACGTGGACAGATTCTGAAACTCCTTGTTGCATTGAGTAACAGGGTGCAATCCTTGTTGCATGGAGTAACAGGGTGCAATTCAGGTCATTCTTGTACAATCACCTCAGCTGACTTGCATTGATCTCTTATAAAAAAAAAATCTTAAGGAGTTTTTATTGCAAAACTTAATTCTGCTGACCTAAATCAGCCATTACCATATAATGTCATAAACCCCTTCGTTTCCAATGCTATCCTTGATAGTTTTTGCCTACTACCTGCTTTGGTCACAGGGATCAGCAGCAGAAGGTAAAGCTGTATTTTAGGTACTTTTGTAGCCCTTACTGCTGGGACTGTGGCCCAGGCAACCGTACATGGGTTTGTTGTTACAGCAGTTTTCTGAGGTAGGGAAATACTGTAACCCCCTATTTTACAGGTGCCTGTGCACAGAACATCTGAGAGGGCAGAGAACTGGAATATGCTGTGTGCTGATCGGTTCCTTTCTGAAAAAGCAGCATTTTAGTGTGTGAGCCGTATTTGCGGGCATATCTGGAATTTCCTCTTGGCTTTGCAGCTGCCTTTTAAGACCGTGAGATAAAAACTTGTGCAAGACAGCAGACTTCCAGAGGACACTGCTAACCTGTGCCAGCAGTGGATTTGGCACGGGATGTCTCTGCTTGGTTTTTCCCCCTTTCTGTCTCTCTGTTGATGATATTTTAATGTATTTGTTTTTCCTTTCCTTTTTTTTTTTGTCTTGGGAGTACTATTTTTTTTTTTAAATATTCCATGAAAGGTTTGTAATGCATGTTACACCTCCCTCACCCAGGGAGGCTGCAGTTGGTCCAAAGAACAAATAAGATATTTAGATGAGTTTTTATTATTAAATGCGTGTATGCATTGTACACAAAGCTTGAAATAGGCAACTCTCTTTCAGTCTGAAAAATATGCAATGGAGTGCTTCCAAGATTGTTGTAACGGAAGAGGTGGTCACATCAGGAATATTTCTTGAATGGGAAAGTGTAAAAATAATAAACAGGCAAATGAGATTTATAAAGAGCTTGGTTCTACAGCTCCACAAAGTTTCGTCAGCTTCGCACAGTTCCGTGGCAGTTCTGCACCTGAAACACTTTCATGGAGAAATGTTTCAAGAAAGCGTTTGGAGATGTGCTTTGTTCTAAGCAGAGGTAGAACATGTTTAAGTAGATCCATGATCAGAGGTTTTCTTTTAATCAAACCGTATGGCAATAAGAAACGTTTCATTAATAAACCCAAGAAATTGTTAAAGCATGAAATTTCTTTAGGCAGACTATGGCATTTCACTGAAGAAGCTGTTGGGTCCCTCTCTGTACGGTGTTTGGCCTCGTCCACCTTCTGCACTTAAACAAATGGCTCTGGCTTGGTGGGCAGCGTGATGCATCCCTCTTGAATTGTCAGGGCATGAATGGCATAAAAATTCACGTTTCTTACCCTAACTGGAGGGAATGGCCTGGTACCTCAGTAGCCAGCGAGCTGACTTGGTGAACAGTTTACTTCCATCGTGACCAGTAAGTGTAGGCAAGTGGAGATGAGTAGTTTTTATTATTCACTTGGTGGTAGAACTGCTTTTTACCTAAATATTTACACAGGAGAAGCCTGGTGTATGCTAAAACGTGCAGCATGTGAGAAGTGGTTATTGTGCGTCTCTGACACCCACTTTACAACGCTTTGCACTCGGATTCATCTAAACCTGACTGGAGCGTGCTGTCCACTAACTTCTTTAAAATTTCATTTTGGAAATGTTGAGCGTGTTGTGCGAAGGCAGCAATCATCCAAAATAAATTTGGGTGGAGTCCTTTATTATACGTATTTTATTATTTTTTATTATTATTATTACTGAAGTCGGTACAAGATTCACATCTTGGATGTCATATTTTTTCGGACTGTGTTGGAATTTTATGAGTTGTGTGTTCAAACCCTGACAAAGGTTCACGGTGAGAATGCTGACTTGGCCTTAATGTGGTGGTGTGAACACACCGCTACTGTATAGTGTGCAATTACAATATTAGACTGTCTTAAAAATGATGCTCAGTGGAAGAATGAAGAAGGTATATTTTAGATACAACTTTCTAAGCACTCTAACCTCTTTACTAATTAAGCATTGTAAGGTCTATGCTGTGCAAACTGGCAAATTGCTGTTAAAAGCAAAATGTGCATTAAATACAATTACAACCTCATTTATAGGTTTGTTTCTTTAAGGAATGATGCTGATTTTTTTAAAATACGCTGGGTTGTCTTCTATCAGCAATCTCATAATAATTTTGGTCATTGAGCTGGCATATTGGTTGCACAAAATACCTGTCTGGAAATACTAAAACAGGAGCAGGCGAGATCACAGCGGCAGCGATTCTATCACAATTAGCATGCTGAGCTGCCTTTGAACATTTGCCCTTTTGAATCTGCAGTGGGAATATTTGAGCTGGGGGGAAAATAAGCCCGATAACTTCAGTTGCAATACAGAAAATGGAGATTTAGATATAAATAGCCCCTATGAATATGAATAAAACCCAACTATGAATGGATGGGAATCCCTTAATATATTTCTATTTATTAATGTTCCGGTCTAGATACGAACTGAATGTTATTCTGGTATTCACAGGCAGTGCCCATCACTTTGTCTCAAAAAAGGTGAAACAAATACAAGTTTAGAAATGTGTAATGAAGAAAGTGTGAGGGGAGAGGTTCATGGTATTTGAGATGGGGTGCCTGCAGCAGGAACAGCACCACAAGGGGCAGCTGGAAAGGGCCAAGGGAAAAGACCCGTGTTCCTGTTGGATGGTGCAACCTCTGACTCCAAAATCCTAACTCTGCTGTCAAAATGCAGAGTCTGGGGTGTACCAGCCACCTGACCAGAGGAATTGCAGCCAAGGATAGATAGAAATAACCATAATTTTAGCTAGTTGTAGCACTAAGGTCAGTCAAAAGCGTGCTGGCAAAGGGGCTGTGCTGGAGACTTGAACCTCTGCCTTTCCTCTGTAGCTTCTCCACGAGAGCTTCGCCCCAGGGAATGGAAACTCTGGCTCCTTCCTGACCAAGTTCAGCCCGAGAGTGTCGAATAGAAAGTTGCCCACTTTGGAGAGAATATTCCAACCCCTGGGCTGCCAGGCTCTCGCCAAAGGCATCTTGTGCCCCCCTTTATAAGGTGGATGCTGTAAGGGCTAGAAGGAGAGCAGACAAAGAAACTTTTCCTCCACAGCTTCTGTACTTCCCTTCTGCCATCTGCCTGGGAGCTGCCGCGGGGACCTGTGGGCATACACCAGCCTTCCCTTTTTATCTCTCTCTCCCAGCATGCAAGGAAGGGGCATCATTTTACCAGCTGCATCACCCTGGACATTGTGCGTACGCTGTCTACATTTTGGAGCAGTGTTACCAATAATTCCTAACGGTAAGGGGTGGATGTAACCCGTGGAAGTGGTGTTAAATACCAAATAACGATGCTCACGGCAGCGCTCGCACAGCTGGGGGGTGGGGGTAGAGCACGTGTCTCGCCGTGGGAATAGCTTTCTAGTGCTGTTAGTTTTGATGCCAGTACTAAATGGGAAGCCTGAGTAATTCTGCAGCTTAATGTTCAGTACTAAACAGTAAACGAAAGGTCAGTCCAACGTGTTAACTGTCACGGCATAGTAAACACTGCTTTAATTGCTTTGTGCAGCCAGCTTGGGTTTTTGGTGTGTCTGTTGTCATGTTTTGAGCAGCATGGTCCAGAGCCTTGTCCTGATTGCACACACCCCAACCCCCCTCAAATGACAAAGCCTCATATTAAAGGATAAACTTTCTGCCTGGGCTTTTCAGGCAGTGTACTGGGAGTTTGTGCTTTGAATGCTGACGAGCCAGGCTGGGGGAGAGGTAGCGGTCATTGGAGCCGAAATCCAGGTTGAAATGTAGTTTTGCATTTTCTTGAGGTTTTCCTTTCCTGCTCTTCGTTTCTGAAGTGCAGAAGTGTGGAGAGACACTTTTATATATCAGGGAGTGGAGCAGTAGAAAGAGGGGTCACAGTCTTAAATTGAAAGAGGAAAGATTTTTACTTACTAGGAAGAAAATTTTTACTGATGAAGGTGGTGAGGCACTGGGATGGGTTGCCCAGAGAAGTTATGAATGCCCCATCCCTGGAGGTGTTCAAGGCCAGGTTGGATGGGGCTTTGAGCAACCTGCTCTAGTGGGAGGTGTCCTTGCCCATGGCAGGGGGGTTGGAACTCAATGATCGTTAAGGTCCCTTCCAACCTGATCCATTCTGTGATTCTTTAAGTTTAGCAGTTTCTGTTGCACTTCCTCACTTCACTTTGTTTTTGCAGCCTGCCCAGCACTATAGCAGATAGGAACCAACACCTACAAGAAAGAATACAAAGAGGAAGGGCAGCTACTAATTTCCCCCCAGGCCAAGCTGGCTGAGAGCTCAGGGGTGCCCACTGTGCCTTGGGTATCCGTGTCAGATGCACAACCTCCGGCGTCCCCAGGTTCATGGGATTCACTTTCTGTGCTGGTAGCGGTTCTGCCTTGACTTTTGCACTCAAAAACCTCTCTGTGGGGAGTGACCTGCGGTGCTTTAGTTACGCAGGGACACGTGTGCAGGTTGCAGAGCCTTCACAATGGCAAAGTCCACGGGTATAGCCATAAGGTTTGCTTTGTATTAATTTGTTGGTAGAAATCCAGAAACTGTGCCTTACAAGTAAATACAGCAAAATATTTGCTGAAAGGAAATAGGTGTTTATAAATATGTTGTCTGAATTCACAGCTGCTGTTTGTGTTCTCTGATCAGTTCAATGTATGCCTTGTGCTATGCCAGACATAAATCTACATTTGTTTCATAAACCTACATTTCAGTTATTTAATACTCTTTTTTATTTTTGGTAATCGAAAGTCAAAGCAAGATTTGTTTCATGCAATTATTCAGGAGAAATATGTGAACTAAAAAGAAAGCTGGAAGGAATAGGGTTGCAACTTAATTTACCAGCTAGAAATTACAGGAGGAGAAGCTCCAACTATTTGCATAATGTTGTAAGAAAGCAGATGACAGTAAGTGATGGTTCTGATTTCATCCTGGGTTTCAAAATGAGAGGGGACAGGGGAGCCCTGCAGACACTGTGCATTTGTATTGACTTGTTCTGATCTTCAGCTGTTCTCCTAAGCCATCACTTTATCAGCTGTGATCACCAGAGCCTGTTTTGGCTCGTCTGCTTTCCTCTCATCCAGCTGTGCCAGTTGTTTCCTCAGTGACTAGGGATGCCCAGGGTAAGCCTGGAGAGTTGGTAGGAAAATGGCTTGAGCAACTTCTAGCTGAGATTGGCCCAGTCCTTTTGAGCTTTGCGAGAAACTGGTGATCTGGCCCTGGGCGCCTTGGTTGGTAATGGTGAGGTAAAGGTGAGGAGGGTGATGATTACACAGTGTTCAGGTGGGGATGAAAGTCCCTGTAAAGGACATCAAGTGCATCTGTTAATTGTAGGTTCTAAGGAAAAGCACAGTTGGCTTCCTCTAACAGCCCATCATTCCGAGAGGCAAGACCTGCCATCAGTGTGCCAAAGAGGGAAGAACATGCTTTTTTCCTCCTTTTTACTCTTCCTTTGCACAGATACGTAGGAGCCCAAGCTAAGGACAGTTAATCCCGTTCTTGGAACCAGGACTACTTTATAGGCTGGGTTAGCTCTGAAAGACTCCACTGTTTTCTTTTTAAAAAACAAATGCTTGTTCTGTGCTGCATGTCAAGTGCAATCATTGCTGAATGAACTGACGCGCAAAGCCAAGTTCTCAGCTGAACTGGCGGAGCTCCATCAGTTCCAGGGGATAGGCAGCGCTTCATGCTGGTCAGGAATTTGGCCCACTGCGTTTGAAAGGGCTGAGATTATATAGACCTCACTTCTTTTCTAATGTGGTATAGGTCAAAAAAATATCCTGCACTGTGCAACAGGTTGGAGCAGCACAGTGGAGAATCTGCTTTTCCCTCTTCCCTCTCGTCGCTGATGAAAGCTGTCATCATTTTCTGTGATTTACGGCGTGCGCTTTTTTTATGGTGTCTCGGCCCTTTTTGGAGGACTGGCTTATCAGGATCGGATCTGGCAGATCAGATTATTAATGATGCAAATGCAAGATGTTGGCCGCTGGGGAGCTTGTTGTCATAAATGCTTGCCGCGGTCTTACGCAGTTCTTTTTCTTTTGTCCAGTGTTTAGTGTGTAGGAAACTCAGCCGAAGGTTTGTGTTGGACCTGTGCCTGTTCTGATTAAAGTGCAGAGAGAGAAATAATACTGCTTTGTGTGGTTGCAGGCTCCTCCGACCAACCGGTTTCCTCAAATCAGTGTAACAAGCAAAAAGGCAGCCGGAGTAGCGGCTTGAAGAAGATGAATTGAAAGAGGCTGAAGACTGATGTTTCAAGGACGTGAATTGATGTAGTGATGTACCTACTCTGGTGATAGGTGGTATAAGAAATGATAGTACTATGTGGTACTATGTAAGTAGTAGATGTAGAAATGCGGTGTTAAGAAATAACGAAGCTGGTAGAAAGTGAGACACGTACCCATTCCTGGAAAGATGGGCTTTGGGTTTGTTCTGCAGAGTTTGGTCATTACATGAGGCCGGGGGATGAACTCTGGGACGGCAAAGAGCAGTGAGACGAGGGGTCATTTGTTAAGCTTGGTGAGATACAAAAGGGAGCTCAGTTTAGATGTCAGGTCAAAATGCCCAGCACAAAGATAAATACCAATGGTATTTGTATAGTCCACACGCTCTGGCTTTTTGGTTTTTTTTTTTTGTTTGTTTGTTTGTTTTTCAAAAGTAAATTTAAAAAGGAGAATCGCCTTTATGCATCAAGGGACAGACAGAGATATCACAAATTGCATTTGAATTTAAACCTTAACTTCTTGAGAGTACACTTAAAGGTGAGAGGAAGAGCTGTTTTTTCAGACCCAGGTGTTCCACTTTAAGCTGCTTTTTAGAATTTAGTGCTTCTTGGAATTCAAAAACCACTGGATTTCATCACTGTGGATCAGCTCCCTGGTAAATGAGGACATTGGTGTGCTCCTGCAACCTGGGGCTTGACAAATGTGGCTCCTTAATCTGCTCCCAGGAAATAAAACAGGCTTAGCCAAAGCAGAACCGGTTCCCTCCTCTCCATCACAGCACCAGCGCACAGGTCAGGGCAAAGGGAAGGCCTACTCTCTTCAGCAGTATGGGCTTCTCCAGCTTTCTACTAGTCATAAAAATGAGGCACGCACCAGAGATGCTGTACAACAAGAAGGGGATCCATTTGCTACCAGAAAACCCCAAATTATTCCATCAGGGAAATTTCAAAGCCGTAGGGGATAGGATGTGCTTTCTGGCTTTATCTGAATCAGCTTTTCATGGAATACTTACGCTTTGACAAGCTGTCAGACTTTGATAGTTTGTGATTTGTAAGGTCGCAGTATCTAATGAAACCCAGACAGACGTGGTGAGGTTGGTGGTGTAGCTGCTACATGGCAGAAAATCAGGGATGCGACCTAGAAAAGAGACCGTGCAACACGTGGCTGATGTCTCCCTTGCATGGCTGCTGTGAGGCACATGCCGAGGTTTCGCTGAGGAAAGACATAAACTTTTACAGGCAAATCTGGATGGGATTTGATACCCTGCCTAATGCTGACTGACGTTAAAGGGACTTAATGGGTGCAAAAAGCCACTAGAAAATTGGGCTACTCAAGGTCATACAAATGGTGGTGGGTATTTGGTGTGTGCAATGAAGGTGGACGTACATTCGTCACTTGGCATCTCTTAAATTATTAAGGCCTATTCATTCTGCTGTCTAAAATCCTTGAAAACAATATCTTGTCGCCCGTTGCACTGTTTCACAATATTGTTTATCGTAAGCACTGTCGCCTCTTACCATTGATTAAAATGGTAACTTCCAACTTAATCTTCCCGTGGGAAGAAAGTATTTTTAGATATTAGTTTTCCTGCACTCCTTCAATATCAGGTTTCTCTTCATCACAATACTATTTTTAATTAAATCTGCTGGCCCTTTGTTATGAATTCTAATGTAAAAAAAGGCTGATTAATGCCCAGGCACAATACCTACTCTTTAAAAAAAAAAAATAAATAAAAAGGCCTGCTTTTTACCCTGACAGCCAGTTAACATCTAAAACATATACCTCTAACCATTTACATATGTCCTTGGCTTTTGGGATGTCTTCATCGAGCTGATGTGCCCGAGGCCTGACGTGAGTTGTTAGAAGATGCTGTCTCCGTTCCTGGGAGCAGAGCGTGAGGTGGTTGGAAGCTCAGAAGGTCTGGCCTGTGCTTGGGGCTCGAAGGTGGCTGCCAGCAGAAGACGGAGACCCACCTGCTCTCCTTCATCCCCACCGGTTCAAAGGGACTGGAAGCCAAGTGATAATTGTACAGTTTTGCTTTACAGTTAACTGAGTGTTGGAAGGAAAAAAAAAAAGTGGTTTCTTTTCAACTCTGTCTTGTCAAAATGCCAGGCGCCGCTTGTTTTTGACATTTTCAGCTACTGTTAAATAATAGTCTTGCTTCTGTCACAGCTAATGTTGACTTGAAGGCAGTTGTGCATTTCTCAACTCAAATGCTAAGCAGACAGACTTGGGTCTTGACAAATATTTTCCGGGCTTGCCCACGGCAAGTAAAAATGAGCTTCTAGTTAATCGTTTGTTTTAAAATTCAAATTGCTGAAATAGGCAATTAAAAAAAAATGACAATTTTCATCAAAATTTGCAAATTAAATGTCTCTTTGCAGTCAGCGCGGGTTCAAGAAACTGCAATAGATAATTGCTATTTGAAATCAGTGAAGTATCCAGCATTTTAGGGCCGTGAGGATTGTGGCTGTTCTGCCTTAGTAAACCTTGATTGATTTGGTAAATAAGCATTTCAACTTCTCTCTTTAAAATAAATAAGCAATTTTATTGCTTTATTGCTTACCCCTGTATGGGAGGTAAACAAGCTCTCGAGCAGTAACCCCATAATATCATGAGCCCAAGTGCCATCTGTCACCGAGAATTTTGTCCCTTTATGCACAATAGCTTCTTATGGCATTAAGTCCGTTGTAGGTTAATTGATTAGCAGAGATCCTCCTTTCAGTTGTTCCTGCTTTTCTTCGCTAAAGGACCATATCTCTCATCTCCATTTCCTTTTCTCTCTCCCATATTAGCATACTAATCACACTGAACTCCCACTGCTAAAAAACTCTATCCATTTTATACTGGGGGAGGGGAGGAGAAATAAACTGGCATTTCCTGGGAGATTTGCAGATGCTGTTTTATGAGGGTTAGAAGGGAGGAAAAGAAAAGAAGTGGTGGCAGAGGTGAATAATGCGCTGTGCGGGCTCTAGTATGCCAGTGAAAGCTGAGACTATAGCCACATAAATATTAAACACATTTGAGAAGCACTATTAAAATAAATATCAAAGACAAAGTTGCTCACGCATCTGTTTCTCCTCAAATTTTGCCACAGCGCTCTACATTTGTTTTCTCTCCAGCTGTTAACACCTGTCTTTCTGTCAGTGGTAATAATGCAATTTTAGGTGGGCTGCGGAGCTGACAGTAACATGAAAGAATTCTCTATTTTTGATATAAGAAACTCCCTTTTTCAGAACTCAAAAGGGCCGTGTGAACAAAGATATATCCTTGTGCTAATCCTTCAGAGCAGTAGATGGGGGTTTTGTTGTTGTTTCAGGGTGGATTTTTTTTTTTTTAATCAAGCTACAGAGAGTTGGGCTTGTATTGCACAGTCAAACTAGATGAGACATCCTACCGTGGGCAGCTACTGCTTGCCTTTGTAGTTCTTGTTTTATTGCTGACACACGTTCAGAAGTTGCGTGTGCGTGGTGTTCCTCTCTCCATGTGATGCTTGTTATCTAACCTCATCAAAAGGGTATGTTGAGCATTGATTGCTACCAGAGGACACACATGCAGCGGTGATGTCTTCTTTACCTACCTCTTAAACCAGCGCAGTATTCACAGGGCTGCCTGAAGAAAGCTTGTTTTGCCTTTGCCGTAGCCATCACGATGGAAGGATGGTATGAAGTGCCCACTTAGCTCGGCATTGAAGGTCATGGGACAGATCCTCAACTGATGTAAAGCAGGAGTGTCTATTTACTGTGTCTCTTTGCCTAACGCAGAAGAAAAAAGTTTTTTCTTCCTTTTGGCCCACAGAAGCATATCCTGAGACTTCAGGCAAACCATTGATGAACCACACCAGAAACATCCCAGATAAGGAAGAAATAATGACCTAAAAGTGTGTGTTATCAGCAAATTAACACTCTTTACCAAATATAAGTGTATTTTTCCGGCTGAGGTGTCATAGGTACAGGCTTAAGGCTGTTGAACCCATATTTAATCCTCCATGCCTTATCTAGCCCATGGGTGAAGAAGCTTCTACCCACTGTGGGAATGCATATTTGCATCTGTAACCCCTGCCTGTGAGTCCTAAGGTGAAAAATGTGGGTGAATTTTGCAGATGGTCTTTGATGCCAGCATGAAGCTAAGCTACATTTTCTCAAGAAATTACTGGGGGTGACTGTTATGTCAAATAGATGTCCCTTTCACCCCAGTCTTATCTCCAAGTTTAGTTTATCTTGAGCGATAAGTACAGTTTTGTCAGCTATTTCAAACCAAGAGTAAAGCTGTCTTCATCTGAAGGTCCTATGTCATGATTTGTGGCCATATTGTTCTTTCATTAATGAATGAAATGGGCTGATTTTCAAAAATATTCCATCGCATCAAAATTTGCAACCGGGGCACAAAACCTGACTTTGGAATAAATAGCCTTCAAATTCAGAAACTACCATCTCTGTCTTCTGTAGGAGGACATGGAAGTATCAGCCGCCTCATGGCCAGCGTGGTTCCTTCAGCCACCCCTCACAGAGCTTCACTGAAGTCACTCAAAACAACTGGCGAGAGGGATGCAGGCTCCCCCCCGGGAAGGCAGCAACGTTCCCTGGAACGATCCCGGTCCTTGAGCGGTTAATGCGGAGCGGTTGCAGCATTAATACCCGCCCTTGGCAGAGCGGCTTCGCTTCCCCACCGTGATTCCTTGTGCAATGGCTGTTTGTTCAGGCTTCACGCAGGGATGAAACATTTGACCCATTGTGCAGGACCGGGCGTGAGGGGAGGGATTTCCCGAAGCGCTCTGTGCTGGCTGCGCTCTTCTGCCATTAAAGCAGTTGGGAGGAGGTCGGGAAGAGAGGAGGGGTGTGTGGGGGAGATGGCTCATTGTTTCCAAAGGGCCAAGACTGAATGCTTAAAAAAAAAATTAAAAAAAAAAAATCCCACCCCAAAGATCTGCAAGAATTGAAAATTGAACCCAACTGTAACTCTGAAAAAGGGAGATAATGTTATTGCATGGGACACCCCCTCATGCTTTCTGTTTGCCACAGGGGCAGCACGTGCTTCAGGAAAACCTTTTTACGTGTTTAGTTCAAGCTGGAACATTTTCCTCCCCCTTGGGAAAAATCCCAAGGTGCCAAAATCCACTGTCACCCCACCCGAGTCAGTTCTCCCATGTTTTATGTGCTGTTAGTGCTGATGGGTATCCGCATCGTGTTGGAGCTCCTGGTGACTCTCAGAAACTCAAATATTGTACAAATTACAGCCAGGATGTTCAGGGAGCAGAATGTCCCTCTCTTAGCAGATGGCTGCAGCCCACAATGTCCTATAATCACAACATAAAATATTACTACTTTTGCATGCCGTGCTCGGGAAAACATGCCAAAATGTAGTGAGGTTTCATAGGATCAGAAAAGTTTCTTCAGTAGGAAATAATTTGTTTGGAGGGTTTGGCTTTGGGATTATTTTTCTTTTTTTTTTTTTTTTTCTCCCTTTCCTCCTTTTTTTCTGTTGTTACCAAATAGATCTGTCTTCAATCTGCAAGTACAATAGGTCTCTGAACAGAGGTAAACTGGAAAAGACCATACTTCACTAGAGAAGAGCCTGAGAGTTTAAAAAGTCCTATAAACCTATTTGGGCTGACCAGTTTGGCATCGCTTTAGAGGCCTTTGCCCTGGGAAGGTCATGGGGTTTGGTGGCTATCAGGACAGAAACCTCTAGGAAGTCAGTTGGCCCGATGTGACTTTAGCTGAGCATTGTTCTGCTGCCGCCAGGCGATCAGCCCAGATGATAAATGATGCTGTACACGGAGTGTGCAGAAAAGAGCATCCTCCCTCCTGTAGACAAATTACTTTCTGGTTTCTGCAGGCTGCATGGTTGTGATTTTTCCCCCTGGTGTAATCTGTATTGGGTGTAACGTTACATAATAAGCCATTAAAGACCAGTGATGACTAAGAAGGTAAGCAATCAAATATTTTACCCGAGACACATGTACACATCATTTATCTCACTTTTCTCACAGAAGAAATTAAACCAGTTTCCTTAGCTGTTAGTCCAAGGTAAATGAAATCCCGAATTCAATTAAGTGTTGATCTTCTGCCTCACATTCTCTGGGAGATGTTATTCAAATGTTGGGATAACGGAGGTGAGATTGGCCCTTTGAACGGCTCTCATCAAGTCCCAGTCCACACAGCTTCTCTCAGGGAGGGAAGAAATCAAATTAATTGGGTTATTCTAGAGGTTGTAATGTTATGGCAAGGAGCTTCTCACACTTGACAGAGAGGTTTACTGGCCAAAATATTCTTCTGTTCTAGACAGGGATGATAAAATTCCTGGTTTATACTATGGCAGTACCTACAATTTTTATCCAAATCATGTTTCTGTTACGCTTACCTTCTTATGAATATGTAAGCCCCAAACAGTCTGCTGATATAGATGGTGAGCCATAACAACTGGATAAAGCAAGAAAAACACCAGAAGAGGTGGTTTGGGTGAAAAACCCCAAAATCTTCTGTATAAAGAAGTCTTCAGTGTAAGTTGTCTGTACTATTTACATCTGTCCATGGGAAGGGATGAGGATACTCCTGTCTACTTCCCTGGTATTACTCAAGTGTTTCCTCGAGTTGTCTGGGAAAGGGAAAATCTGCATAAAATCAACTTAATTCATCATCAACACCTCAGTCTGAAGAGTTTCTTCCTGATGGGAAATTCCCAAGTTTTGCCAGATACCCTGAAGTTTCCTCCTCTCCATACTTTGCCAAAGCCTTAGTAAATTTAGTCTCAAATCCAGTGATTTTACAAAATGATGACTGAAGCACAGTTGCTGTCCCAGCTCTTCCATAGTCCCAGGCTGTGCAGCAACTTCTTCACGCAGATGTAGGAGAAATCTGTGCCAAGCAGCGGGGCATTTAGAATGAGAATTCACATCTGATGTTGTTTGGTTTTTTTATGTGCAATGAATTATACGTTTCCAGCCAAACTTGGAGCATTCAGTTTGCTCATCACAAAAGCCACCAGCACAGCTGGTAACCGTCACCCTGCCTCATATGATGGGGAGGGCTGTAAATAACCCCACAGCCAAATTTTGGGTGAACAGTGTGTGATTAGGGCTCTGCAATCCAACTGCAAAACATCACCATGCAAAGGAGAGAGCTCAGCGTGGAAGACAAACAAGACAGGACATTTAATGTCTATGTAAAAACAAATGTATTAGAAGCAGAGTCAGGCCACAGATGCTGAATAGCAATTGAAAGAATTCCAAAATTTGGGGATATTTCTATCAGTTTGAGCTTTCAAAACTTTCCGGAAGATTAATCCTCCAATTTTTTTGGACTTCTCTTGTATTAGAGGAGGCCGTGCGATGAACAATTTTTCCAGGCTTTGCAACACGTCTCCACCCAAAACTGTCCCACGTCTTTTCCCTTCACAGCGCTGACATTTGGATGGCGGTGTGCCTGTGGTGTTTGGTGAGCTGACAGCCCTCAACTTACGGAGGTGCTCAACCACCATGTTTTTGCTCCACTAAAATTTCATTCCGCTTGGGCTGAAATACGAAGTGTTAAAAAACTGCTGTTTCCCTCCTTCCAGTTGCATTCCTGAGGGAAATTTTGGAAGGCGGCCAAAGCCAATTGAATGCAGAGGCGGTGGGAACAGACTGTGCTGGGAGTGCCTGAGGCTGCTGGGACAAGCTCGGCACTGGCCAGCCCTGGGGAGAGGAGCAGCAGCACCATTTCCTCTACCCTCTTCATCAGCTCCTACGGTTCACAGAATGACACAATAGTGGAGGTTGGAAGGGATCTTCGGAGATCATCTAGTCCAACCTCCCTGCCAAAGCAGGGTCACATTGAGCAGGTTGGACGGGAACATATCCTGGTGGGTTATATCTGCACAGAAGGAGAATCCACCATCTCTCTGGACAGCCTGTTCCATTGCTCTGTCACCCTTAAAGTAAAGAATTTTTTCATCAGGTTGAGGTAGAATTTCTTTTGTTCCAGTTTGTCTTGTCACTGGGCACCACTGAAAAGTCTGTCCCCATCCTCTTGACACCCACCCTGTAGATATTTATAAGCATCAATGACATCCCCTCCCACTCTTCTCCAGACTTAACAGACCCAGGTCTCTCAGCCTTTCCTCATCAGAGAGGTGCTCCATTCCCTTAATCATCTTCATAGTCTTCTGCTGAACTCTCTCAAATATTTCCCTGTCCTTGAACCAGGGAGCCCAGAACTGGACACAATACTCCAGATGTCACCTCACCAGGGCAGAGTAGAGGGGCAGGATGACCTCCCTCGACCTCCTGGCCACACTTGCTTTAAATGCACCCCACCTTAGGGTGGAAGAGCTTGGACTCAGGCTTTTGTGGAGAAGAAGTCAACAGCCTGTAGCCCAGCACTGGGGAACAGCAGGGAAGGGCAGTGAGAGAGAGTGGAAGACAGGGAAAGGTTGTACTCCCCACATTGACTGCAGGTATCCAGAGCACAGATCTGCTCTCCCTCTGCACTGCATCCCCTCCTTCCACTGGAAAACATGACTATTAGTGCAGTGGTACCACACTCTGCTGCTTCTGGGCTTAAATGCTCATGTAAAGGAAAAGTGCTTTTGCCCTTACATATACTCAGAAATTGAGTTGAACCTCTTCTTTGAAAAAAAAAAAGGCAAAAAAAAAGAGCATAATTCTTTTTTCTTTTTTTTTGCATGAGCTTGACTGTTCAGAGACAAAGGTACACACAAAAATACAGTTCAGTGATTATGTTTTTGACAAGTTTGAACTATATGTTAAACAAAAAATAGAAAAGGTCACAAAGACATTCATGAAAAAGGTATTAGTCAAACAAGCATCCTTATGAGGAGGTGGCAGAGACTGCAGGGTGTCAGGGTCAAACAAGCAATGTCCATCCCTCCTGCAATAGAAGCTGATTCTTGTTCTCTGTTTTGAGGTTCCTTAATTACCAAAGGTACTTCGCAATAAGTGAAGACCATGAGGCAGGTCCATGTTCAGCTCCTGCTCTGGAAGGCTGCTGCAGAGCAGTGTCAGGCTGTCTAAATGGTTCTTATACTGTAGGAGAGCTCAGACAAGTTTTAATCCCTTTTAAGAGGATCCAGTTGATGTAACACACATGCCTCATGCTCCTTTGGACTCCCTCAGCTGCCAGCTCTGGCCTCAGCTACAGGAGATGGAGTCTCATGTAGGTCACCTCTCCTATCTGCCAACTCCATACCAATGTTTCAGATCTCCAGAGCTTCCCAGCACTAGAGACTTGTGTTTCAGCCACAGAGCTTCATCCTCTGGGTTTTAATTCCTCCACATATGCATTATCAAACTGTGTCTTGTTCAGAGAGCTTCAGGGAGGGGTAATTCAGTAACAGTCAGGAAAGGTTGTATGATCTTCAGTGCAAATTAGTACCCTTAGGAGAAGACAACATGCCCAGATTCTTAGATAAGTGGATGTCTTGCTAATCAGAAAAGGGCAGTATTGAGTCCAAATGTAATTATGTTCCTTTAATACTATCAGAATAACACATAATGTGACTACCTGGAAGGGCATTGCTAGGGCTGTGCCAGAAAGAGGTTTATTGCAGGTTTGGATGAAATTTAATCTAAATATTTTAGGCTCAAGAGTCATGTTGCTATGTTTTCTCTCTCATCCATGTTTTAATAGATTCTTTGCTCCCCAGGACTCGGCCAACAGGTTTGTCTCCTGAAGCCATGCTGAGCGCCAGGTCCTGCTTGAGGCAGGACAAAATGCCGTGAAAAACCCTGCTCCAGCCTTGTAGCATGGAGGCACAATGGTCCTTTCAGCAGTGACGTCGAGGGAAATTTCTTAGAAAGGTTTCTGCTTTTTTCCACATGGGAGTGTTTTCACTGTACCATCTCCAAGAAAGCTCTGTTCTGGCTCTGTTTAGCTCTACCTTTCCTCAAATATGTGACACATCACCCACCTCAGGGTGTCTTGTTTGCAAAATGGGCAGTCATCTTTGTTTTTCCTGGCAGAAATATCTGCTTGGATCTGATGAAAAGGGACGAGGTCTTCAGAGTTGAACAATTTAATGATGCAGACCCAGTGCGTGTACTTTTGGAGGCTGCAAGTCGCAAACCATCCATGAGCAAAATCATCCCAGCTCGGAATGTGCAGATGGGATGTCCTGGGGTTCCTGCAACAGGCTGGGAGCAAATAGTGAACTTCTGGGGACTTTTAAACTTAGAAAAAAAAATATGTAGGCAATGCATTGCATGGTTTTGTGACAAGTCTCTACAGACTGAGCACTCTTCAGAAGTTCAAGTTGCTTCCTCAGACTCTCAGACTGCATGTTAAAAATCAAGGGTTAGGGAATTTATACCACTTTTATCTCATTGATGCAGTGTGTTATTTTATGTTTCTGAATTAATCCAAGATAACGGTAAGCCTAGGTTTTATTATAGCTTGTCATAGTAATAAATGTAATTTTAAACAAGTTTGTTTCTTTTAAAAAGTGTTTTTAATTTAAATGAAAATTATCTTTACAATGCAATTGGAACTACCCACTCCTTTCCACCCTGATTTAATCTGCTCTCAAGTGTTGTGGAACCCAGCTAATTTCTAAAGCAAGGAAGTCCCAGAGATTAGATTTTTTTCATCACTAATAAATTTCAGTTTATTTCTAGTCCAAATGTGTTTAGCTTCAGCTTGCAGTTACCAGATATTTCTGTACCTCAGCCTGTTAGCTTAAAGAGCCCTCTACTGTCAGAAATTTCCTCCCCCTATATTATGTGTAGACAACAACCAGACTATTGCTGAATTTTCATTTTACTAAATTTCATGGACTGAACTAATCACTACAAAATAGATTTTTCCAAACACTGAATTGTTTCCATGGCTCTTTTTTGGAATCAATTTCTGGCTGCCCATGTGGATTTGCTGTGTTTGCAGGCAGGGAGCCCCAGCTCCTTTCTGGGAAGGCACAGGAGGAGGAGAGTACTGGTGAGACAGCAGCTGCGGCACTGCTGGCTTTCATTGCCTCCCTCACCCAGAGGTGTTTTGGTGCTGTAGCCCTGTTGGTGAGGACCAGTTTGGGACAGGCAAGGGAAAACATCAAACCATCTCAAGTGTCAAGCAGTCACACACCAGTCTCAGCTCTGGGTCTGAGGTCATCTTGAAGAACACCTACAGCCATCCTCACCCCTTTTTTATGGAGCCTGTGCGTGATCGCATGTGTGTTGTGAGGCCGGAGCACCATCAGACATTCAGCTGTATTAAAGGGACCTTCTTTGGAAACACACTATATTTGAGAAAAAGGGGCTGATTCAGCAGTGTAATGTGCTGGGTCCAATCGGAATAAAGGAGGGATCTCAGCTGCCTGGCACAGCTCAGCTCAGCCCACAATGCTGGTGATGAGGTGTCCCCCATCCCACCATCCAACTGGGCTCATGGTGTTCTGGGGAGACAAAACCCCTGAGAGGCTGATATTACTTGAGACATGCAATTTCTGCAAGTGTTATTTGTATTTATATATTTACCATTTGTGCATTTCGCGTAAAGAAAGAGCTGAAAAACAGCTGTGCCAATTTCCTTGCAGCCCACAATTTCCATATCCCTTTCTCTGTGTATGACCACTGATGCTACACAGGTTGTCCAAGGCACTGCCCTGCATTTAAGAAAACATTTTTATTTGGAAATGAGTGACTGGGGAAGAAAGGCATTCTGAGCTGCTACGAATTTTCACAGATTAAAACCTCTCTTCTCCTTTTTAACCAAAATATGGAACTCAGTGGCACATGATTTCATAGCGTGTGTTTCCTATTGTATCATCACTGAGAGAAGGATGCAGTAAAAGAAGGGGAAGTAATTTATTGTGGGGCCTTAAAAAATTGGTCCTGAGGTCTTTTCATGCCTCATTCAATAATTACACATGGAAATATTATGCACGTAGTATATAATCTGTCAAGCAATCAGATGCTTAGCGTTTTGAGCATCCGTGTCCCGTCCTCCCCCCCACCACCTTTGGGGGACTGCTGGCAGGCAGAAGGTTAGCTGTGTGGGGATTTGACGTGTATCCTTGGCAGGAGTTTGGGGGACCCGTTTGTATCGAGAGGGATCTCAACCTCAGTGGTGTGAAACCGACTACTCTAACTCCAGTAAAGGCAAATTCCCCAGGACACTGCTCTCTGAGCAGTATGTACCATGGGGGTAACCTGAGGTGTGCAGACTATTTAGAATGAACTTTAGTAGAGTTGAGAGTAGTTTCACCCTGTGTGTGACATCTCCCAATTAGGGTACCCTCCACGCTTGTATGAATTATTAACTTCCAAACCTGCTAGTTCAGCCTCTGACACAGAGCCATACGTCACCGCTAACTGGTGGTCACCTCAACACAGGCACCGAATGGTTTGGATCAAAGTTATAATTCATCTGACTTGGGCAGCCTATGCTTAAATCCAACTGGAACAACGCTAACAAACTCCAAAGATTACAAAATACTGGGGGCAAGCTAAAAGCTCAGTAACTTTCAGGAAGGTTTCTTTCTACAGGATTTTTTTAATGCTCATGAAACTTTCACATTCATGTTAGGGTTAGTCTAGGCATACCTGAACTGTAAAACTTTAATATTTTCATGTCAAAAATGATTTTGCTAAAGTTAACTTTCCCCATACTTTGACTTATCAGTTTCAGTTGTGGTGGTGTGCATTTCAGTTGAAGTTTTATTACATTATGTTGGCAGCACATTATGTTTTTTACACATGGATTTGATTGAGAAATGAAACTGGAATAAGAATGAGGTAGCAGCAGCATCTGCTGGGAGACGCAGCTAGTGCTGGTGTCAATCAATCTGATTGATTAAATATGGTGGCACACGTTTTATTAAAACAAAATGCTCTCCCCGAAGAAGACTATTATGCCAATATAATACACAGCTTTCCTAAAGAACGTTACAAAAGAGGTGGTCTGTTTGTGAAATACAATACTTGTAAATAACTGGAAAGAACTGAAGAGTTCAAATTACATTTGGCTGCTCATGGAAACAGCTATTTTATTGTTTTGGCATGCGGTAGCTGGTATTGTTATATGGGAAAGATGAGCAGCGCTGATGGAAGTTTAATTATTCTATGGGACCACAAAAAATTTTATGTGCTTACTGACGTTATTAAACAGGTCTGGGGCTGGAAAGAGCTTGGTGGCTTGTGACCAGGGTGTACGACAGACTGGCTCAAGGCTTGAGACGGAGGCAGTACCTGCCCACTCCATTCCTCGAGGAAATTAATTCATTTCCAGGCAGCCTTCTGGCTTTCTCTTTGCAGGGACAGGGCCGGCCTGAGCCTGGGAAGTGAAGTCCTCTGGGGATGGACGGTCATGAAAGGCACAATTACCTGCCCTTCCAGGTACAAGGAACGTCTCCGACTTGCCTTCTCTCTCGCAGAAACAAATAGGATGTGCATCAACTCCACCCCGAAATACAGCTGGTTTGCAAAAGAAACCATTTCATGGTGCATTCTCTTGTCTCCCCAGGGGAAGGTCAAGAGAAACAATGAGTCATATTATTTGAGGAGAGCTTAGAGGCTACAGTGATGGAGAATTTAGGATACAATAAATCTTTGTGGTGTTTCCTATCCACCTAAAATTATGGCTTCTGCTGGGTATCTTAAGGAGTCAGTAGTAGTTTTGGACTAGCTTCAGTGGAGCTGAGGTTTTACCCACTTCCATTTATATTCTACACAATATGATGAATTATGAAAACTTTTAACTGATGTCAGTATTTTACTCGTTTTCCTCCTAATGTAGACATTCATAATTTAACACAGGTTTCTGCCTGCTTCCTTCGTCCTTGTTAAATGTATCCAAATAAAATTTGCTTCAGTAAATAATATCAATATAAATAAGCATCTGCACCACAGAAGAGTGTGAGTGTGATGACTGGGAATCAACCAATTGTATGCTCCAACTGGACAGGGCTCTGCAGGAACAGATTACGAGGGTGCCATCAGGGTTCCTGCTGCCTGCCATCATCCAGGTGCATGAATTACAGAATGCCTAATATGCAGACGATGTAACACAGCAAGAGACTACAAGATGTGCTAGGTGTTGCCATTCTTGTTTTCAAGAAGAGGGTGCTCTTTGCTGAGCAATCTGGGTTCTTCAGATCCTGTGAGGAGAGAAGAAACGGGTCCTGGGGAGGGGAAGGGTCTTTGTTGGGACTGGCAGTGGAAAACAGGAAGGAGAGGGTGCTTAAAAGGGGAGAGAACAAATCTGTATGGGGAGCACCCATTTTCCAGAAAGGAAAAGATGAAAGACAACATAATATGTGGCAGAAATTATTAATATGATTTGAGAAAAGGGCAAAATGCACAGTGACAGTCACAATATAACAACATACCTAACATAGCACAGAGGAGAAAATATTAGGTTTCAGTGTTTTTGCTTTTATTGCTGGGGTTTTTCACAATAACCCCTCTGGGTCCCTTTTTCTACGTCAGAGCAATTCCTTGTCCTTGTGGTGACTTCTGTGGGTCACCTCTTCCAGCTTCAGTGCAAGTCCTTCCTTGCCCTGTTTTATTTTGGGAGGACAAGACACAACCTGTTCACTGCACCCTGATTGTCTCAGCACCTTCCGACCCCTGAGGCTGCTCCCCCAGCACCGTGCGACTCTTTGGCCACATAATTCAGTGAAATACTTGAGTGGGTGCTTGGAATTAAAAACCAGGCCAGCAGAGGATCTCAGCACGTTTAAAGTGATGGCATCAAAACACCATGAGTACAGATGGCTTAGACAATATCTGTGTCGAATGGTTAATGGCCAATTTGGAACTATTTTTATGATCCTACTGTTATTTCTCCTGAGAGATCTTTTCTTAGCAATCTAAGTAGAAAATAATAATGAGGAATGAACCCCTTGCTAGGCAACCTCTTCAACATGCAGATGGTTTCTGCAGTGACACTTCTGGTGAGGCTAATCTTTCAGGATTGAGATATTTTGAGAAACATGCATTTGTGGTTTATTTTTTCTTCTCTCACAAAGACACAGTTTTGTATACAAGTCTTTTCTCCATCCCCACCCACTTATTTGGTGGTTTGAGGCTTGATAACAACTTTTTGCATGAACAGAACATCTCTGTTGTACTTTGCAGACCTCAAAAATGTAGCTGATGAGGGTATTTGTACTGGCATGTACTTCTGCCTCCAGCCTTCATTCCTTCATGGGGACCCATTGGCTTTCTCAAAGGTTCACCACCACTTGCGTTATGTTTACTTGCAAACTTACCCTGGTGCAGAATTGTTCTGAAGAGCATCAGAGCTCTGACCTTACTTTACACTATGTTTTTCTAATATCCTCTCAAAAAAGAACCATTGAGGTCAATCTGAGCACGTTGATCTTTGGCAGCTGACTCTCCAATTTTTTCTTCTAAGTTTGCCTCCTTTCATCCTCATCAATCTTCTGTACTTCCCACCTTCACAGGAACTTCTCCATTTAGTTTTCTTGCTGCTTGGATGCTCCTGGGCTGGGAAACTTTCTAGTTTGTTGTGCTTATATTGCCACCCTTTCCGGATGGGGAAACTCAAAGGCATCACAATCTCTGGATTTGTGTTTCATTGCAAAGACAGGAAAGCAATGAGGGTTTGGGGAAAAAGCCTCAGCTTTGTTATACAAGCAGAATTAAAGGATAATTACTTCAGAGCATGTTAAATATCTGAATTAAAGCAAATGCAGTGACATCACCTGTCTTGGAATACCCTGACGGTGTAAAAACTACAGTTCACATCAGAATTTGATTTCATGGTAAAGTGCCAGACTGCACAGCAGTTCATGAGCACTGTGTGTCCTGTGCAGGTCTACTCACAGGGAGCCCCAGGAATGGCCTGACAGGAGAAATCACTTCAGCCATAATGGTTTAATCGCTGATAAACATGCATCAATATTTAGGAAGCATAGAGTGAAATATAGCATTTCATAAAACATTCAAGAACAAACTAAACACTGCTGAAGGAGTGAAAATAGCTTGACTGCACAAGACATTTTCCAGCCTTTTTCTTTAAATCCTTCATGAATCTACCCATTCTACAACCAGAGATTCATAGTTACAAATGTTAACTCAAAATTCTCATCAGTAACAACTGAAGTGCATGATGGTACTTTGCTGCATATTTTGACACATCTGCAAATGCTGGTGGGGAAAGGGCTTTAACTTGCTGCTAGCTATGATTAGCCCTGAGAGAAATATTTTGTACAGTGTCTCCATGGGATTTTAAAATCTTGATAGTTAGTGAAGCTTAATTAACATATATTAAAAAATAACTAAATCTAGTGCTTATGCTTTTGCACAGGACAAGGCGGAGACCTATGTTTACAAAAGTGGGTAAAATCGACTCTAGGGATTCTGACCAAAGACACAGCATAAAATTGGGACCTACTGACTCCTGCACAGCCAGGAATTTGCATATTATGATCTGAATAAAACCCACTGCTAGCTGGAAACATTTATAAAGCAATTAATCTGTTGTGTACATGATCACCACCACGTCAGAAGTGTTTTTGCTGGGCACAACAGACATTAATTTCTCTTTTTTGCTTCTCAGGACTTAGAAGCTAGTTCTTGATAAGGAAAATGCCCTAGAACAATGAGCTGGGAAGGAAGACCAGCTGGAACTCTGCTTTGTGGTTAGTTATATTTTGGAATCCTAAGTAGCTGTTTGCCTATGTCTATATTCATTAGGCAGGGATTTAAAGTAAAAAGTACACCATTCATTATTGTTACCGCAGCACAGACCTCTACAGCTAGCCCTATCAAATAATGCAAACCAAGTGAACAAACAACCAACATAATTTACTGTCAACTTCTGCAAAAACCTGGAAAAAAAAATCCCCTCAGTCCAAAATATTGTGGGTGGTTTTAACAACGTTGTCCACAGTGCATGAAATGCAATATTTTGGGGGTAGTAATTGCCGTTATTTAAACCTCAGAAAGCCGCAGATTTATATTTGTTCGGTTTCCCTTTAAGCTGGATAATAAATCTGTACAGCTCCTTCTGGGCTTTTTTTTTTTGTGTGTGTGTGTGTGTGTTTTTTTTCAAGAAAGACTTTTGAGAAGATAATATCTGCCTATATTGTTCCTTTTTTTGTTTTGTTTGTTTTACTTTTTAAAAATCACAGAAAACATTTTAATTGCTGAGTTGCTCTGTATGGAGCAAATTGCTTCTTTAGACATACTGTACTATAATTACTGAAGATGCCATCACATATACATATGCAGAAACCAGCAGTCAATTTTGACTCAGAAGATAATACACCAACTGTGTATTAAGTTTAATGTAGATTAATGCGAGTTGCTTTCCTTTGCATGTATGTACACAGGTACAAATAATTAAGATTAATTCCACTGGATATAATGGCCTTCACTGTGCACAGTGCCATAAAATTCTTCTTTAATAGCTGTTAATTGGATGTATTTGCTTTGATGGTGAAGTCCTGATTAGTCTTGTTACCCTACAACCCCTTCCCCCTCCCTTTGCTCACTTTTGTGCTTAGGAAAAGATTTATAATAAGGGAATTGCAGCTATGCAGTTTATTAGCAAAAAAACCCAATACATGTACCTGATTACATGTTTTAGAGGTTCAGCTAAACAGGGGGTGCTCTGCATAATATTTGAAAAGTAGAGGTGAGGCACATTTTCATTTTTTCTTCTTTTCCCCATACGATGTTGTTACAGGTAATAACTCAGATTTCCTGCTGGATTTCTCTGTTTTTTTTTTTTTTAAACTAGTTTCTTTCTTTGGCTTCTGCATTGAACCTGCAGAGTTGCTCAGTGGTAACAGGAGAACCACAGTATCTTCAGTAAGCTCCAGCACCAGGTTGTCAGGCGTATGGCTGGAGTTAGGGTCTGCTTTCTTATGATGATTAAATGCATTTTTTCAGGAAAATAGTAATTATTTCTCCATCTCTGTTCTCTCAAACACAGTAAGCCTGAATGTAAGGGACAGGGATATCCATGTGTGCAAATCAGGATGTCTTCACTGAAGTCTAAGTGGATGCTTGATTTGTGCTGAAGTTATGGCCCTATTTTTTTAAGTAACTTGTTTTCAGCAATAATACTTTTCATTTGTTATCTCCCAGGAGCACAGTTCTTTTTGTGGATTTCATGTAGGATGGATATATAAAGGAAGAAATTGAAGGCACAGCTCCAGCCTAAGCCAATGTCTCAGACATGGCTGCCCTGCTCTTGCCCACGTACCACCAGCAGTTGTCCTGGGACATCAGCCCAACTGCACGTGGAGCTGGGGCATTTTTTCCTGCTCGGAGCCGTTTTAAGTACCTGAGCCCAGCTACCCAGGAGCTGTGACAAAGCCAGGCCTGACCCCAGGAATTCTTCACTAAAGATTTCAGCTGAGGTCCAGTGATTCAACCTTACTAACAAAAATCATCTGTACTCTTTTATCATTAATACACTGGCCCAGTGCCTTTACTCATGTGAGTACGAACTCAGCAGTTTACTGTGTTTTCTGCTCCTGGTGATCTCCACAGGGCCCAGTGATGAGGACAGGGCTTTTTCCATCTCCTTCTGCCCCTTCCCATCTGCCCTGAGCCACTGGATGCTGTCGGGACACAGCCACTTATATGAAGTGGAACCCAGCTTGCTGTGGTTTGCGCTGTAGAAAATAGGTTCTCCCCCAGGGAATACTTCAATTAAATGTCTGTGAGGTCTGGTCTAATGCCAGGGAGGCTTTGGTGGGACCTCATCCAGCTGAGGATGGGCTTCTGCCTTCCTTCTCATCTGCTGCTGTGTTTAGTGAGTCAGTGTGCTCCAGCAGCCAAACAGGATCCTTAAAAATGTATGGGTTATAAATGATCAACCTGATTAAAAATTGCTGCATAAAACACTCCACGGAGGACACGCTAGTACTGCTAGTTGCATTAATCATTGCTGTTTATGTCCTTTAATTAGGAAAATTGCTGTACAATGTGGGTTTTAGAAGACATCTTCTGACAGATCTTCAGTGCTTCTGACTTTATCTCTGCAACTGAGTTTGCCGCTTATATTATTTGGATCTCTTACTGCAGCCAGGGGAGGTTCAGACAGGACCAATTCCTGAAGTGTTGAAATCTGAGAAGGCCCATCACGATGCCCAATTACACCTTCGTCTGGGCATCTGACTGAATGATTTGGGGACTGAAAGAAAAAGTCTTTTATGAGACTAATAATCTATGGAACATTAATATGTAATTCTCTCCCCTCCTCCAAAAAGGAATAATTCTGCATCATAATGACAATTATAAGAAAAGTTAAAAAAAAAAAAAGGACATTTCTTTGTAACCATGCTTAGCAATTATGTGCTTATCGGGAGTATAAAATGAACAAATCTGCAAAAGCTGGGTGACAGTCAGCAGAAGCAATTAAGAAAGGTGTTTGTTTTACTGAGGCCTCTCCCATTTTAATTTCAGAAGTAAAGCTCTATCACTGAGTTTGTGGTTGTTTTATTCATGTTTTTAATTACAGCCCATTTACAAACTTGACTCTATATGCCCTAGGCAAGGCTGTATTTACATGTTCTTCTGCCTAAAGACCCTTCTAGAAAGGAGAGGGTTAAAACCAATATTTGTAGATAAAGAGGTAAACATATTTACATTCAGTTTTTCACACTTTATGCATATGTCATGCAGTGAATAGTTTTAGAGGTATGTTTGTACTATCTCTCCAGAATTTTTACAGTCTGCAGGACACAAAATCTCTATAAAGTGACTTATTGAAATAGAAGCAGATTGGTAAAACCGTTTCTCTCTTATGAACTGTGAAGAATGATCCTCTAAATGAAATCAGGAAGGAACTGGACAGAATCTTGTTTAATGGTGTGACAAAATGAATCACAACTATTCCAAGCATCCATCACTGCTAAAAGGGGACCACAAATGATCTGTGAACTACTATATATTGATTACTCATGTACTACAAGTGTCGGATTTAATGTTCACACACCATGGAAAGGCGGCAGGGACAGATGGTGCCTTAACTCTTCTTTGATAGATTTTAATGGTGAAATATTGATTTCTATCTGGCCAAGGCCTGTTGTTAGGGGCCAAAGTCATTTGTTGGGTATAGCCGGACACCCAGTCTGCTAGGGGTAATCAATCATTTTTGGCAAGGCAGGTGAAATTCTGAAGAGAAGCACCTTGGGTTCCCAAACTGTATCGAGATGAGGCTGAGACCAACATTTGCGCATGCACGCCCCCTCTCCCCCCACGCACGCATACAAAAAGACTCCATGAAATTGTGCTTGTAAAGAATTATTAATGATAAGACATGTTTACTGAGGAGAGTCACAGCGAATCACAGCTGACATGAAATAGTCTGGGAGCCTCGGAGAGAAAATGAGCTTCTCGCTAAAAGGGACTATATTTTATTTAAACATCCGTCTAGGGCTGAAAACTCAGGTAATCTGTTGTGTTACAAGCCACTGGCTGTTCTTGCCATCCAGAGAGATAACAGTGAGGAGCTAATAGGAACACATCAATCACAATCAGGCTGCAATTCCACCGGTGTCTCCTCTTCCCAGCTCCTTTTTAAGCTCCTTAATAACGATGATAACATAGTTCTGGGCTTGTGAGAGGGTTTCTTCCCTTTGAGGGTCATATTCATAAAGCGAATGGCTTGCAAAGTCAGCATCTCACTCCGATGGAAGGGAGCTGGGGGGGTAGGGGGAGCAGAGGGACGGGGGGATTGCAGGTGGGAGGGGTGGTGGGGCAGGAGGGGGGAGGCTTTCCCCAGCAATAAATCCGTGGACGCCCTTCTTTCCCCTGACACCCTTCCCAGGAGAGGATTCCTGTTCAGAAGCGGACGGGAAAGGATAGCCTCTGCCCAGATGTGCCCCAGATGTGGGAAGCCAGTGGAGGCTGATTTTTCGTTTAGATTATCTTGCTTACCTAATGATTTTTGCTTCACTGCTCAGCTCGATTGTGTTCACTAGGACGGCAGGCTATTAAAATGTCAAGGCGCATTGAATTGTTGTTATCAAGGAAAGAGACCTTTCCAATCAGCCCGTGTTCCCCGGGTTGCATAAAGGCGAAGAAGGGTTTGGAGGAGGAGGAAGAAGACCTTCTTCATAGCCAAGAGCGGGGGGAGAGGTGCAACGGGGGTGTGTGGGGGTGTGTTTGTGTGACTGCATGCATGCAGATGTGTGCCTGTGCCTGCTGTAGTGTGGTGCGGTAATTAAAATGCCATCTTTTATAACAGGTATTAGACGTTTCTCTCATTCACATTTACAAGGGGAGATGAAACTTCGCCCCGTTGTGCTTTTCACTGCAAGCCTGGTAAAGAAAATACGGGGAGGAGGAAACTTGTGTGGGTGAATCACTGGCCCCGCATACTAAGGAGCTGCTGGGCTGGGCTGAAGGAGAAAAACAAAGGCAAATGCCTTCCTCATGTCTGCACCTGCCTTAAGGCTTGATAAGAAAATAAGTTCACTGACCTACTGGGAAAAACACTGGAGATTGTCCGGTATCACAATATTGAACAACTGGTGACAGGATGATACAAACCCAGCACATCTGGAGACACAAAAATCCCCTACCTCTCGTCACCACCACCGCCTTGTTCATATAATTGCAGAGCAGTTTATTACACAGAGGCACATCAGATATTGCCACGATTGATTTTTTTCTTTCTTCTCTCGTAAACTATACAGTACATCATATTGGTTAGGAAAAAATATATTCTTTGGATTTACTTCTCTTTGTTTAAATCATTTCACAAATATTTTGCTTTCCCCCTGTCATTTCTCTTTCATTTCCATTTAAAAAAGATGGCTTTGTTTTTTGCTTGTATACAGTTTTTGTAGAATAATGACATCTATCCCGTCCCCCATGCATCAAGCATCATTGATTGGCCAGAACATCATTGTCACTACTG
Source organism: Nycticryphes semicollaris (assembly GCA_013400055.1). Taxonomy (NCBI): domain Eukaryota; kingdom Metazoa; phylum Chordata; class Aves; order Charadriiformes; family Rostratulidae; genus Nycticryphes; species Nycticryphes semicollaris. The sequence goes on from VXBJ01003633.1 coordinate 3,856,250, forward strand.
GGTGTTCATCTTCCACTTGCTGCTGGCAGGTCCCTCATCTACTTTCTCTCTCTGTCTCTCACATGCCGCACGCTCACTCACAACAGGCATGCCTACTTTCTCTTTTTGCCCAATGTGCATTTCTCTCAGTGTGCTTGTACTCTCTCTTTTACTCTCCTCCTCACATGCTTTTGCCACCTCTCCCTCCGACCTTGTGCTGCTGCATGGGTCCATGGGCACATCCCGCAGCCAACTGCTCCATTCCGTAGCAATCGTCAGTGTGGGCTGCATTGAGAAGCCAGGAGAAAATAAATCCTTCTATCTTTTACCACATTGTTTCCAATGATTCACGAAAGTTTCTCTCACAATATTTGATTCCCTGACATATTCATGAATGAGGAGGAGAGAGTGCTGAAGGGACTGCAGGAGTCCTTGCAGTGGAAAAGGTGCACCCAACCCTCTTTTCCCCCCACGTTGTTGCTCCAGCTGGCCTTAATTTTTACTCTGCCTTACATTTCCACTCTTCACATCTGTCTTGGGGCTTGTCTCTATGGAAAAATTATTGCACACAGGGCTGGGATGTGAATTAATAGTACATCCCTGCAGGGAACATTGCAGGTACAGTGAGGACTTGTGCACAAGGACGTTACTGTTGAGCCAGCCAAGGTGTAAAGCTCCCATGTTGTGGCATTGTGGCACCAGCTCCTCAGCACACGCTGCTGGTGCCCACAGGGTCTGCATGGCCCCTCCCCAGCCCAGCCAGGCTCCACACACTCAGTTGTCCATATGCCCTATGGCACATGTGCTTCTCAACCAAGAAAAGCCCAGATGTATTTGCTAATTTGCATCATCCCATATCTGTGCTCCTGATACTCCTTGGTAAATTTATTCCTGCAAGTTGCTGGAGAGGTAAGAAAGTGGTATTAACCCCTGTTACGGAAGGGAAACTGAGGTGAGAAAGCACCTAGTCCCTGAACACTGTATTCTGGTTATTAGACGAGCTTTCATTTCCATTAAACTTTTTTCTCATGTCCTCATTTCTCCTCTCAATGTCTAGAAGTTCCCCTATTTTTCTTTCAAACCGTCGTTTCCGCAAGCAGTTGTGTTTGGCTCCACCACCGATGGCTGTGAACCAGGCATCCAGCCCAGGAAGAAGTGAGGCTCCTCCACTCACTTACTAAGTCAAACAGGTTGACCTTCATCGTGGCCCAGGTGTGGGATCCTCTCATGGCACCACACAGGCTTTCAGCCTGCCTCTGCTTCTGGACATGGTGGATTACCAGATGGGATGGGGAAGGAAACTACTACCTTCAAGGCCAAAGCAAACAAATGATATCAAGCAGGCTGACATAATTTTCCATACCTATTCTGGGCATGGGTTAAATCCTGAAGTCAGTCAGTGGCAATCCTTCTACTGATTCTGAAGGCTGGGAACAGTTCTGTAGTGGCTTGGAAGAAAAACAGCTAAAAACCTTCACTGCATTCTTCTATGCACAGGAAAACAGAGCAAAATTCTCCAAGAGGAACCAGCATGGATTCTTGCAAAGCACGGGAAGGTGTTGAAAGGTGGGGCAGTGCAGCAGAGCTGGGAAGCCACCCACTGATCTGTGCTTTTGCCGACACTTTGCTATACTTCATAAATATTTTGGAAGTCTGCATTAATTTCCTTGATTCCTCAACACACCTTCAAGCAGATCTTATCATTAACTCACTCCATGGGGGCTTGTTCTCCTGGATTTGGGTGTATCAGCACTTCTGCTGAGAGAGACTTAAGACTATACGTAACTCAAGCAGAACCAATTATATAAACTACATTTTCCTTAACAATCTACGGGCTGAGGAAAAAGAAAACCTGTAGAGCTGTAATCCACAGGGTCCTGGACAGTTAACAGGATGATAAATTAAAAGCAGAAAGCTAACCTACCTTTTCTTTCAAGGATGGCCAAAGTCAAAAGTCTCAACAGAGCTAAAGCTCAACAGCAGAATACTTCACCAGATAGAGATCACCAGCTGAAGAAGACAGAGATCAACAGGGAGAACAATTCGTAGCACAAGACAATGCTGTCCTACTTCGTGCTGATGATGAGATGCTCCCACTGCCGCTGGTGTAAGAGCGTTCAGAGCGTGGCTGTTTGTGAATACTTGTGGACTTGTACCTGTAGTTAGGCAAAGGGGAGAGTTTTGTGCCCAGCACAGTGGGGTTTTGGCTTACAGCTCTGATGTTTAGGCACTAGCATTCAGGAAAAGAGCTACATAAAGGGGTGCAAGAAATGTGCTTTCTCTGAAAAGTGCAGCATGTGTCCATCCATGCCCCATGTTTAGGAACTTCTACCACTGAATTCTCCACACCTTGAGCCTGTTTAGGTCAGTAGTGTCAATACCGTGCCTCAGGTGAACTTACATCCAGCAGGAAACTTGTTATACTTCAGTAATATCTCAAAACATGAATAATTGTCCCTACTTGCTTATGGTTCAGTCCATACCCTCATCCCAATGCTACAGTGTGGCCTCCCAAAGCTGGCTGGGGTAAAAAATTTGTCTTCTTTTCTGAGAGACAAAAACCATTCTCTGGATATCGCAGGATGAAATGGATGTCAGCAAAGATGGGACAAATTCACAGCATCGTTTGGAAGAACCTGCTACCTGAGCCTCTCAGTCTGTCTGATGCAGCAGCTATTTGCCACTCCTGCTGCTCCCCCACCTCTCATCCCGAGAAACCCAAAGGCTTTGCAAAATGATCAAGAAGATCTAAGCTTCAGTGTCAAAATGTAATTTCAGACATCTAAGACCTACTTCTGCATCTGGCCCCTTGTGCAAGAAAAACCCTTAGTACAGGCTATTACATTTAAATGTAAATTGAGTGGGACCAGGAGAATTGGTTCCTGAACTGTGCCAAAACCCCTGCATTAAGAAGTTAAGGATGGTATATATATCAATCACACCAGCATAAAACACATCAAAGCAATGTAACTGTCCCCCAAGCAAGCATTATAATTCACAGAAAACTCAGCTGAAGTTGGCTCAGTTAAAATAGCTCTTAAGAGAAAGACTCTGAAAAGTTCTCGATGATCTCTTGCGATGTCTTGCAATAACCTTATAATTAGGATTAAAACTTTATTTTCTTTGGCTTCAGAACTTATGTTCTTCCCTGGCTGCTCACTTACCTCCCCAGGCGACTTCCGTGGTGCAGTGGATCAGTCGCTGATGCCTGGATTTGGAGAGGGTCAGCCCTGCTTGACCACGGTGCACCTTCTGTTTGAATTCAGCCCATTCTCTGGGGACTTTCACAACCTTACAACAAATCCCTAGGCTGACACCACCAAAGACGTGAGGAAGAGGGCAGAAACATGGGAGCTGCATTGAAAGAGCTGGTTCAGCCAAACCATTTTTGGGGCAGATGTGACCCAAATCACGTCCTGCTCTGTTTGAGGATAGGCAGCAGCTGCCTCAGCCTGTGGGCAGACATTCCTGCAGCCGCAACGGGCTACAACCACAGAGCAGCTACCAGGTACACTGACACTATCTTTGCTTTGCAGGTCCTGGCTCCTGGGACTTCAGAGGAAACACAGTATTGTCCAGGGCTGACCACGTACATGTAGGATGAGGGTAAAGGTGCTTGCAAACAGCTAGTGGCCAGCCCCCTGCTCTGGCCAACCTCGACTCTATATTTTCCAAGGGCTCCTACTAGCAGTCCCAATCTGTACTCTCTATCACCTTCAACATGTCAAGGCAGAAATGCCCTGAGGACCTCCTCAGACATAGCCCAAGCTGTTATGGCTCTGGGATCCTCAGAGCAAGCAAGGGAAGCAGGGCCAAGCCACAACTAAGCCGTGTCCATTTGTTTGCATACCGCAGATTTATTTGCTAGCAAAGGAGCTGTGCAGGGAATGGGAGCAGAGGGCACGGTTGTTGATTGCAATGGAGCACCTTGAAGAAGCTAAACTAGTGCTGAAAGCAGAATAATTGGTGTAGCAGGAGGCTGTGCCCATGCTAATAGTTTTTACTGAGATGAAGCTTATTAACATGTGCACTGGTGCATCTGTATTGCCTCTGGGACTCAAACTCAGCACGGTTCTCTGCCACGCTGCACAGAGGTTTTACCTTCCTCTGACCTTGCTCAGGCTCCTTTGTCCTATTCTTCTGTGCTCTGAGTTAACCTCTTGTCTGCTTAGGCTTAGATCCTGTGTTTTAAATCCAGGCCAACTTTTTCAAGTTTTGCACATGCTAAAGAGTCCAGTTGCACTAGAAGTATGTTGTGTTCCATAGTTATCATGCTTTTAGGTTTGTGGAAAGTTTGTTGTGCAGAGCACACTGCAATTAATCATCCCATCTCTAAGATGAAATTTTAAGCTATTACAACTGATTGAAAAACCTCACTCTGTGCTTGCCCTAATCTTGTTCTTTGGGGAAAGAGGTGTGTGTTTACTCCACACACTTCACAGACTGAATCCCTGTTTGGGAGAGAGAAAATAAAAAATAAATCTTGCTTGGAGTATCCAGACTATGCCCTTATTTAATCTATAAATATAAAGGAATAGTAGTGTAACTTTTGAGGACTAGTATGAAATAAGTCAAGAGAGAAAATGTGCTCTCTGCGTCTTATCTCTGCTGTGAATTGCAAGACAAACCAAACTGCTGCCTCCCGAGTTACTGCTGCTAACAAAGTTTAGTGGAGTGTTTTCCAGGGTGTTACCTCTTATCATTGATTGTGAAGACCATAACAAAGCCCAAGTAAGGTATGTGACAAGCATAACTTACCACATGCACAGTTCAACCCTAAACGATTAAATCCCCCCGCAAAGGCATTGATATTACTCAGAGAGTTTCCAGAGAGGAGAAAAAAGAAAGTTGACATGCTAAGATGTTGGGCTACCACCCCTCCTATAGTGCGAGATACAGGCTGTTGATAATCACACAGACAGGGGTTGCAAAACAGCATTCCACCTGGCTGCACGAACCACTTGTCTTGCATAGTTCAGGTTATAACCCATCCAGTGCTTCCTTCCCCTTTACAGGCAGTTCAACCAGAGCAAGAACAAGCCTCAGCAAACATCAACAGTTAGGTTTGGGCAGTGTTTTGCTAACAGTACCAGCCACCCTGATCTGCAAGTTTCATCTCAAAGTACCCTCCACTTAGCCGTATTCAGAGGTTATCCCAGCCCAAGGCCTCTTTTCAACAATGTTCTGCACTAAAACTGAACACTGGCTAATTAAGTAGGCAGATTTTGGCCCCAGACAGCTTTAAGACGTCTTTTGAAGACTTCTAGTTTGCTAGTTGTCCACTCACTGTTGCCCCATTGAGACGATCTCAGCGTAACCCCGTGATGTTCCCACGGACAGGGTCACTGTTCTGAGAATCAGTAGATTTTGCTACTTCATTTCTTTTGTGAAATCCAGTTGTTTTTGCACTGAATGCAGCTCATCTCTGGCATATGTGATTCAGATCAGGCAATCATCCTACACAGTGTAAATCAATGAGGTGAAATGTAGCCATTGACAGCATTTACAATTCTGCCCATTACTATGGAATCCTCTTTCTCTAAACGGAAGGGGCTTTTATGAACCCATTGAAGCAGAGCTGACAAAGCCTTCAATACTCACTGTCGCCTAAATACTGCAAAACATAACAGTTATAAAAGATACATGTGGTGCGTATTTATAAGGATTAGAATAAGCACTTTGTTAAATTGCTGCAGCACATTTGTCCCTTTTCCAGGATACTTATAAACCTTGGATATTTTTGTCTTCCCATGAGTAAAATAAACACTTGTCTGCGGGCTTCCAAAATCTCTCTGCTTTTCTAAGTGCTGACAGTGCAAAATATGTACTTCTATGGCTGTGTTAAAAAAAACCCATGCAGTGTAATTATTCTTTATGCTAATATAAGAGACTAGTAAATGTTCCTACACTTCTTGTAGGACTAATTACATTTCAGTAATGTGAATGATCCCTGGAGCCGCAGCTGTTAAATATTTTTGGAGCGGTAGCGAGGGAGTTTGTTATTTGTACACACTAGAGAAGTGTGGATTTGCAAAACGAAATAGCACAGCTCTAAGGCAGTAACAGTCCTTCCAACGTCACCAGCCTAAGTCAGGGTAGGTGTAAGACGGGGAACCCATTAGCTGGAGAATTTGCTGCTTCCCGTCTGATACACCAAGTCCTCGCATCCAGAATCCAGCTTTGGCAGTGGTCACGTCAGACCCCAATTACAAGCAGCTCATTAGGAGCTGCCGAATGAAATGCAAATTGTATAGATTGTGTAGATCTAAAAAAATGCAAAACCACATCTTTTTAAATTGGCTAAAATAAATGGTTTACTGTAATATGCAGATTAGCAAATAAAGCCAAAAAGGAGCTAAAACAAGCAAACAGTAATTTCAGATAAAGCAGCAATTCCTTGTAAATATCCTGTAAGAAGCTGGAAAGGTGACCCTTCTGAGAAATACTTTGGTTTTGGGCAAGGAGCTGACAGGGGGACGGTCACGTTGAAGCTGTCACTGTCTCGTCTTCACCCTCTCTACTCTGCACGATAGCAATGCTTACAATACTCTACAACTCAAGCTTCTGCACAGCCTACTATGTTTAATATTGCATAAGTGCTGCTCACTAAACGTGTCAGTCAACCTCTCTACTCCAGGGCTGGTTTTGCAAGTTCTTTAACAAGTTTTGCGCCAGTCATAGCTTCAGTTCTTCCATAGACCATCTGGAGGAGCTGGGAATGAAGGCCATCACTATCTCCATACTTAACAGAGGCTCCATGAAGATGAATAAAGCTCAGTAAATGTAGGCTACATGCCTGGCCATGTCCTTTTTCTGCCCAGTGTTGTAGTCTGAACAGGGCTTGATGCTCTGGCTGGTCTTCTGCCCAGGCCACTGGAAATCTTGGACAAACAGATGACACATGTGCAGCTACTCTGATGCATAGGGGTGCTAAGCAGACGGTCTGCAGTTAATTCTGAGCATGCAAAAATCAGCAATTATAGATTTTTGGATCCAGAAAAAACCCTAGACATAATTGGGGTTTTTGTTTTTTGGAGGTTTAGGTTGGATTCATAAACTCAGTCTGCGTAGTTAAAAGGTCAAATGACTTACTGTAATGGAGGTATATTCATTGCACGGGAAAAAAGCCATACTCTTGTAAAAAACTGAGTGCTGTATCACAACAAAATGATGAAATTAAAGCCACGATCATCCCAGCAAAGGTGTTTATTTGCCTAGTGTCCTTAAACTTCTAGCCTTCCCTAGAGAGGCACTTGTAATAGTTTATAGATATGCTCTCCTACCCTGTTACTGCCCCTTCTCAAACATCCCAGGAAACTTGCAGCCCTGATCCAGGTGAAGCCATTCCCATTCTACACTTGGGTAGATCAATCTGGATTCCTTAGCCACATCTGTGAGCAGCTACTAGTGTAACCTGCTTGGGCTGTTCATTTTGAATTAGTCCCACACCAGAGCTGGGATGCTGCAAAACAGGTAGTTTGGGTTGGGGTCAGGAACAAGAGCATAATCAAGCCTGCTGCTGCTGGGATATAATGCAGGGTTGGGAACAGAGGGATGTCCATTAGGGAATGGCCACCAGTGGGTGGAGCTGGGTGTGACAGAAATGAGCTAAAGATGCTGAGGAAAGGGAAATCCTTGGCAGGAAAAAAGAGACTAAAAAAAAGAGAGAGAAAAGGCTGAAAGAAAAAGGTGAGATTTAAAGAGAGAAAGCAGAGGTGGAAAATCTTGAAGAAATTAGCAACTGACAGAAGGAAATTAACATTGGGGGACAGGCTGAGAAAATTTGGAATATTTTTCTTCAGTCTATTCCTTTTCCCAATACAAATTCCAGTTTTCACCTTTAATGTAGTCATTGAAGACACTTGAGAGAAGGACAAAGCCCTATTTTAAGTAAGCCTGTGCTGCTCATAGCATCTCGTCGAAACCTCTCTGGTCTCCGAGCAAACCAACTCTTTGAGTTTTGAGTTTCCCAGTGCAACACCAGATTGCCCCCAAAACTGTAGCTGCTCAAACCTCATACCTGTTGCAAACCCTTTGTCTTACTGGTGGGAAAAGAACCAAAAGCCATCTTCGGAATATGTTGCCTCCTTCCTGGAAATGAATCTGCTTGTAGTCAGCGAGTCCTTCCCCACAAGAGTTAATGTTTCAGATGTGAAAACTAGGAATAATACTAACTTAAAAACCTTCTCAATTGAATGTTTACCTGTTTTCATAGAGGTGGAGTGCAGCTCTCCAGGATATTTGCTAAATCGTCACTCAACATCCTGCACCCAGAACACATGAAGGGACAAGGGCAAAGAGAATCAGCAAGTGTCTCTGCTCTCTGTCCTGCGCAGAACCAGCCCATAATGTTAGGAAATGAAATACAGACATTCACTTAGGCTTTCTTTCAGCCAAAGAAGCTGTGAAATAGGTTTCTGAACTGTGCTCCAAACCTCTCTTATGAAAGCAGCCAATGCATGGCTGAGATGGCATATTTTTCATGTCTCCACACCCCCTTTCTCCTTGTGTTCCCTCTCTCCTCTTTAAATCCTTCTTCCTGATAGAGAGGGATCAGAGCCAAAAGTTCCCTAATTCTGGAAACTGCTTGAGTCTGAGGTTTTGACTTAATTTATCTTTACCTGATGATGTGAGTGAACTACAACCCTGTTGACTTCTGTAGTGTTATCCAAGGCTAAATCAGGATATCCCTGATCCACAAAGGAACCATTGTACAGCATGTTGGCATTTGATCATGCTGGAGAATGAAAGCCATATTTGAGTGAGGCCTACAAGTGCCTCATTACTGCACTGTAAACAACTGGATATTACAGTAATGGACAAGGCTTTGAGTGCTACGAACGGCTTCACATTCACTTTATTGATTTGCAATGTGCACTGTGATGGTCTGCTGTAATAAATACAAATGCCATAGTGTAGAAATGTCAGAACAACTTATTAAAAATGTGTCTCTTCCTTGCTCGTGCAGTATGGTATGTACGTCTGCACAGCTGCAGGATTGTGGTGAGGTGTGGATGAAGCTGTGGCTCAAAATTCAGCGTTGCAAGAATATAAATTCAGCATATAAACAGAACCTGTACTGGTCAGCCCTTTCCTTTTGCTTTGTGCTTCTTTGTAACAGACAAGACTTCTCCTGTGCCTCAGAACATATTTCACATTACAGAAGAGAATAAATGTTTCTCACATCTCAGGAGGGCTGAGGCAGTACCAGGTCTCAGCCCACATACCAGCCTTTACCAGGGCTGTGGTACAAACAAGACACTTGTGACAGATCATGTGTGCTTCTGCAGAATGGACCTAAAGTATGTGTGTGTGCAGTTTATACATGTGTATCTCAGAATATACATATATAGAATAATATTCCTTGACCAGTTCAAAATAATAGCATCTGCTTGGTCTCTTGGTCTACTAGACCTCAAGAGGCAACTTTCTGAAGAGAATGGCTCGTGTCCATTTGCCTGTCAGTTGAGGGATTGTTTCCCAAGCCATTCTCTGTGACAACCGTGTTGGTCTACACCTTCTGGCTTAACCCTGTCACTTGATACATGCAGTGACTGGCAGTTTCTTGCTGGGCTTTCCCCTCATAATGGCCTGACATCCCCTTTAGCTCATTACATAAAAGGATGTCACCGTGAATAATCTGTCCCTGACTAGTACCTATAGGTAGAATTTACTGCTGGAAACCTCTCAGTCCCACCTGCCACATGGTCTAGCTGGTGGAGGAAAGTGACAATGAAGCTGGGAAAATTGCTTTGCTATATAGCAGAAATGATAGGCTATTCACTGTAACCAAAATAAATACGAGTTTATGAATGAGTGTGGAGTGTGATGGGGGCTATGAAAAGGCTGGGAGGAGAAGTGGACAGAAATCTCTTGCCGGAAACTCCAGTCTGTTTCCACAATTATGAGTATAAATATTGCCTATACTCCAAGAATGTACACTTTGTACAAACATTCAGATAGATATTTCCATGGCATTCATCAGCCTTAGCACTTTGCAGCTGATGACTGAATTAAATCCGTCATATGTTATTTAAAGGAGAATTGCTGTGCTTATCACAAAGACTGAAAAATGGAAAGCTTAGGTGACTTAGCCCAATTACAGGGCTTGTGGCAAAACCAAATCCGTAAGCTCTGATTCCACGTGACTTTTCCTTGCCCTTGTATTTACACTAAAAGTCCTTTTGGGTTCTGTGACAGAAGGGATCTACAGAATTTCACAGATGTAACTACAGAAACTGCCAGGACCCTTTATTGTTTAGCATTGTTCTCTTTGTTGTTCAGGTACGGATTTAGAGATTTCCCATAATGTTCTGCTGTGGATACCATAGGAAATGGGACAGTCTTGAACAGGATAAAGAAGGTGCAGTACTCTGCTCTCCAAAGTCCCCCATTGGGTAGGCACGTCAGGAGAGGGAGGAGAGCCTGCTGTTAGCCTCTTCTGATGGATAGTCCCTGAGGCACCACTGCCATCTGGTGAAAGCTGGAGGAGCCCATGGGGATGTGTTAGGGAGCCATAACTGACAGCCTCACCACTGCACAAAGCCTAGCAGAAAGTGAGCACAGTCTGGCCCACAGAATTCTATTGAGAGTTCTTTGGAGTTTTTCTTTCTAAGCCTGTTTTAGATTGCTACAGCAAATCCATAATCCTTTACGCAGTTTTTGTACACTCATCAAAAATCATAGTTACTAAACTCTAAGGACCATCTCTATGAGGAAATAATGAATGTCCATTCAGACTTGGGAAGGTTGTTGTAGGTTTGCCACTTCTGACTGAGCAAACCCATTTCATGAAGCTTGTAAGAAGGAGATGGCCTGGTTGTGTTGTGTAAATGCCCTGTTGAGGTGCAGTCAGTAGCGACTACTTCTGCAACATTGAACACACTTCATGGTCAGATTTGTCAAAAAAAAAAAAAAAAGAAGTAAAATGCTTGCCTGAAGTACCTGAGCAGTTATTGTCTGTTCGGTTCCCTGGGCTTTGGAAAATAACCTGTTTCATATCACACATGCTCAAAACTGGTCTGACTGACTATCCATCCTTGGAGAAGGGGAAGGGAGCTGCTGGCATGAGCAAGCTGGTGCAGGTATATCTGCTTTGTGTGGAGCCAATTTGAAGGAAGTAGAAATTACCTTAAGAGCTAGAGGGTGTTTTTCTGTTCATGCCCTGGGATAGAGGAAGCTAACAGGCATGGTGTCTCCTGGGGGTTGATCCAATTCAACCTGTAGGCTGAAATGAGAAGAAAACTGCTGACTAAATAGGCCTTGGATCAAGCACCAACCTCCCGTTATCAGAGTTCAGAGTAAGTGATATGAGGGTGAACAAAATCTCTCCAGCAGAATTGTGCTCTCAGTTTAAAGTCATAGATGGCTGGGGTGATGGATATATGCCAATATTTGCTTTCTCCTTCCACTCTCACTTTTAGAATTAAAGGTGTTTGTATGGGTTTATATGCCTTGGAAAATTATTACTAAATTTTATGGTGGTTTTTTTTATTTATTTTACATCTCAGAATCATATTTATAAATAGTATCAATTGCTGTTTCAACAAGGAGAGATTGCACTGCAATCAATATTCTTCTATATTGTATCCTGGGGTCTGTTGTGAGCAGATACTATAAAGAGATACATAATTTACTAATGATCTCAGTAGTGGCTCAAAGTCTTTAGTGAGGATCAGGTCAAGTTTTCATCAGGCTTGTAATGACTTTGTGGCTGCGAGGTTAACTCCACCGTAGTGTAAAGCCCTTAACTTCAATGGAGTTAAATAGTCAAATCTTAAGGGAAGTGGAAAATGCAGAGACTTAGCAATTAACTAATCGTTTTTTCAGCACAACAAAAACAAAGGAAACGAAGAGATTTCTATTTTGGATAATCAATTTTGCATCCTGAAGAACATACTGGGTAAAGAACTGGAAGCTATAAGAAGCCAATTCTTTACACTTCCAACCAGAACCTAGCAAGAGGCCTGAATACAGCATGTCATTATGATTAATTATGGGTAATGAGTGTTTTATGAACCTAAGAAAGAAAAGCATTTATTTTTCTGGTATTATAGTGGTAGTGTCTTGTTTTGTTTTAAAGCTGGGAGTGTGAAGCCAAACAGATGATGAAACCCCCTTATTAGCTCTTTTGTTTTGCTTTGGACCGTTATGAGACTTATGGGGCCAAATCCCCATCACAGAGTGGTTTTGTCAGTGCAAGAGACAGGAATTCAGTGCAGGAGCTCTGGGATTTTCTATTTTTTCCTTTTGTTCTGTTTAATCCATCTTCTGTGGCAGAAGCCCCATAGACCTATCTTAGGATGCTGTTCAACAAGCATAAGAGGAGGCAGGACTAGCCAGTCCCAGGAATGGTCTGCTGCCGGGTGTTTATTACCTCTGGGCCTGACTCAAAGTCAGCTGGAATCCCCAGAAATATTTCTTTTCTTTTTTGCAAGCCCTCACACCAGACCATTTAGGGTTTATCTAGAAATCTGCTGCTTGGGATGACGAAAGCGTGATATCACCACGGGGATGGGGGTGTGACAAAGGCCCTTCTCAAAGGATCTTGCCTAGATTTGACATCCCGGGGGCAATGCCACCCAGCACCCCAGCCTGCAGCACACCTCCTGGTGCAAGCTGGGGGAGATCCCATCCCTCCTGAGTCCCCCTGCTTTCCTGACCAGGGCCTGTGTTAAATCACCAACGTACATACTGTTAGCTTTATCCACAGAGGTATTCTCACACAGGGACGTGCACAAGAAGGTGGATGTAAAGATCCTGTGTTTCAACATTGTGTTTTAGGGGCTGGGGAACAGCAGAACAGGATAAGGCTTTCGGTGCTATCGGGCCTTAAGTTTTAAAGAGGGGATATAAAACCAGGCCTATGTGGTGTGGGGGGGAAAAGAAGAGAAAAAGAAGAGAAAAGGGATCAGACAGCGAGAGCCCCGGTCTCTGGCTGTTCCCCAGTGCACCAGGAGGTGGTGCAAAGCCCCTGCTCATCCCACAGACAGGATACACATTTTATTCTTCCAGGGACTTCTCTCCAACTTCTGCCATCCAGGAAAAATACTAGACGTTTGACCCTCCCCAGCACACTTCCATAACTCTGGTATTTTGGTACGTATTTAAGGCTGATAATATTAACTGCCTGAAAGGAAAAAAATGCAGGGGAACTTTACACTGCTAACTGCTATTATCATGCTGTAGTAATGGTAATAAAATAAAAGTATTACCAAGTGACTTCTAAAGTATTATATTTATAAGGCAAACAATTCTGGCTGTGCTGAATGCAGAGAAAAATGTGATCAGATTTTAGATTCTTTGCGCTTCTTTTTTCCATTTTGTACAATTGCTTTCTTCTTTATTTTTTAAAAGATTTCATAAAATAACAATAAAAATAAATTAACAAGAGTAAAAATAGATTATCATAAACCGTTGTTTCCATATGTATGGGTTAATAACAAATTAAAAAGTATGCCATGAAAATGCATTGTCAGTTATCTCTCACTCCAACCAGGAACTGCTTAACGTTTTCCCTTTCTCCTCCCTTGAAATACTGTGTATTAGTAATAAGTAGTTTCCAAGTACATTACATGGCCTTTAGTGGTAATTTAACAAAACAACTATAACAACTAATTCGTCTTTGTGACCAAATATGGCTTGAATGATAAATTACTGATACAGTAGCAAAATATATGCATCAATTTCAGGTAAACTGGGGGTTTTATTTAATTTTTAAAATCTCACTGTGTGATTACAAAGCTGCCATATGAAAACTTGTTTTGCACTGTAAAAAAAAATTGTATGGGCATGAGTTCAGCTCATGCAGAAAATAAAAAATGCCCTCAGTTTATTGTTATTTATATTACAGAAGTTCTGTTGCGGTTTTTAAAGAAGAATAAGGGCCTGTAAAAGAATGATTCATTTCTGATTCTCAATTGGCAATGATTAGCAAAGTCTATTGTGGGATAGTTTAGACATCCAGTATACAAAACCTGGTCTATTTCAGCATACTTTCTCTGGAACAAAATGAAATATAATAATTTTAGAATTTATTTTTTGATACCTTTAACTTTTTTCCTCTCCTGGCTAACAAAAATTTTGTTCATGCAAATTTTACAAATATTCCTGGTACAAAAGCATCCCTTGTTTTTATCAATGCAGGCTTCATCAGGCAATACGTATATTTGTTGTGAAAAGTGTATCTCTGTTCAACATGCTACTAAACAATGTTTTTTAAGGTATGTCAAAAAATAAGTTATGTAAAGGCTAAAAGAAAATATAGTATTAAATTTGTGCTAACTTCCTTGCTTTTAAAAATTCTGAGAAATGTTGGATAGATTTTTTTTATTTTGTTTATCCCTACTTTAATAATAACACATGTACATTTATTTTGCATTTTTTTGGAGGTGGGTGTCACTTTGGATGTGAGTGGTTAGGGCGGAATAATGTAAATATCCGAAGCATTATCCAAAAGACTCAATGCTATATTATTCCAAATTTTAGGTCAAAAAGATTTTAGAAGGTTGGATCAGAGTCTCTGCTGCTTTAAGTAAGTGTAACTTCACCGAAGTCAATGGAGCTTCATTGGTTTATATCAGCTAAGGGTCTACGCTATTGTTTCGAATCTTATTTTAAGGGCAAGTGTTTTTCTTCAAACGTTTAAAAGTTCAGCTTTGCTAATTCAAGAAAATTAATGTTTTGAACTGTGACTTAGAGCATTAAAAAAGCCATTTCAGAACACAGCCAGCTTTTCTGTTCTTTCTAATTTAACTTTCCCTTATTATCTTTAGAGAATGTAATTTTTTGAGAATCGTAATGCAGCAAACTTTTATACCATCATTAAGGATCATGGTTTATTGGATTCCATCTGACTGCTCAAGCAGTCATTTGTTTAGTGACACTCTTAAACACAAGATTGTACTACAAATGGCAGAAATGCTGTTTGAAAGTTTATGAGTAAAAACTTTGTTGATTTTAAGAGAACCCAGAAAGGAATGAAACCAGAAAAGTTTTACATTAACTTTCTCCATGGTGTTACTGAGAAAGCTATTTGACTCGTGGTGTTTTTCATGATTATTATGTGATAGTAAGAAAATTTATAATTAAGTTTGGGAAAAACATGCATAAGGTACAGATGTAGCTCAGGCACTGTGGATGCAGGTATATATCTATCACTCCTAAGCAATCATTTTCTTTGACAGCTCTTGATACCAATAACTGAATGTACAATATTCTAACATCATAATGACTTTATCTGGATCTTTATGTTGTTAAGCTAATGGAAAATTTCCTATTTTATTCTCTTTATTCTGATCTTTCTTCTTTTGTTTATCTGTTCGCAATAAAAAAAAAAAAAAGTGAAGAAACTGCATTTTGCACTTTTTTATAACCGTTGCTGAAAATCTGTCACAGCTACCAAGGAAAGCTAAAGAAAACCAGAAACAGAAAGACTATTATTTATAGCTAGCAAGATACACTATGGCACCATATGGTAGAATTTATCAAATTCTTTCCTTTCTCATGCAGGGTGAAGAGGGGCTGTAGACAGTTCCCTCTTGCAGTCCTTGCTTTGCTAGCTACTCATTCTTTTATGCTGGGGGCTAAATCCTGCTTGACCCAGTGCTTTTACACCCGTAAACATACTTAGGAGGGCATGGCGAGCAGGGTTTGGCCCTCTGTGTTTACTTCTTCTTCCTGCAGATGCAGTTTTGCTAGGAATGCTGTTTGCATTTCAATCAACTAAAACAAGAGGAGGGATAAATTAATGCCTGACTTAGCTCTTCACATCTGATACTGAAATGTAACAGTCGTCTTCCAAGGGTTTACGTTTGCAGGCTGACACTCACCAGGTGTAAGGTGCTGTAAGGTTAAGAAGCATCAAACCTATAATAAGAGTCTGACTTCCTCTTCATTTTGTCTCCTTTTGTGTTACATACTAGGGCAAGGAAGGTCTGCCAATCACTATCATTTCTTTTTCTTGTTCTGTAAAGACTGGGTCGTCACAGCAACAGGCCTGTGACAGGCTGGTATCCATTTAGAACTCCAGGGGGGTCCTAATAGGATTGAACCAAAAGATCAAGTGAATAGCTTCCTATTTTAGATTTGTAATAACTCTGAACTGCTTGCATATACATGGACCTTACAGTATTATAAGGAGACTTTTTACTAGAGAAAAGATCTGTCTGTTTATAAGAGCGCTGTACTTTCGAAAGGATGACCCTGAGCCTACTCCTTCCTTGGAAAAAGGAAAAAAAAAACCAAACCAGAAACCCAAACAAAAATTAAGCCTACTTCCCTTTCTCCTGCACACAAAATTGGAAGGTGTCATTTCCTTTCATTAATTCATTTTACCAGATCAAAGTAAATAGTCTGTTTATGGAGAACAAAGAAGCCCCTCTTTGGTATTCTGCTGAAGTCGCTATCAGATTCAGAAGTTTACTCATCTTTCTGAAATCTGGCAAGGCTGCGTGCTGCCGAGATTACAGCCAAATGGCTCATGCAAAACAGGCAAATAAATTCCATGCAAAACAAATTCTAACAGAGGAAGAATTAGGAGGGGGCACTTTGTTGATTTGGGAGACTCTCAGGAAGCTAGGGCTCACATTCAGTTTGCAGAGGGGGCTTTGGTAAAGCCACAACACTCAGCACGCAGGTGTAGAACCTCTGAGGGAGGGGGGACCTGTATTTTGTTAAAGTTATTTTCACTGATTATGGAATCCATTAGGAAATAGATGTTGCTTCATACATTTCATTCCCAGCCAGATTCTTATATCTATTCTTCATTAGGAACAGCACTTTATGTGGGACTTCTTGTACAGCAAGATTCCAGGAGTAAACACGTCCAGATCTAGCTCCAGGAATTATAAAACATATTTTTAAAAAACATTCTGGTAGCTGGTTTGTTTTCCTAAAGCAGGGCTTCTGAAGCGTCTCATTCAGAGGGAGATAGCAGGTGGGGCTGTCCTGTGAACTGCATTGTCGAAAGGTCTTTAGATCTCGAACGCTGTCTTGCCCAGGCTGATCTGCTCCAGAGGTGTGTGTTTTGGTAACTCAACCTTGACAATTCTCTATCAGTTTATGACACCAGAAGCCTTCTCCTGGAGAAGCAGTCTTTTGGGTACTATCCTTGTGCCCATTTTTTGGGCTACTTAAATGATAATTTCTATACCATCTCTGAATCTCCCAGTCTTTGCCTATCCACGCTAGCAAATATTTTGCTTTTAGCCACAGCATGCCTTCACCATCTTCAACCCAATACTGTGCTCTCAGGAGGGTTTTCCACAACTTATTTTCAAATAGTATAGCAGTTTCTATACTAAAAGTGCAAAATTCACACATGTCAGGAAATACTCAGAAGGACTGTCTGAATAAGTAAATTCTTGTATTTTCCACATAGGGTCTTGGCACACACATACTTTCCTGGCACTTTTATCAGTACAAATTTTGAAAAGGATTTTGCATAGATTAGGGACCCAAAGGCACTCAGTTAATTAGAATTAGGGGTATCCCTCTGTGAGAAAGGATTAGGCAGGTAAAAGACTAGGACTGTGATCCATCCACCCATAGGGACAATGGCAAAACTGCAGTTCATTGGTTTGGACCCCGTGTGCAGAGTTGAGATACATGACAATGAGCACCAAGATGAAGGGAGCGCTGAGGGAGGGACCATATAGCAAAACCCAGGCGCCTCTGGAATGGGCTTTGAATGGACCTTCCTAGGCACGTTTGCCCTTACCTAAGATTTCTCAAACTTCCCTTTTGTATGCAGCCAAATCAAAATGCAGGCACGCCAATTAGATCTTTACAAAGGTCTTTATAAGGGATTCTGTTAGTTTTTTCTCTGATTTCCTGGTGAGTACAGTGTAACATGGTCTGCAGAATTGGAACAGATTTTGAAGTTATATGCATATTTTACTATGGATTTTAGCTTTCTTTTGATGGAGGTTTTTGGGCATACTTTCTATAATTCAAAAAAGAGAATATTTGTTCTTTGCTATAGTTTTTCTTGGAAAAACCCATATTGTGAAGACCTTTGTTCTGGCAAACCAAGTCTTAAAGGATCCTCTTAACAGAATACAAAGAACATCCTCATTTACCTGTAAGGTTTGATGTTTTGATTAAATTATCTTAGAGACTTTGAATGCTGTCTTCTAGTTGTGAAGGAGGCAGAAAGTCTTTATTGCAAAGAAGATAAAATTCAAGTTCCAATCCCATGCGTTGTTACTAATCACATTGAAACTCCACTGTAATCTTAAATTTCAAAATCTGAAATTTGCATACACAAGGAAAAAGGTCAAGTAAATTCTTTAATTGTTACCCTGTTTCACCTCTTCCATTCAGCCAGGTCTAGCAGCTTGATGTTGGTGTCACCATCAAGTCCCTGAAGAGGTAGGATTGGTTTTCTGATGTCATTTATCCCAGGTTAGCTTTCCATCCATGTCTGAGGCATTATCCTGTCACAGCAACAGCCTCCTCATAAAAATAACTGATTATTCCTTTTTTTTTCCCCTCTTGTTTTACTCCTGTTTAAATTTAGATGTCACTTCTTCTGCACTACTTTGCAGTCATTTTGGAACTGCTAACTTCCTGGATGCTGCAGATGGTGAGGCCATAGTCACTGCCCTAAAGACACCTGATAAATTACAGTTTTGACTTAAAAAAGCAGCTCTGAACCTAATAGGTTGATTTGGGATTCTTTATTTTCCCCTTACTTTCAGGCCTCAGTAAAAAGCTGTAAGTCTAGCATGAAGAAACCCCTTTTCTTTAAAGGATTATTCAGTCCATTTCCATGGAGAAGTGAGCTGGCAGTGCTGAGGTCTGACCTAACAAGCAAGTGCAGCCAGAAGTTGGCTGTATGTTGGGGCATGTGTTCTTCCATCTTCAGCTGCAGAAGAAACAACTTTACTGGACTTTTAAGACATATTTCAGTGTAGGAACTAAGCAGTGCTTTACATGTACGTTTGTAGATGAAGAATTTACTCAGAGTAAAATGTGGGTGTCTAACTATGCTGAGACTCGTGGCTATTTCTACCACTTGCAGAACTAAACTTTTCACAACTGCTTTCTAAGTCAGGCCCTTCAGCAGTTTGAGGTCTCTGATGAAATGTTTTAGAAAGGATCCTGAATAAACACAGTGTGATAAAGGTGTCTCTTCCCGTCTTATCTTCTGACTGTCTCCTGACTCCTGTTAAACAAAGACCCTTTCCACGAAGAAAACAAGTATTTTATTTAACCATGATGTCTGATGCATGTTCTCTTTTGTCCTGATCTAGACAAAGCTGTCTAGGTCAGGAGTGGTCACCTTTGCTATTATTCTGTAACCTGTCTGCAGGAGAGAATTACTTTTTGTTTTATGTTGTACGGCACCTGGCTCCTGGCATGGTGCTAGTACAAATAATAATAATGTACAGTACCTGGCACAGCAACATCTTATGCTCTCCATATGTGGCAATGCCATAAATGTGATAGTGTAATACCTTCAGTCAACACGGAGAATTACCTCTTACTGAAACTAAATGGATGTGGGTGCTCTTGATGATAAATCTGCCCACCCTGGTCTATGCTTTTCTTTATGCAATTAGCTGGAGTGAGGGATAGGATTTTTTTCTGATGAACTACCTGCTTTTCATCTGAGTGCACAACAAGATCCTTCCCAAGGGCTTGTCGGATCATGACATGGCAGAGCTGTGCTATTGCCCTGCGTGATGGATCCCTGGGGCTTCCTTGACCCTGGGTCTGGCTGTGGCACTTTATGTCATCCCAGCTTGGAGCAAAGACTCCATGCTCACCACCCACTTCTACTTTCCTGCCCATGAAGGCTACACTTTTCATCCTGTGATGCATCTTCTTCTGTGAGGTTTGAACGCGACACCTGGCAGGCTGAGGTAGAAATTCAGGAGGTGGCTGTAGAGGGAGGCTCTAAGGTGGAGGAATCTCTCTGTGGAAGGAATAAAGATGACTACGTTGTCAGCATGCAAAGAAAAGGGCACTTGAAAATTAGAATAAGCAGATATTCACAGCTTGCCACAGCTTGGCCTGTCCTGGGTACCAGTAAGACCAGTGTATGGGGACACCAGTGCTGCCATTGCCCTTAGCCCTCATAGCCCTGGCTGGCCCTGATGCCCCTCCCCATGGCCTGCTGCCACCTGCAGCTCAGGACCCCACAGCATCCCAGAGATGTCAGTCTGCATCACCACTGATGTCCTGGCTCGGCCTTGGCCCTCCTTCACCACCATGAACACTCCTGAGGGCCTGGACTTGGGCTGAACCCAGCCGCCATCCTGAGATCTGCCCTGCTCCCTCCCTCAGTGTTGTGGGGCTGCAATCCTTGGCTCACAGCTCCCCTCTTGTGTGAGGTGAACTGCTGGATGGGAACATTCATCCAAAAATAAGTGCTGAAGGAAGAGGATTCGTGGAGACATCCATTTCTGAGGCATTTCATGCCAACCTAGTCCATGTGCCTGAGAGACCACTTGCCTCAACAGTAGGTTCCAGCTCCCTTTCACTTTACACTGCTATCTGTTCTCTTTTCTTGACACATTCAATTTATATCATATTAATGACTGTCCCAAGTAGAGTATTATTATTTATATTTATATTTAAATTATACCAGTGTGGCAGAGATGAGTAAGCCCATAATTCTGGTGAAATTGCATTTTCCCAACTGAAACAGTCCTATCAGTTTTTGGACTCACTCTCTGTTTTTCCTTGTAGGTCCAAAATATTTTAGCTCCATTAAGCTAGTGTGGAATATTGAAATATATTTGGGGTTTTTTGCTTTGTCTGACTACAGACCATGGGTCTGTCAGACTTCTGAAGCAGTTACACCCAAGAAAGGTCTAAGAACTTTTGGAGGGAGAAGGGAAGAGCAAGGAAGAGGAAGGTTGGATCTTACACACCTTTATATTTTTTTCTCTCAGCTAGTTTTATGCTGACTTTTACCAGAGAAAGTCTGTGGCATAAGGGGCTGTGAATTTTCTATAACTTCTCTGCATTAATTTCCAACCATATATTTTTCATAGTGCCTCAAAAACCCCCTAAAAGTAACAATACCAGACCCTAAAATTGTGCATTCAGAACATTACTGTGGAAAAGCATGTCTGCTGAAAATCTGCGGCTTGGCTTACTGCACACCAAATTTCCCACATAGACAAGCACTCTGTCTGAGAGAAAGAGGACAATTGGGGCATAAATCTTTTAAATGAGTAAAATGATAGCTGTCTTGGCAATGGCAGATCTGATAAAGTGTATTCCACCTGTTGTGGAAAGGCAGCATATGGCCACAGTAATCTGCAATTCATTCAGAAATGCAAAGATTTAAGTCCTACCCTGGAAAAATTTCTCATCACTGTCTCTCCTCAATCCTGTCTACAGATGAGTCTGTTGACGTGGCATGAGGCAAAGAAAGGGGACGTTGTTCAGTTTTCATGCTCTGGCTATGAGGAGTGATGGGTTTGGCTGAACTTTACAGAAATTTCCTTCCAGATCTTCCATGCTGTGGGGAAACCTGTGCATGGCTTTCCATCGACAGCCCACCTCCTAGATCCTGGGCATCTCCAAATGGGCACAAAAAAGCTCTCCTCTGTAGAACCCACAACACTTACAACGTTATTAATTGCTGTTAATTGCTTGAAGTTATAATTTTCCATATTGTTAAGTCCAAGAAGAGATGTAAGAGTTAAGTACAGGGAATATCTATAAAGGCCTCCTCTAGCCTTCCTCCCCCTGGGAAGAAGAGAGCCTTGTACTGAGAAGGGTTCTGCAGGAATGCTCCACTTTATTTCATTCATGTAGTTACAAACCTTTTCTGGTTTGGCTTTGTATAATTTTTCTTTTGATTAGACTGAGTGTACTGAGCAATCCACAAGTTAGTGTGAGACTGGAGCATTTGTATAGGTGAACAGGGAATTTCTTGTATAGGTGAACAGGGAATTTCTCTTTTCATAAGCATATTGAAAGGGTTTGCCTAAGCTTCCACGTAAACCAGACCTAGGCGTGTGATTAACTTCTGCTGGGCAAGATTGAAAGTCCTGCTGAGAATGTGAAAAGGTAATTTTAATGGAGTAAGGAAAATCTCTCTGAAATCAATACAGGAAAGAGAGGCTGACAGTTTTATTATTCATTATCTTCTACTTAAAGAGCTGTTTAAGAATATTCCAAATACTTCCAAAAATTTGGGGAGCTGTTGATAAAGTTTATGCTTGATGTTTATGTTCAGTGAACCTTAAGATAGATTCATATTAATATTTCTCAATAGAGAGATGAGCTTCAGCAAAGAGCTATGTGCAGGATGAGGCTGCGTATGCTCACACTTAACCTGGGCCCCAGCTGCAGATGCTTCCCAGCGCAAAGCTTGAACTCCTATGTGTCTCATTGTGCTTTCTCTTGGGACTGCTGTAAAGCTTTATACGCTGACTTTAGAAGGGTCTTGAATAGTCTCTAGGTAAATCTACACATCTACTGCTTTTAATTCAGGGCTTCATAAAGGTTCCAGGAATTAGTGCTGAAAGACTGCCTTTACTGTAGAAAACCATGCCATCTCCAGCACATCTGTGTCAGGTAGATGCTTGAAGGCATCATTCCTATGGCGCTTTCCTTTCCCTTGCAAATAAGAAAAGAAATCATCTGTTAACAGAAGTGGTGGTACTCCCATGAAATCTTCCCTCTGCTGAAATGGGAGAAGCTGCCTTTCTCCCAAGTTGCTCCTCGCTCACTGACACAGTAGGTGCTATAGGTGTTATAAAGCTCAGAGTCTTGGGGGCTCTGCGCAGTTGAAGAAGGAGGGTCCCTAGTTCTCTTTGGTCCCTGTTTGGGTGCAGGGTCTCAGTGACAATCTAGATGGGTTCATTTATTTACTTGTTGCAATACCTGAGAGCATGAGGGACCTACAGTACTTCTGCGTGAAGAGAAATATTCCAACAAGAAATGGTCTTATGTGAGTGGACAAATCCACATGCTTCCCCTAAATTAAATAAAACAAACAAGAACATTGATAAAGGCCAGTTATGGCTGCAGTTGAAAGCCAGCTGGAGCCATTTTCTATGAAATCAGTTTCTGTGTTTTTAAACAGTATTAGGCCAGAGACAACCTTCTGTCATTACTACTTAATCTTAACCCTTCAAAGGTCATTCAGTGGTACCACCAGTTTTCGGCATGCCATTAAAAATGGAGAAAAAATGTTCTTATATGGTGATAGTGTAATGAAACACAACCTTCCACTGGCCAGTGGGACTCTTGAGGCAGAGATATGTGGGGGTTTTATAGTGTTTGTGAAGGATACTTTATGTTCTGTAACATATGGTATTGTTGTTACTCTTTTGATTTGTAGTTTTGGGCAGACACATTCTCATAACCTTTGTACGCCTTCGGCTTTGGAGGTCCTAAAGCTGCTATTGTTCAGTCAGTTTCCAAGCTCAAGAAGAATGTTTTCTTCATAAAGAACATGTTAAATATTACCAGAATTTCAGCATCAGTTTTATATTTCAGGCATATGATTTGGCATGTTCTATAGATGACGAAACATAGCTTTTAAGTTATGATTTAATTTAGATTTTTTAAATTAAAGAAACAGCTGTTTCTCTACATATGAAACGTGAGTCCACTGCAACTTTACTTACATAAGCATCGTTTTCAAGGTATAATATATTGTATAACCCAAAGGCAGAATAAGGACTGGATTCAGTATTAGATCTGTCTAGCTGCTTCCTACCACTGAGTGAGTGCAAAGCTCGGGTAAGCTTGACAAATCTTTGTCAGTGGCTTGGATAAAGTTTATTTCTCTCTGTTTTCAGTGTTCATTCATTTGCCAGACGTACCTGCCTTCTTAGCTGAGTCTGAGCATTGGTAATTTGATTTATGGGAATTATGGTGCTGGAGCAAGTTTCAGTAATGGGTAAACTGTAAGACTGCAAAGGGAAGGCACATATGCCAGACAACACCTATGCTGGGTGACAGGCTCCTGTGCAGAGAGAAACTGCAAGGTTATGTGTCATTTAAGGCTTGTTTTACGAACATAAGGAGTCAGCATGTGGTGGTGTGAAGAGGGTAAAATTCCCCTCATGTTTAGTTGTGTTGCTGATCGTATGGTAGACCATGCACAACATAGGCGGAAGGATGCTATGGAGATGTTTACCTGTGCCTTAATTTTTCAAATGGCATAAAGTCTCTCTGCCTTTGATTAGTATTTGGCGTTAGATTTTTTCCTAAGATTTTTTTTATTTTTCTGCTTTTTCATTTGTGCTTTCATTAATTTCTAAAAAACAATAATGATTTATCTGGACAATGATAATATTCAGAGAAGAATACAGTCAGGATACCAAATGTGTGCTAATAACTATGTGTTGTAGACAGTACAGTGACTTTGTAGGCATGAGAAGACACTCTTCCAGGAATGTGATGAAAGGAAATAACTTAGGACTGATTTTTTCCACACTAGACAAAACAGCTGTAACTCCAGTAATAAATGGTCAATAAGCAGTGTTCTTCTCATTCAGTGTCTTTTTTGCTTACTGCTACATAGTCAAGAGCAGTTGCGGTGCCGGCAGGAACCAGCACTTTGGGATTTCTGAACGGGGGGGAAAGCAGATCCATTTTTCATACATCTATCTACTCTCATATTTTCACTCGTGTCTCTTCTTGGGGCATCCTACGAAGCAGTGCTAAAATGAATGTCCTTGACATTTCCTGCACTTCCTTCCAGGTATTGCACATCATTTTTATACAGTCTCACAATGCAATGGAGTTTTTCTAAGATATTGTGGGTAGCTGAAATATGTGGAACTATTTATATGAGGACAAAACTTTAGCTTAAACTTTAATGCTGTGTAATTTTTTCGTTTTAAATCAAATTATTTCCATGTGCACCCGTCCTTAGACTAGGGCTTCACACACTTTTCCAGGCTCAGATAGTTCGTGGCCATTATTGCCGTGCCAGTATGAATTGTGATGGTAACTCATCCTTCTCTGCAGTACAGTATCAAGGGGAGGCCTGTGGTAACCAGAGCTGGGAAAATAGCCTCTCCCTGTCTCCACCACCTATTAAGTCACCAAATCAAAATTTGAGGGGATCATGATCCTCAATTACTTCTTGCACTCTTTTAAGAAATCTTTCATGCAATTGCTTATAATTATTTTTGAGGTCAACAGCTTTTAATATAAAATAAACATTTTCTTTTTTTTGTTATTTGTTTTAAATGCCTTTAAAATGTTTCTTTTAAATGTCTTTAAAATGTTTCTTTTAAAAAGTAGCTAATTTCATGAGATCAGGCAATAATTTGACATCACCCATTGAATGTTTCATTTAGCAAATGAAATGAAATGTTTAGACGTTATTTGTCCATTCCACTTTGCTATTTTCAAATTATTTGCTGAATTTGATGTGAATTTTCAAATATTTCTACATATTTTCACAGCATGACATTTACTGATGAGTATATTATTTGTCTGAAAAAAATTTGCCTACTGGAAATACCTCATGTCACTGTAAAACATTGGCAGTTTTGAAAGAGGAGCCCGATTAATACTTCATGAAAGTAACCTCCACCAGGTAATTCTGTTAAGGAAAGTGGGGTTGTTAATGCAAGTATTTCACTGGGAAAAGTTCAGCTTAGAATGAATGTGATAAATCAGTGATTTAAATCAAAACTAGAAGTCCATAAATTCCTTTTTCAGCAGTAGGTTAAACTGTCAGGTTTAACAAAAGCTTACAACGCTCGCCTGCTCTCTGGTTCTGATTCTGCAAGTGCTATTGCTACCAGGTGTCATGCTCACTTCTGAGACCTGCCACACCGAGAAAACAGGCCTATCTGGGGCTATCTAGAACCTTATTTCGGAGAGGCAATGCGTCAAACGTTATTCATAGGTAGGTTTCCTATGCTGCTGTGCCAGCCCGTCGATAATAAATACTGAGCCCGACAGATTTTCCATGCTCATGTGAAACAGCCTCACTAAAATAAGAGTCTCATTCTGCAATTACCATTCGGATGTTTTTTCTTCTGAATGATCTGACTAAAATGTCACATAATTATAAATCTATATATTTTATATAACATATATATATATTTCTCAGTATTTCATTTGTTTTTGATATAAAACCAGGTCACTGAGATGTACAGTGGTGAAATACAATTTTTTTCCTGTCAGGTGAATTGTTTGAATTGTTTTATTTCTTCAAACAACCTTTCAGTGTCACTTTTAGCACACCAGCTGCTGCTGTGGTGTCCTTGTTAAAAGTCCCTCAGCGTATCCTATACAAACCCTTCTTTTCAGGTTTTATAGTTCACTCATCAAATTAACTTTGGGCCATAGCTGTTTCTTGGGGCAGAAGCGGCCCTGCGGATAGCATGCTGACAAACCAGCTGCTCTTTAAAAAAGACAGGGATGATCACAGGAATTGCAGAGGACTTGAGGACTTCCTCACACTTGTTTGCGTGAGATTTAGAAGGACTTACAATGGACTGACGCTGAGAAATCAGAGGCTGGAGCAGACAAGCACAGTTCATAATTCTTCTGAGTCCATCTTTGTGGACTGTTTGCAGTGCACCTCCCTGGCAGCTGTTCCGTGTGACGGGGCTTGCACCCTGTGTTTAAAATGAGTCACTCTCCAAGCTGTATCTGTTATTCTTCCTGATTGCAGCAACTATTGAGTATGGTGTATGTATTGAAACTCTACCACCAAGGGTAAGCAAGAGCTATAACTGAAATAACATTAGCAGCCGATCTGGAAGCTGGACTAAGTTTTATGGGCTGCTCAGTCCCTTGAAAAGGAATGTTAAGCTAATTTTAAGTGTTGCAAATACCTTCTGCGGGGCATCTGCTCAGCAGAAATTTCCTCTGCACTTCTCAAAGTCTGGTTTAGACAGGGTAATAAATCTCTGGCTCTCTTCGGCTGCAGAAGGTTGGCATTTTATAGCTGAAGAAGGTGAAGAAGAGAAAGTTACATCTTGTACGGAAAGATAATTCTAGGGCAGCACCAAAGGAGTACACAGACTTCTTCACTCTTCGTGCTCTCTGCTAAGTAGCTAAGCGTGTTGTTTTAATAAAAAACAAAGGCTTAGGGTGCGGAAAGACTGAGAACTGAGAAGGCTGAGTGGACAGAAAGGAAACAGATTTGTTTGAGAGGAGACTGGGGAGATGTAAGGAAATCTGTATGCGTGTATGTGATTTGTGGTTGTCACTGAAGCTACAGAGTGGCCTAAATCAGATTCTGGAAACGGTAATTTATTCTATACCACTGATAAATGAATTAAAATAATATTGATTCAAGATATTTTCTTATTTTAATTGTTTTTGTGTATTTGAAATGTTCAACAAAGCTATAAAAATGTCCTATCAAGTTCTGTACATCTAAACTGTGATTATTTTGATTTAAAAAAGACAAAGTCTGAAAAGAATGGGAACATTCATAAGCCAGTGATTTAGAGTAATACATAAAATTACTGGCAAAATAATAAAGTTATGTGTTTAAAAATATAAGGAATAAGTTCCAGTGATGCCATAAATTCCAGGAAAATACTTTAGGAACTACAACATAGAAATTTATTATGACTTGGCTGGAATAATGATTTCTCCTTGGCCAACAAAACACTTTACAGCTTTGATGAGTATCAAAGGTGGTTTTATCAGAGGTTTTTAGGTTTTTATGTTGATTCCTAAATTAAAAATACTAAAATAGCTGGTAAAATCAGATCAATCATTAATTATTTTATCATTAAAATTTAATAATTTAAATGAAAAATGCACAGGCTCAGTGATAGAATTCTCTTTTTCCCTCGTGGCATGATGTCGGGAGGACTGTTAGCAGTGGCGGTTGGTTCTCCATGCAAAGCTGACGGAGACTGGTAAGGGTTTGACAGTCACCCTCTTGTCTGATAGTCTGGAAGCTTGCAAGTCAGCCTCTAATGAAAAGCACGCTTCCCTGAGCAATATAGCTACGCATGTGAAATTAGCACTATCACCAACTTCTGGCGCAGAGGGAGGTTCTGTTACGTTGTCTTCTGGGTCCATTTTCCACTTGGCTCCCTTTCTCCATACGCTGTGCAGAGATGTTCTCCTTAACCCCTTCTTCTCAGCAAGGCAAAGACAAGGTCACGGGATGTCTGACCAGTGTTATTGGCCTCTGTGTAATGTTGCAAGTCCTTTTCCTTCTAACTTGTTTTGGGTGTTTTGGTTTGGTTTGATCTTGCTGGCAGGTGGAACTGTGGTGCCTGGGATCTATTAATACAGCTAACTTTTGATTCTGGTGAACCTTTAATTCAGCTGAGCCACAGCCAGAGATAGTAATGTTCAAAGGCAGGGTACTGCACTGCTGAGATCTTCATGCTAATCGTTTCTATAGTGCTCTCAGTGAAAGGGGGTGGAGGTTTAAGTGACTGCCAGGTTAATAAAAACTTGATGTTCCTACCCTAAGGATTTTACTGTCCAAAGTTCTGTGGCACGTTATGACCCAATTCAAGGACTTCTGAAGACAATTAAAATACTTCCATTCATGTCAGAACTGCTGAAAAACATTTGAGCTGTGCATTGCAGAGCTATGACTGAGAGCATGCCAGGGAGAGACAGAGTTGTCGTCGTCCCATTCATCCTTCAAACACATGACTCCTGAATACACCCTGATTAGTCAGCCTTACAGACAGTTCCAGAGACCTTGTGGCTCATCCCCTTTCCTGTTGAAGCCTGATCTACAAGAATTCATAAAGCTGTTCAGTGCAAAGTGAGGATATTTCATGTCTGTCATGGATTTGCCGAACTCTGCTCCTCTCTGGCCTGTTTGTGGTGACATGGAAGGATATAGACTTTATCATGTTAGGGCTCTTGAAGCTCATGAAATCTAGAGGGCTCTGACCATCGCTTCCTTCACAAAGAATCTGTGATAAAATAGTGGGGATGGCATATTAGCATTGAAGTGCAGCATAGGTGTGTACATCCATACTGGCATTAAGCTGTTTGGCCCACATATGGATTTCAGTCTCACTGGAGCAGCACAGGACTCAGAACAAACCTAAAAATCTGCTGAAGGAGAGGAGTAAGCATTTGAGTCTTGATCCTCTAGGTATAATGCTAAAAGTACTCTGTCCGGTTGCTTCAAAACAAGGTGTGCTAGGTTTTTTTTGCCAGACTGCACATCTTGGGCAGACTAGTCACTTGAAGATGTTTATGACAAATGCTAAGGATTATGCAGGTAGTACATGCTGTAGTGCATCACACTGAAGGAGTTGCAAAATAAAGTGGATAGTGTCTGGGTTGGTTTCCTTATCATTTAATGTTTTTCTCATAGGACAATTCAGACTGGAAGGTACCTCTAGACTTAAGAATAAGATTTACCTCATTTGGTAGTGACAGTGTTGATCTGGGACCTCCTTTTATCTGTCCAACATCTCTACTCTTCAGCAGACGTCGCTCATATGTAGCCAAGAACCAAAGTGATTTCCCTGTGACTATTTGAGAATGAAAAGATAAATCAACGGGCCTAATTTTGGAGGAAACAGCTTATTGTCATGTGAGAGGTCTTCTCTTTCATGTAGAGAATCATACCAGAGTTCTGGCAAACTAAGTGAAGTTTTTCTAGGTTATTTGCTGGGGAAGAGGCCAATAATGCAATTTAAAACTGCAGAGTCGAAATCTTATTTTTTCCTAAATTTCCCCAATGTGTTGCTTTTTGCATTCTTATCACTTAATAATTCAGTCCTGATTTTCCAGTCTGTCTTCATTTTCTGCCCCATTTCAGGGTTTCAAATACACTCCCTTTTCCCCAAACATCCTGTCACATACCAGAGGTGTAACCATATCCACCGTCTTAACTCCAGGTGGCTGGAAGCTGATTCTGCATAAATTAGACAAAAAAGCTACATTGTTCGCTTCCTTCCCAGAAAATTGTCCAATATTAAACTTATAGACCATAAATCTAGCCAGAATAAAGCTGTGTCCACCTCTAGTTCAATGATTCTCCATACTCAGTATTCATACAAACAAAAATTGCTTCCAACCATTGCTGAATCGTATTCCTTTACCTTCCTCTGTAGTTTCCAAAGCCCAGATTTCTGGCATAACCTGTACACACAAGAGAAGTGAACAAACTCACACTCATGAATAACTAAAAAAAGCAATGCAGTGGTTTTCAATTATAGAAATAGAATAATAATTAAAAAAAAGGTCAGACTTAATTCCTGTTACCACACAAAAATTAATTCTGCGTCATGTAACACAAACTCATAAAGTCTTGTTCATTAGATCCAGCTTTTACTAATCAAAGGCAACTTTTCCAGCAGTTGGATACTCCTGCACATGGGTCAGGTTGGTGAGGATGGAGACTATATTGGCAGGACAGAGCACTGAACCCTTTGATTTCCAATAGATGTGAATCAGTACCATTTTATTAGCATCAGTGAAACTTTGAGGTTCTGACCCTTGACTTTTCCAATTCTAATTATTTCATCCGAAGTGTACGGTTAGAGATAAGCTTAAGATTGGGCTGTAATGTTTTTATAAAACTCCAGCCCTTCATGGACAAAAGCAGGGCATTTCACAGATTCAGCTGACAGGAGTTGATATGCATTTTATGCTTACAACTCTTTTTGGCACTAGATAGAAACATAGTGAGATCAGATCTCATAAATAACTACTATCATTAGTTCTGTGAGAATTCCTTTATTTTGGTAGGGAAACTTTTCAGAGTTCTTAGTTAGAAATTTGCATCTCTGAATCCTGAATGAAATTGTAAATCAGCTACACTGTCAGACTTTTAGCCTGAAATCAGTGCACTCCAAACTCAAAGAAAGCAGCTCTAAAAGAGGTCAGCCCATACAGTTCTGTTTTCTATCCACACTCATATGTTATTCTTGTACCACTGAAGAAACTTGTTTGCAAAAGATGATATGGGATGATTTCCAATCTATCTAATTCTGGGATACAGCAACTGAACAAAGTGAAAGGGTTCCTGTTGTGTCCAGGGTTCTTCATACCTTTTGGAAAGAACAGATGAAAGTCCTCCTGATCTAATGGTTAGTCTGAGAAACCACAGCAGCCATCATCACTGTAGAATATTGCTCTCATTAAACACACCAGGAAATATATTTACCTTTAAAATGTTGTATCTCTTTCATAGGTGTTTTTTCTTTGCTATGAAATCAGCAGCGCTAGATGAATCCAGCACAACTTCTTTAAAATCAGGTGGCAACTTTCTACTTTTCTATTTTTCTCCATTGCAAGTCCAGATAGCCTGTGATTTAATAAAAGTATCCATCATTAGACAAAAAGAAAAGGCTTGTAGGAGTATCGTCTTGATACTTTATTATTTTCAGAAAATGCATTACAAGTTTGATATCTACTGTCAGGGATGAGATAAACAAAAAATGAAGCAGTACGCTCTTGCCCTGGGTGAACTTGCTGCAATACTTGTCAATTATAAGATTTTTTCATGGCTCCTACACTCCTTTCTGAAATGTTAAAGGTCTCACTAATCTTATCAGATCTTTGATTGCCACCTGCTGAGCACGACAAAGATCCAAAGAATGTGCATTGCCGTCAATACACATCAGAGTTTTTACCCTTTCCCTCCCTCACTCCAAAAAAAAATATTGTTTCTTTAAATGATGTGAATATTGAAATTGCCTTGTTCAAGATGTGTGCGATGTGCCTGTGCTAGTGGGCATCTGTTTCAGCATCGTGCCAGGTGATACAGTGCACTGGGATATGATTGCAAGGAAGGGATTTATAGTGCCAGGGATGCGGCGCTCATCCACCCACTCACGACAATGGCCAGCAAAAGGGAAGTTTCCATGGAGCCTTATCCCTTTCCCTTAGTCCCCAGTCTCCTGAAACAATAGCTGTAAAGTGGGTGTCTGCTGTGGGAAAGATGTGGAAAAGTTTTTCCTCTGCAGTGGAGTGAGTAGCAGCACAGAAGATTCCCTCATTAATATAATAAATGAGGTGAGAATTAGGGAAAGAAAAGATATTGTTTTTCAATGCTGAAAACTGAACCATGTGAGATACTCCAGAAGCTCCGAGTATAAATCTTCCTTATACAGACATCAAAGCAGCAGGACTGGAAGAAGCCCCAGGGGTTTTGTGGAGCTGAGTTTTGACTAAAGATGGGTATAACTAATATGGGTCAAGGCTTGTATTCAGTGGATAAGCATTCAGTTTGTCGTCTTATTCCTATTTACTGGACTGCCAAAATATAGCTGGAGATATCAAGAAGATAATCTCTATTATGATGTTTTTAGAATTTCCTGCTTTGGTTTAGCCTGGAAATGCTCCAAGATCAGCTTTCTTGTGACATTTTGGCACTTTTTTTTTTTTTCATTTCTCAATTATTTGTATTTTGGCATTCCTTTTTAACTAGCTGAAGCCTGAACTAAAACCTCTGTAGAGGAGATGGCAAGATGAGGTTGGCTGAATTGGACGCTTTGGTTAGGGAAGAGCTTGAGGAGTAGGAGTTAAGGAATTTACTGCTTTCATCCGAGTGGCATCAGCTGAGGAAATAGGACTGGGATATTTTCACAGCCAGCAGCAAGATCTGGGTGGAAAACATAGCCTTGACATATGTTTTTGTATGCAAAATGTTGGTGGAAGTATGGCATTCAGGGACTGAGCATCTCTGAGCAAACAGATGAGTATCTGAACTCGGACCACTGGAGGCAATCTGTTTCAACGTGATCCATAGTGCTTTAGGTACGCTTTAAAGCCCATATATTTGCCTCCCAGTACTCTGTGATGATGTGTGTGGGTGCTTCTCTGCAGCTCCTGCCATCTGGAACAACCTTCCCATGTCTCCACCACCCTGATTCTCCATTTTTCTTCAAATCTGGTTTGAAAACATTTTCTTTTTCCCCAGCCTGTGCCCCTGAGTTCTCTTTTGCTCTCCCTATTGTTAGTATTGATTGCTCTCTAAAATACCCCTTATGCAACTGGCTTTTGCTCTAGTTTGGCTTGAACTTACACCTTGGCTGTGTCTATGCTGTATGCAGTAAAGCATTGTGGGGTTCACGGTCTGCATCTTATGTGATACAGATTAAAAGTTGGGTTGAATTCACAGAAGCTAAAGTACTGCTCTAAGGCATTTTCCCTCTAAGAATGACCTATTGGTGCCAAGGATTCCAGCACTGTGTCTTGTTAGTGGAATAATGTTGAGCCAAACCCTCAGCGCAACAGATAACAAAAAGCAACCCAATCAGTTTTTTTATGCTTTTCCCATGTGGACATTCCTCAGTGTCCAAGGACATCCTCCAGTCAAGAACAAAAAAGAGGCTATGTGATGTGTTTCAGCAGGCATGCCTACATGCATGCACTTTCTCCCAGTGCTCCAGGCAAATGAAGCGTTGAATACTGGCTAACAGATCGAAGAGAGTTCTTCCAGATGCTGTTAGCATCACAAGTGACACTTCACTTGTGTCGGTGAAGTTTTTGTGAAGTACCCGCCAAATTGCAAACATCTTTCATGATATGTTTTAAGCTGGTGGAAACACCTGTTTTGACCTTTGTTTTAAAGGTGAGGTTAGTGAAAGGGGCAGGGTTTTTTTTTTTTTTCTCGATCTGGTGAGTCTATTCATGCACCTAGAAAATATAAATCTGTCTTCCTCCGGAGATGTCTAGCCCACTGACTTCTACTGAAGGTTCTGAGAGGCCACTGCGAATCTAGATGTTTTAAAGTCACATACGCTTTTATGCCCTTGGCTTTTCAGATGCATTAGGAGTCCATCTTTGGATTCCATCAGGAAATCCATACACTGATCCTACTGTTGGCACTGTTAAACTGTGAGCTATTTACTACATTGATTGGGCCAGAGTAGGAGTGGCAAAAGGACTTAGCAGAAGAAGCTGTTAACATGAATAGTAATTTATCTATTTAAATTAAATAAAGGATGTCAATCAAAAGAACATCTTAGTGCAAAGGTTTGGTCCTATAACAGATTAAAAAAATGTAGATTTTAATGATGTTGACCAAGCACAGCTGTTAGGACTTGATCCATTGCACACTGAAGGCACTGAAAAGATTCTCACTGACTTTAATGGATATTAGATGAGTCCTAGAGTGATGACAAAGTGTTTTGTGAGGATTAATTCTTCTACTTAAAGAGCCATTCCCTCAACAAAGATTCCTTCTGAATCAGAAATAATGGACCATTTTCCTCATGCTATAGCTTTAAGAAAGATGACTAAAAGAAAAGATTCATTTGGTAATACTTGTGGAGTTATCTGAAATTCTAACATATCAATGTAGAACTGCAACTCTGCTCTGTATTATCTCCTGTTCCTCATCTGTAGATACATTTAATATATCTTGAAAACTGCAGACACATGATGTTTAAAAAGATGGGCAATTTGTGATAGACAAAATTTTCCTAATTTCAACATCCTTTTTTTAAAATTATGCATTAGTTGGGTTTCTTTAATCATTAAACTTTTCCTGTCCTGTTGTTCTTAATTCAATGAAATGACAAACAGTAACATAAGAACAAAATAAGAGTCCGATCTTTGTGTTTTGTAATGAATAATAAAGTGTTTTAACCTCTTTAGGGACTTAACACCACGTTAATCCTTTAATCCCCAGAAAAACCAATTTTGTTGACATGAAAAGGGGATATTTAACTTCATCCAATTAATTTTCTACCTTGGAGATACCATGATTATGAAGATTAGATTGAACAGATTCATTAGAATAACCTTATTGTGTACAAAATGATAGTTTTATGAGTAGATAATTGTATCAAAAAAGAAAATTTTATATCACAATTATGCTTCATTTTCCTCAATTTAAGAAAAAAATGCCAATACTTTGAAACTCAGAAAACTCTACCACTTCTGTAATACTCAGATATTAGGTATTAAATCTTGTTTTTAACCACATTCGACAATTAGAAATGGAAGAGAGCAGAATACTCATTTTTTGCCTATGTCTTTGCTCTACGACTGCAAATTTTGGTTGTCTTCAAAGTTTTACCTAAGCAGTGAAGTAATAAAGCAGCTATTCTGTGTTGATTTCTAAATGCATGGCATATGTAAATCAAGACAGATTTTTCACTTTTCACTTAAGCATTTGCAGAAAGGTCAGATTTTCAGACATGTTTTGTGGTACTTCAAAAGGACAAAGCTTTTTTGAAAAATCCTGCCTCATAGTTTGCTGTCTCTGGAATGAAAAGGATACGCATAAGAGTGAGGAAGGGTGGTTTTATGGTTAAGACATCAAAGTGAGATTTGGAAAATCCAGATTAAATTCCCCACTCAGCCATAGACTTGATGTGCAGTCTTGGTCAGATCACTTGACCTTACATCTTCCACTGAAAGTGGGTAGATAATGCATCCTTTCTTCTAGCCTTTTTATACTTGCCTTTTCAAACTGGGAGCACTTTGGGGTACAGACTGAGGCCAGAGTTCAATGATATAAAAAATTTTCTTTCTACTACTGGATCAAAACATTTTGTGACTAAATGATGCAAAACACCAAGCCCGGATAGACTTTCTCTGTTAGGCCAAAGCTGTCACTTCTGATGACTTTGTACTAGTGATCTTTATGCTGGATGAGATATCACTCCCTGTAGCACTCAAAGACTGTGGTTTATGAAGCACATTAAGACAAAGAAAGCCCAGGGTCCTGCTGTGTGTTCCCTCTCCTTCTCCGTATTAGCATTAACAGGGGACAGCTGTGCAGTCGGCTGGATCAGTGAGCTGGATCAGCTGATCCAGCTCAAAAGAAATCTTACCCCCACCAAAAAATAGTAATTTTTTTTTGCTCACAGCCAAATGCGTAATTGCTAATGCTGTTACAGGGGAGAAGAAGGGAACACAAGACTTGAGGAGGGAAGGTGGGGCCGCACTGCAGATGCACAAATCTTCATCAGGTTGGTTAAGGACTTCGTGATGTGCCTTTTATGACAAAAAAAAAACAATCTAGGAAAAATATCCTGACACAGACACAGCTGTACGGGCAAAACAACAACACTGTGGAGATTTCAGAATAGTTATGCTGAAGGAGCTCCCTAGGCATGTGCTTGGTCTTCTACCTAAATGCTGGGACTGTCTTCAGAGAGTGATATTGAAGGTAATTATCAGCATCTAAGTCTCAATCACAGGCACTCGCTCAACATACCAAGATGTTGGTAACGGACTACTCCATATCTCATTCTGAAAAGTGCTGGACACTTTACGTGTCACTGTGCTTGCTTAGGACCTTTGGGGATGAAGCACACCTCAAACACAGGAACTCTTAGACTGAGATTTTTTACAGATTCCATGCTTGATATGAACCTAATACACACTAATCTTTGCATTGGTGTTATTTTGTTATCATTATGCAGGCAGATGAAACTGTGCAGAGCATGAATTATTGCAGTCCATTGGTGGGCATTTTGCTGTTTATAGTATTGATTTTGAAATTATGGTGCTATGGTGTTGCAGTATTTCTTAGCATTATCTGCAGCACTCTTACCCATCGTTAAAGCAGGGAATTGCACCGAATGTCACTTTGGGCAGGCAGGAAAACTTCCCCTGACACAATGCAACATAATGGTTTCCAAGGAGCCATTACTTTCTGTCATGTCAATAACTGGCAGATTAAAGCTCCTTAAATAGACACTAACAGGACCAAGTGTAACTACTCCAAAGGAGCCATTACCTCCTGTGGTGTCAATAATCCATCAATTAAGGATCTCTACTTGTATGCATTGACATAAAAGCTTAGAATGGCTCTGAAGTAGCCAGTTCCAGTCAGTTGTTTGCTTTTGGTTATTCGGGGTTTTTTTTCTACACTTTTCACATTTTTTTTTCCTCCCTTTCCTTATTCCTTCTCCTGAAAATCTGGACAAGTGCTATATCTAAATAACGTAGAAATGTATTTTAATGTTACATGTGGATTCAGAAGAATTCAAGGGTATTGAGCTATTTTTTCTCTTGTTTTCTCCCCACAGCGGTGTGCACATGTGCTCTCGCACAGAGACCACAGATGCTGTTCAAAAATTGAAGGTATTGCACATGAGAATGCCATTTCAATTAAGGTTCCACTTTATTCAAAATACATCTTTGACTTAGCCTCTGTACAGAGGTCCTCAGTGAAAATAAAAAATGGGTCTCCTAGACAGCAACACAACAGCAAAATTCATGTGGCTGATATTTTATTAGAAACTCAGTTTTGGTAAGAATATTAGAGTTTTTCATCTAGAAGGGACCTGCAATGGCTATCTAGTCCAACTGCCTGTTCAATTCACAGTTGACCATAAGTTAGAGCATGTTATTTAGGGCATTGTCCAAATGCCTTTTAGACACTGACAGGCTTGAGGCATTGATCACCTCTCCAAGAATCCTGTGCCAGTGTTTGACCACTCTCTTCCTAATGTCCAGCCTAAACCTCCTCTGGAGCAGCTTTGAACCACTCCTATGTGTGCCATTACTGGATACCAGGGAGGAGAGCTCAGCACCTCCCTTTCTGCTTTCTCTCCTCAGGAAACTGCGGAGAGCAATGAGGTCACCCTCTCAGCCTCCTTTTCTACAAACTAGACAAACCCAGAGTCCTCAGCAGTTCCTCTCAGGACATTCC
Source organism: Nycticryphes semicollaris (assembly GCA_013400055.1). NCBI lineage: Eukaryota > Metazoa > Chordata > Aves > Charadriiformes > Rostratulidae > Nycticryphes > Nycticryphes semicollaris. The sequence continues at coordinate 3,893,739 of VXBJ01003633.1, forward strand.
TTCCAGCCTTGTCACCAGCTTTGTTGCCCTCCTCTGGATGCATTCAAAGACCTTCACCTCCTTCTCAGTTTGTGGGGTCCAGAACTGCACACAGAATTCAAGATGAGGCCATGCCAATGCCGACTACAGTGGGATAATCATCTCTTTTGACTGTCTGGTCATACCATGTTTGATACACTCCAGGATGCAGTTTGCCCTCTTGGCAAACTGAGGCTGCTGCCAACCAGTATCCCTGGATTCCATACTGCAGCGCTGCTCTCCAGCCACTCCTCTCCCAATTTATACTTGTGCCCAGCGTTAATCTGTTTTAGGTCCAGAATTTGGCATTTAAACCTGTTGAATTTCATTCCGTTCATCATTGTCCAGTGCTCCAATCTATCTAGATCCCTCTGCAAGGCATCCTGTCCTTCAAGAGAGTCAATAGCATCTCCCAGTTTGGTATCATCAGCAAACGTGTTTTCATCCCTATAAATAACATTCAGTGAGTTGTTTTTAAATTAAGAGGGAATTTATGACTTTTATGGAACAAGAAGTTCAGAAAGTTGTGACTTTTAGTCAGGCTGAGGCATACTTCAAGCTGTAGTTTGAGTATAGTACTGCTACTCAACAGCTCATTGCTCAAAGCACTGATTTCAGTGAATCTTAACACCATTCTAACCAGTCTTCCCTGAACTATATCCACAGCAAGGTTTCATTCTAGATGAGCAAAGAGATGAGCACCCAATCTTCCATATTTTACCTTTTCTGCAGAGCTGAGTGCTTGCCTTGGCTGATCAATGCCTCTTCAATGGCTTTAAGAGGTTTTTTAAGTCCCCAACTGTCAACAGTTCAAGGGAAATAATAAAATATATATTGCTCAAGTCCTCCTGCTGACATTGGTTGAAGTCAATGTGGTCTTGCATGATGGAAGCATTGAGAAAGATGAAAGAGGAGATAATTTTATTTTTTAATTCTGAATTCCATCCAGAAAGTACACTGAAGAAAGGAATGTTAATATTAAAAAGTAAAGGCTTTTTAATAGGGTTGTAATAGGGCTGTACTCCTTACAAGGTCTTTAATTACATGAGCACATACTGTACAGTGGAATATCATTCTTTCAGAGTTCAATAATCCACATTACTCAATTAGCAGAGCACTAACTAAGTGCTTCTGTCATCACAAGATTTTTGGGGTTTGCTGCACAGAGTTTAAAAAACATTATTTCATGCTAAACCTGAATATTCATTTTCAGTGGCAAAGCAAACAAGATTTAGCATCCTTAAGGGATACATACATGCAGTAAGGAACATTGTATTACAGGAATATGCAATTTCACTCATCTGAAAAATGATACCATCCGCAAAATATTTCAGATAGGAAGTTTTCTCCGCCCTTCACCAGAACCCTGCTGAGCAGATATTGCCCAGGGAGCACATTAGTGCTGTGCAATCAATGAAACTCTCCTCTGCAGAACCTCACCCCATTTTTTCCAATACTGGAAGGCCTATAATTAAGGCAATAGGGCAATAGTAGGAGAAGCAGCAACCTGCGATGAAGGAAGCTGGATTCCATCCCTGCTGCTCTCTCACACTGTCTGCCCTGTAAAACAGAGTAGATCCTCAGTTTTGGCACAGATGGGCCTTTAGGATGAGGTGTTTTTTTAACTCTGGATGTCCAGTGCAATTCATCTGTGGCCATATTTAAAGAGATGTTGAGTTCTTACAGCTGTAACAGAAGTCAACTTGAGCTACGATTTGAATGTAAAAGGTGCTGTAACAATACAAGATCCTCAAAAAAGAAAACCCAAGAACATAAATCCAAACAAACTAATTTCACATATCTGGGACTAGTGGATGCATTTTGACAGTTACGGTGCTAACTGCTCTATGCCTCTGTTCTGCAGGTGTAGAAGCTATTGGTTACTCTAGAGAGTGCAACACAGAAACAGAGTTGAAAGAAAAAACCCAATTCTTTACTGGATGGAGAGACCATATTAGTGTGGGGCTGCATTAAATAAGGAAGTAAAAGGACTGATTCAATCAAAATGAAGCCAGACCCTGTGTATCGATACTGATACAGTCCATGTATGTGCACATGCTGAATCAATTGTTGTTCCAAATATTTTTAGAGCTTGATTTCGTCACTGTGATGTCCTTTTAATGTTATTCAATAGCGGTTTCCATGCTTCTGTTTGTATGCAGCTTTGCTCTGATAGTGCCAAGAGGCTTTTTTCACAGGTTGGTGTGTGACACTAAAACCTGAGCTATAGCAGGGATCAAGAAGTTGTGATGCAAGTAGAATCAATGAAACCCACTTCCCTATGGACCTGTCCACTGCAGTTGTACCCACTGATATGAGACCTATCCAATGGTTTTCTAGCCCTGGTACTCATAATGACTCTTACCTATATGGTTTCCCCCACAGCTAATAGAAAGTAAGTTCAGGCTGTAGTCTTACCTTTTATAGGAGCACTGATTCACCCTTCTCAGCTGCTATATTTAGAATTTAATAGAATAGAAATTATAGAAATATCAGACACTCAGTACCTACCCTTCTGTCAAATTGGGCTGACACCGCTTAGTGGGCTCAAAAACAATTTGTGAGATGAAAGGGTGACAAACAGGACATCATTACATAAGCTTCATTCCCTTAAAAGAAAATGGGAAAAGCAATATGCAAAAGGCAGTGTGCAAAATGCAGAGACTCCTCCACACTGCCAAGCTGTTCACCAGAGGACCTGTGGTCTTAAAGCAGGAATGGATCTTACCACCAGTCCTACACCAGTCTGGTTCCTCAATCACAACTTTTACAACAGCGTGACCAAGGGATAAAAATCATCCCCACACATGTAGGGTGACTTATTTTATCTAAAAATGAATACCCATAAATTCAAAACTTGGGCAGAAGACCATGTATGTCTGGCAAACTGTCTAAACTGCTTCTCTGTGGGCATGGTGGTATAAGTATTTCCTTTTTAGAACTACTGCTGTGTAATAGCCTTTCCTCATTTTAATCTTCTAAAGTTGTCTCAGGAGGCAGATAGGAAAAAAATATTACAGTAGTGTGTGACCCTTGAAATTTGCTTCTTCCTATTCCTCCTCCTCAGAAATTCACACTTATATTCTAGGAGACAGAAGTCTATTGTCCCAATTCATTCAAGTGGTGTATATGTTTCATGCTCTAAAAATGAACACTATGCACATTCAACATTATATTTGCATCAAAATAGAAGAAATGTCTTGAGCTTTTATTTAATATCTAATGAGGAGTGCCCAAATTTTGTAAGTGAAAACCTGACCCCCAGGACTCCTTTAGTGTGGAATGTATTGTTCATTAAGAAGATGCTGTGTATGAGGAAACAGAGCAGAAAGAGTACTCTCCATCTATTCATACTTCGAAGAGCTTTAAACAATTTCCAGAAATAGAAACAGCACCTGCTAAGGGCAGAAATATAATTGTTTGTGTGCCCTTGAACATTGCTTTACTGCACCACTTTTCATCTTGTTCTCAAAAGGATTAACAACTGAACACGGAAGATTAGAATGGTGTAAGGTGAGAAAAGAAGAGGAGATCAGAGCAGGCCAGGCAGACTAGAGTAAGGCAAAGTGATTATTTGCAATACAGTAATTTTTAACTCCAATGACCACTGAATTCTGTGACTGTTTTTGCTTGCATGGTCGATGGAAGTAGATTGGAGCTTTCTTTAGTGTCCTTCTCATCTAGTGGGCCTGGTCTAGTCGTGCAGCTTCTAGTCTGGAGCTAGACCGTGGCACCGTATAGAGCTGCACTGAGGAAAAAATGATGTAGTGCTACACCTATGGACTGAGGGCTGTTGGGACCATGGGGCTAGCACCAAGTGTTGAGTCTCTGTTGGGGCAAAAGGTACCTACTGACTCCGGTCTTGTTCCAATTAAGCTTCTGAAACAAAGAAATAGAGCAGGAAAACACTCAAGTTTGACTTTTGGTGATTTTGTCTTGTCTTTGTGTATATCCTTAACACACACAGTCCAGAAAAGTGGAGTATTGCTGGCTTAGAGAGCTGGTCTTGTCATCACAAGGCTAGCATGTTAAGTAGTCTAAATGTGGTGATGGACTAGAATAAATATCTGGAGCAGAAGCAGGTTGGTAGACATAACTCATAGGATCAAAAGCCTTTTTTTTCCCTTTTTTTTTTTTTTTTTTTTTTTTTTTTTAAGAATAGCAAAAACAAATATTAAAACCAGCATTTTCAAAAGTGTTTCTATATCACATATAAAGGCATATAATAATTTCAGTCATATTATAGTCAAGAATTTTAGGAAATTTCAAGCTAGACATAAACCTGTTGACTATAGAGGACAGTGGTTCAAACTTACAGCGGGAATGGGTGGAAGCAGCTGCATTCATCTCTCCCTTTGTACACATAGTACAGCCTTTCACCGATTTAATTCTAAATTTCTGTGGCATGCTTCACAATTTATTTATTTATTTTTAATTAAAAATCAGATCAGAAAATTTCACTTGACTGGAATTACAGACCTGAGATGGGAATATGGGTGGGGTCACAAAATACCCTGAGTACAGCCTGCAGAAACATTCCATTTCTGTTTAGGGTATGGTCTGACCTCTAACACTTCTTTTTTGACAAGAAGTAGTTGTTTCAGTTATGGCTTAGCTTTGGGAAAACCAAAATGACTTTCTGAGTAGATGAAAATGAGCACTTTGCAAAAATGAAAGGATCAGTCTCAGCCCAAGTCAGTGACATGATGTGGTTGCTGTTGGGGCAAAGGATGGAATGGACAAAATCAGCTCATGCTCTGCTGGTCCCACATGACTGTGGCAGGTGGCATAGGAAGCTAAGACTTTCAAACCCACACAATACCTATTTCAGGAATCCTCATAAGACTTTTTTTATGCTTTTAATTCAGTATCTTCCTATAGAATCATACAAATACATGTTGTTACTGTAATGAAAGGGTTACAGCTTTAGCAGCTAAAAAGGAAGGGAAAAAGTAAAGAAGGTATCTTCCTTGATGGAGTGATGCCAGATTACAGACAGCAAGATTTGGTCAGTGGGATGAGTGCTCATACAGGTTCACTTGTGTCCTTTGACATAGAAATGCTTGCGAACCATATTTTTTAAAATTAAATAACTTTCTTCAAAAGAAAAATATCTTTTATCTACCAGTTTATTTCTTTTGCATGTATGTTTTATTGGGAAGAAATAACAAATCTGTTACCCTGTAATTAAATTGGATTACAGAATAATTACAGCCTTGTTTGCTTTCTGCAGATTACATGGTAATTATATTTGGTACTACCATGAAAAACCAAGAATTTCTAACTATGTAATTACATGGTTATTTCTACAATACAATACAACTGTTTAATTATACATGCAATTTCTTTACTTCAATGGAAAAATGATTAAAATAATGCCAATGCCTCAAAGTTTTGAACAAGTGCCAGCATATTATATAACATTTATAGTATCAGTAGGCATTTGTGTGTGTATTTGCAAGTACATATTTACATATACAGGATGCTCATTCTTCCAGTTTCTCCTTTGTACCCGAGATACACAATTCAAATTTTGCAATCGGTACTAATCCTCCATTTGGTACAGGGCATATTGATCTTCAGTGCACCCAGAAAAAGTTGGTCCAGAAGCCATGAGGCTTTTCTCTAGTTCTAAAGTCTATCTAGAAATAGAGATGACAATGACAAAAAAGAAAAAAAAAAAAAAAGAAAAAGGATGAGAGTATAATAGATACTTCAGGCTGCATGAGCTTGGTTTTGACAAGGTTTCTTTTCTTGTCAGGTTATTTGTTGGCATAAAATCTAGTTGCTGAAGGACTGAGCTCTTCCGAGATTCTTCCCTGAGTTATACTCTGCTATTAAATAAATGTCTGTAGTGGGCTCTTTTTAGAAACAGTAAGATCATAAATAGCACATGTTCATTGTTGTACTGAGAGGACAGAATCAACAGGATCTGATAAAATTCTGTGTCTTTCTCTCCTAGCCACACAGAAAAGCCATGTATGGTAAAGTTTACTCTTCTAATATTTGGGTTTACCATTCAAAGTCCTGCTTTGTAACAGAAGCATGAGGGGCTGGTAAGTCTTTTCTCACCACCTCGCTGATGTCTGATGAAAGAAGTAAAACAAAGCCATGAGAGAAGTAACAAGAGAGTCAGTAAGAGCAAGTATCTTTTTTTTTTTGACATAGTGACCTCTACATCAAAGTAGAAGCAGGTTGAACTTCATTCAACCATAATTTCAAACCCTTTTGTTACTAACTCAAATCCTTCCAAAGAAGTACTGAATGAGTCACATGGTGAGCTGTGGACCTCTGTGAACCACGGGTCTTTGGAACAGTCCTTAGCGATGAAAGTTCTTCCTCTGCAAGAAGAGCAGAAAACCAAGGAAAGCAACAACAAAAAAGTCCAAAACTTTTGCACTTTTTCCAGTATTGGCAAAACACACTACGTCTCCTAGCATATATTTCTCTCTCCAGTACTGCACAAGGCATGAGGAAAGTTCCTTCCATCAGTGAAGCTGTACATCCACCACCATAATGCACATCTAGCTAATACAACTGCATGGAATAACATAGAATTTAGAAGCTTCAGAAAGACTAACAACATAATCAACTAGGTAGGGATGGAGTGATACATGCTGTCTTTTTGTAAAGCTGCAGAGGGGTTTTTTTAATATCTATTATCAGGCAATAAATAAAATGGAAAAAATAATAAGGCGCCGATATATTGTTAAAGTCAGTGTTGATTCTGTCAAAAAAATCAACTAGAATAGGACTATTGCAGATCTAATACTATTTTTATTTCACAGGTGCCAAAAAAATTCATTTGAGAATGAAGGACAATAGTTTTTCTGTTCTTTAGGTTTCTCTCTTGTATACTGTTTGCTTTAATTGACTGCAGAGTATTGCTTACAGACTGCTGCCATGTTGGGCAAGTTGCTGTAGAAAAAGAGAACTAAGAGATACTTCTGATCTCTTCACCTGACAACAAGATATTGGAAGAATACAGACATCTAGAACAGACAGAAGTTGGCATTTAGGCCATGAATGGGAAACAGTAGGTAAAAATATGATAAACTGGGACGATACTCAAAAGTAAATATTTCTGTTAGATACAGCGGTGATGGATGAATAAAAGGATGGCAGTGCAGTGAGAGTCAGAGAGGCTTTTAGGATGATATTGGAATGACTGCTGTTCTCCATCTTCATCCATTCTGAATCTGGTCATGCGAATCATTTGTACCTTTTAAATCAAGGGAAATCAATGGGAGTTCAGTCTCCGGGGGTCTTGCAAGACTGTGCCCTGAGGAGAGGTATATTTTATACTCCATCCAAATTAGTTTGAATTTGTTTTTTCTGGCAGTAGATAGCAATAGCTGCCAATGCAATCAGTGTCACTTGCTGCTGAAGATATAGCATGAAAACTCTGTCATTGGACGAGACATTTTGCATCTTGTTCTTGTTGCAAAAGCTGATTTCGACACTAGCAAATAAAACTCATAAAAGAAAGAAGTACATCACAAATGAAGGTTGCTTATTAGTCATCATACAGGGAAGATGAAGTGAAAGGTCAAATTTTGCTACATCACGCTTCTTTCCTGAGTTGCTGTCACACAGGTTCCAGCACAGTGAGGGCTGTGAAAATTCCATGCTCAGCTTTGTCTTAGGATCATTATGCATTTTGTTAACTTCAATATTGACAGACAAAATATTTTTCAAGTAAGTACAACTAGTAAATACAGCACAGCTTTAAGACTGTGTGAAAATATAGTCATTAAGCTGTCTTAATAGGGGAAAAAGAGAACCATTATTTGCTGTCATTATGCACTGTTTGCTAATTATGCTCATCAGGTGATAAAAATTAATAAGTTAATCTAGTTTTTGATTGTTCTGCCTGAAATCCTCAGAGAATCTTAGGGAAGTAATTCTTCTCCCTTTTATTCCTTCCCTCTCTCTACCTATAGTGTTGTACATTAAGAACCAAAACACGAAGCTGATAGCAAGTGCTGTTGCTTTTAATGAACACAATGTTGATTTCTGCCCAAAATTTGCAAACATCAAGGCTATAAGTATTCCTGGGAATCATGAAAGTCTTTATGCAGTTGTGCTGTAGCTACCTGTGCCTTAACTGAAATCTTCATGTACAACCCATCCTTATACAGGGAACAGTTACTGATGGTTTTGCTGCTGTTGCAGTATATTCACGTCAGAATCATAGTATCATTCAGGTTGGAAGAGACCCTTGGGATCATCAAGTCCAACCATCAATCCCACTCTACAAATTCCTCCCCTACACCAAATCTCCCAACACCACATCTAAACGACTCTTCAACACATTCAGAGATGGGGAATCAACCACCTCCCTGGGCAGCCTATTCCAATGTCTGACCACTCTTTCTGGGAGAAAAATTCTTTCCTAATGTTCAGCCTAAACCTACCCTGTTGCAGCTTGATGCCATTCCCTCTTGTTCTATTGCTAATTACCTGTGAGAAGAGACCAGCACTAACCTCTCTACAATGCCCTTTCAAGCAGTTGTAGAGAGCAATGAGGTCTCTCCTCAGCCTCCTCTTCCTCAAACTGCACAGTCACAGCTCATTCAATGGCTCTTCGTAAGATTTATTCTCCAGGCCCTTCACCAGCTTCACTGCCCTCCTCTGCACCCGCTCCAGCACCTCAATATCTCTCATGTTGAGATGTCCAGAACTGAACAGAATACTCAAGGTGTGGTCCCACCAGCTGCTGGTCAGAAGTTAGATGTTAGATCGCATCTGGGGGTCCAGGGTACTGGTTCTCCATTGTTACTTGCTGAAGGTGGGGGCAAAAGTTTTGGACGCTGGATATTTTGTAGTTGTTCAACCGCAGGGAATGGAGGACGTTTGGAGCCTCTTCTCAGTTTTTGTATTTCTTCATCCATAAAGTATTTTTCAAAATGCTGTATATAATGTTGGCAGTTGCCAACTATGTCTGAAGACATTGTTCCTAAAGGTAGGTCACTGTAACCTATGCGCCCTTGGTTTGATTCAGAGATAACAGCACCTATGCATTCACGTACCTGTTTCTGCTTGAATTTTCCTGTAGGTGAAATGGGGAGGAGAATTACACATTTGACCCTGAGAGCCTCTAAGAAGGGAAGGAGTTCAAGCCCAAGCTGTCATGAAACGCAAAGGCAGAAGGCCATCTTCTCAGATGGTTTAAATCATTGCGCAGCAGGACTGTATCAGTAGTTTGTTCACATGTTCTACCCCCTTTTTAGAGAAATGTGTTTTAAATACTCCACTATTACTGTGGTTTGATTAATGAAATTCCAATTGAAAATGAAACACACATTTATTTACAGAATATGGTCTGTGCACTACCAGGGAACATATTACAGTAGTAGTACAACTTTAAGAAAGCTACAAAAGTATTTTCAGATCTTCTCATGTTTTGATTCAATCAACTGTAGAAGTACAAAGAGTGTTTACGGATGTGTAATAGAAAAAGCTATATACACTTGGATGAGTAGTAAATTCTGATGAGCTTTTTTTGTTCTGTTATTTAAAATATTTATAGAACCCATTTGCATGTAGCTGGATGATTCTGGGAATTTTCTTTGTGTATTGAAATGCCAATTCTAAATCACGAATACATATTGGAGTAATAATATACAGTGCTTTTTTCTTAATGATTTTTCATTTTGTGGTTGAGACAAGTATCTATATGGGTTAAAATCTATAATTCCCAGAACTGATAGACAATTCAAAAGGCTTAACAGACTTCATGCATCGCTTGCTATTGAAACTGTATATCTAGAGGAAAACTAATATATTGACCTTAGAAGGCCATTTACTGTTATTTGAAATAAACCCAATGCTTGTAAGTCTGTGGAGTGTTTGTTTTGATGGTTAAAAGGGAAACACAAATCCTGGGATCCACTGGGGTTTTTTGGAAGCCCATTCTCAGATCCCAGAATAGTCCCTGTGTTTGAACTAGAGCTAAGTATTAGTTCCAATGGGAACTCTGAAAAAATACCTATTGTTCCTGTGGTTATATTTATTCCTTCTAGGATGCCACTACCTAGCCATTTCAGAGGTTTGCTTTAATTTTGATCTCTGTGTCTAACATAACCTTTAAAGGAACAACAGAAGTTCTTCATGTTTCCCAGAATTAGAAGCAATTACTTTGTCAGCACCAAATTTTACATGCATGTAAGTCCTTTAACAGTTGTCCTTCTGTTTGTCTAAAGCAACTGGACACTTCTTAAGGCAGCTTGGGGCAAGGAATAGGAGCAAAATGATGTATTTTTATATCTCTAAGATACTTCTCTAATATATAAGACAGTCACTTCACTTGGTGGTGAGATATTTAAACTCCATGTAACAGTGGCACATCATAAGGAGAATTTCAAAGGCATTGAGAGCTCCAACAACTACAATAAATGTTAAAATACCAACCATAAACTCAGACTTGGGAATCTTAAATGTGTTATGACTGTTTGATCAAATATTATTGGTTTAGCTTTAACCATCAAAATAAATTAGTAATTAGTGATCCTAGGTACAACATAACCAGGGGTAAGAGAATAAAAATAGGCACATGCAAATTGTGGAAAATGCTTTCCAAGAGTGAGATTTAATAAATAAGGAAATAGCAACCCTACAGCAGTTTTGGGAGCTTTCTTTTTTGATATTTTAAAGAGTCTAGACAACACATTAATAAATTTGACATCTTGCAGGCAACCCTAATGCACTTTCTTTCCTCTAGCTGAAAGAATAAATTTAATTAGAAGAATATGTAACTTAAGGCAGCCAAGATTTGAATACAGCTTGTATTTAAAGATCTGTACTTAAAATCACTGTTCAACAGCAAGCAAAATTAGCAGGTAGATGGAAGAGAAAGAAACTTGATTTCCCCAGATCTGCATGTAGCCTACACGTAGGCCTATAGAAGAGATGTCCAGTACCACTTTGGGACATTTCTAGGTAGGGATAAAAAAAAACATTTTTCAAGGTAGAGCCTGTTCTCCAAGAATGACCTCTAAAAATGTGTCACAAAAGCATCCTTGCTATCATTATCAAAATCAAAGGGCGATACTAGGACTGAAAAAACTAAGTAACCTGTTAGTAATAGGATTAAATGAATTTCATGCATCCTGTGGCCTTGAGAGTCTTAGAAGACTAGGGGATGAGGGATACAGCCATTAGTAAGATAGCCAAGGATAAGAGAGAATTTCTAATGACTGCTTATTTGATGGAAGCTGGTGCTCTCCTGCCATGCCAGTTGGCCAGTTTTTTAAGCCAAATATCAGAGCAAGCACCAATGTGATTGCCTGAAAGAGATATGTTTTCACAACTGGAAAAAATCCTTACCTGATGTCTAAGATAGAAAGTATCATAACATACTTGCTGGTTCATTTACAGACACAACGGAAAACCTTTGACTCATAAGGGACATTTAAGGTTACCCATATTCTGTCATGGACAGTAGAAGTGTCCTATTAATTCTTCAGTAAATCTCATCATAAAATGTCTGCATCTGTTCACATGCACAGTGTATGGCTTTCTTCACCACCATCCATAGGAAATTTTCATTAATTTATGTACACTGATTTCCCACTGAAGTGTAACTTAATCTTATTAATTCCTGAAGGGGGTTTTGTTTAGTTTCCATAAGGATAATACAGCATATGCATCTCATTTTTCTATTCAGAGGGATTCCTGAAAGAGGGAGAGAAGAATGATTTTAAGGGAAAAATGAAAAAAAAATGAGGAATTGGTTTGGGGTTTTGGTTGGTTGCTTTTTGTTGTTTTGTTTGGTTTTTGGCTTTTTTTCCTGATTTCATATATTTTCAGATGTGGTGGCTTTTATTTCTGTTGTTATTTATAGTTATCCTCTTGGTGGGCAATGAAAACTTTCAAGAATTAGGAATGATGATGGTATAATATATACTCTGAGGAAATTTCCTCATCTGCATTGATAAGAGCTAGGTGGTGGAAGGCAAGCTATTAGGGGAAGAATAAATATACATCCTAAAATACTGATTGCTATTTATCTTTCTGATATCCACGGTTAAGTCATACAGACAGAGAAACCTGCAGTAGGATATCATAAAGGAGAGAACAAACAATACATGCAGAGGTAAAAGCAGACTATGCTGATCTGAAGTCAGAGGATGAGTCGGTGGTGGCTCCCTGTGCTTGTTTCCAGCCCCGGTTTGTCCCATGTGAAATGGTCACACAGGCTGCTTAGGGTGAATGAGGCCTCACTCAGAGTTGTCTGACTTTTCATCTGGAGGCTACAGAGAAACGTAATCTGGAATAGTTTTTTGGCACTAAACCATGGTACGTGCAACTGATAGAATCATAGAGTTATAGAATCCTTTTGGAATCTTTAACATCCTTTAAGATCTTTAAGACCTTTAAGATCACTGAGTCCAACCATTAACCTAACACTGACAAGTTACTACTAAACCATGTGTCCTCAGCACTACATCTCATTGTCTTTTAGATACCTGCAGGAATGGTGAGTCAAACACTTCCCTGGGCAGCATGTTCCAGTGTTTGACAACCCTTTATATGAAGAAAGTTTTCCTAATATCCACCCTAAACCTCCCCTGTTGCAATTTGAGGCCATTTCCTTTTGACCTATTGCCTGTGACTTGGGAGTAAAGACAGCTCCTTTCAGGTAGCACTAGAGAGTGACAAGGTCTCCCCTCAGCTTCCTTTTCTCCCAGCTGAACAACCCCAGCTCCCTCAGCTGCTCCTCATAAGACATGTGCTCCAGACCCCTCACCAGCTTCATTGCCCTTCTCTGGACATGCTACAGCACCCTAGTGTCCCGCCTGTAATGAGGGGCCCAAAACTGGATGCAGGGTTTGAGGTGGGGCCTCACCAGTGTCAAGTACACAGAATCACAGAATGATATGGGGTTGGAAGGGACCTCTGAAGATCATCTAGTCCAACCTCCATGCCAAAACAGGTCCACTTAGAGCAGGTTGTACAGGAAAGCGTCCAGGCAGGTTTTGAATGTCTCCAGAGATGGAGAATCTGCCACCTCTCTGGGCAGCCTCTTCCAGTGCTCTGCCACCCTCAAAGTGAATAAGTTCTTCCTCATGTTTAGACGGAACTTCCTATGTTTAAGTTTGTGCCAATTACCTACTTGATGTAGTGGTGAGATTGTGATTATTTTTCCCTTCCCTAAACAATCTAAAGAGTTTTTCTTCTGACAAACTGTGGCCTGTGTGTATTTCATTAGAGGAGTTACTGTGATGGTAAATAATAGCATAAGCTTATTTTTCACGTTACCTATTTTGTGAGATTTCTTGCTCGTTAGTATAGGCAGCAAAAAGGTATTTCCTGGAGTTCTTTAGGGTGTTACATATGTATGACCCATAATCTCAATTGCCTTGCAATGTGCACATTTGCAAAACACACAAAATATCAGAAACTAAAAAAAAAACAGTGTGTCCTTCTGTTTGATCTGATGAGTCAAGTGGTATTAAAACCCCTCAGATTGACACATCTGCTATGTATGATGCTGTGTAGGTTGGGGAGGTCAGCTATAGATATCAGTGGTGAAACATTTTTGGAAACAACTTTTGGCAGAGCTGATATAAGAGTACACACTCTTTGGCAATTTGTTGGTCATACATTGCTTGCAAATTTAATTCTCTTTTGTGTTTGTGGATTATCTGCAAACAGACTCTGAATTTTATACGCTTTCTCAATCGTCAACACTAGGATGTGATCTCCTTTTGCCAGTCTATTTCAGAAACTGTCCTTGCATATGCTGAGTTCATTAACTGTTAATCCTCAGTTTTCAGTCAGCCATGGAGGCCATGTGATGGTACAGATATCCTCCCTTATTGGAGCACTAAGATTTTGCCAAGCCACAGTGGAAACATTCAAAGAGATTTCAAGAAGACAGATAGAAAATTATTAATCTTCACCCTTTTGGAAAAATATCTCATGACACTTTCAGCATTAGGATGGGCAAAGACAACTTGTATGAATGCTATTTTGAGAAAACTAAAAAGAATAACTTTAAAAAACATAACCAAATCAGTTTAAGAGGTTTTACTCAGTTCCCTGCAAATAGATGTAGGCATATTTTTTCTACCTCTGTTGTACTAATATTATCTTTTTTATTCTAGAGAAGATGCCCAGACATATAACAAATTGACGTGAACTTCTGTATTGGTAATTTTATATGTTTCTTCACCAGAAGAATGAAAAAATGCAATATAGAGATTTGTATTTTATTTTTGATCCATTTTGACAAAATTAGTCATAAAATATGAAACATCTTACAAACCTCAAAAGTCTTGTAATAATGCATTTTAGCTCTCCTTTTACCATCTCTGTAAAGTTTATTTTCAGTGTGTATTGGAGTAAAAAAAAACAACATTAGGGAGTCCAGAGCTATGGTGGGTGTCAGTAGGTGAGCAAAGAGGGTAAAATCCTGGAGTCTGGATTCATAGCTGTACTCTCATTGGGTTTATAGGGCCAGGCTTTCATTTGAGACTGGTTGTATAAACAGTGATAGAATTACTCATTACCTGCAACTATAAATATGCTCTTGTAGGGCTGGAATCTAAACTAACAACCTACATTTAGGATCAAATTATGAGAAAGTTGGCCAAGATTTTTAAAATTCTATTTAACATGGCAAAGTTCAGTGAGTTAGACCTGATTTCTGAAAAGCATTTAAAGTTAAGTTTTGTGTTTCATTACCAAACAAAAGCATCTATTTGTGATGTAGCCATAATAATTTCTTTCTATACTCAATTTCTTTTCAAAGAATTGCAAAGCTCAAGGTGCCCTAATAGAGTGCAACAATTAGATTTTCTAAAACAAGAAGCTGATTTTGATCTGGTAGGAGTGCAAACCTGTCTCAAGCTACTAACTTTTAATTTACTGGTATTCTTAGCACTCAAAAACGATTGAAGAAGACTTGGGTAGAGAAAAATGAAAAAATAATTTGTTTTATCCTAAAATATCTGCGAGAATATTTAGCTTTTCATAGAAAAAACACACCAGCTTAAAAGAGAAGGATTTGCCATTGAATAAATGAATAATACATTTTATGATATAATTTGCAATTCAGTTGTTTTATTTAGCCTATGGAATTACAAAACCCTGAAGTTCTCAGTGAAAACTAGACAGAGCATGGGTTTGTGTGTGTGCATGTGTAAAAGAGAATAAACATGAAAGGGGGAGAGCGAGCCCAAGCAGAGTAGAAAACATTCTGATGGATCCAATTTAATTTTATGTTGTGTTTGTATATTAAAGTTCATTTACAAGTGCTGACACTTTGCTGTGAAAAGCCATGAATGTGGGATCTGCCACAAGTGAGAAGAATATTTTTTAACTAAGTTTAGCTGTTGGATTATAATTTGTTAAAACAAACAATAGTTTACCACATTACAGTTGAATGCAAAGATATTACTGTACTCAGCTAAAATCAAATAATCTTTTAGTTTCTATTCTCTCCAAACACAGTGGTGTCATAAAATGACAAATTACAGGATGAACATAAGAGCAGTGCCTTCAAAAATACAATAGTTATACAAGCTATCTATTGTTAATGAAGAATATAATGCAATTTGTCTGTCTCTAATACAATTATGCAAATCTAAGATGGAACTATCCTGAAATCTCTCTACATTCCAAGTGATTAAAATGAGATAATTTATCAAAAAGAATATTACTGATCATGTTTATGTGTTGCACATTAATCCTATTACAATAATGTATCTTTCTACTAATGTAATGGATTTGTGCAATCTAACAGAAAATGACTTTTATACTACCCACAATTACAAAAATATTCAAAGCATATCCATCGCTGCATAATAGCATGTGCCTAAGATTGTACAATAAACCTATTAAAACAAAGCTTATGAATGTAACCTTCATACCAATAAAGACAATGCTAAATTCAATTTTATTGCCCTCATTATTTCAACAACTTCATATATAATAAACATGGTAAGTAAATTACCTTAATCTTCTTTATAAGGAAAGAAAATCTTATAAAAAAACGTGATACAAGATTTGAGAATCAGTTAAATTGGTGCCAGGCATGTAGAACATGTAATAATATGTTCTAAACCGATGCATACATGACAATCCGTGCACTTTGAGTCCAAAGGTCTCTCTAAATCTCAGCAATCTGACAGATGTAATTTTAATATATGACAAGTCAATCCTTAAAGTAACAGCACCTTCCGAGTTTCTATCGTATGCCGTGAGGTATGTGGAATTGTCATGAGGTACATATAGACACTCTTCCATGCACATGGAAATGTAAATTAGGTTTAAAAGTTCCCCAGACAGAGCTATATGCAGAAAAGTCTTGATTCTACCTTCAAAAACTGAAAGATGCAAAGGAAAAGGCAGAATATTCAACTGTAAAACTAACATCATACATGTTTTTATAATATAGTCACTAGGTGAATGTTCACACACTCAAGAAATAATCATAATATTAATTATTTTCTGCACCCAAATCTGCACAAATGGATTATTGCATACTATTTATTCCTACTATTGTACATTTACACTAACTTCCTTTCTAGAGTTCAGCCCATCTTTATTGACCTAGGCTTGCTGCACTCTTTTTTTTATCTGTAAAATGCTCCATTAGCTTCCTCCGTACACAGTTGCAATGTACTGTACTTTTTTCCTTCTGGCAGGGAGGCTTTTCTTGGATGCAGTTTGGAGACTGAGAGTTGGCTGCAGAAGTGATGTAGTTGCACAAACACTTCCTGCTAACCCTCTTGTTCACCCTCCCCGACGCCCGAATCATTCCACGTTACCTAGTTCACACCCAGTTATTTCTCTTTCTTTGAAAGAATTATTGTTATTCCTCTTTCTTTGAAAGAATTCTTGTTATTCCTCTTACGGCAGTATATTCCACATATTAAATATATGTATACATATACATTTTAAAGGAGAAGGATAGAAGAAGCAAAAAAAAGTGATGATGCTCAGGTACAATGACCCCGGTACTTGGTGGTCTTAGCCCACACTAGACTCAAAGGTTCCTGCTAACACTTCCTATGTGTGCACTGTTCAGCATGTTGTGGGATATCTGGCTGCAGATGCTTGCAACTCATTTTTGCCCTCCTTAATCCTTGCACTGTGTTCTGAAGGCTGGTCCCTTACGTTATTCCAGAGCTGCTCAGTGGCTTCCTTAATTGACACCAACCTCAAAGGACAGCGCATCCCAGCTGGGCTCACGTTCATACGCAGCCTGTGATTTTTTTATTTTTTTCCTTCCTGCCATACCTGATTTCCTTCAGTCTTGGAGGAGAAAGGTTTGCAGTCTGGAAGCGCCTGACTTCAACTCAGCAGTTGTTGGGAGCTGCTGTTTGTGTCAAATGATCTTCACTGCGATAGCTAAAATGGATTTTATGCTGCATTTTACTAACTGCTTGATAAAAGCAGACTGTTCTATGCTGGAGAACTTGACCAAATGCACAAGGCAATGCTTTGGTAAATACAAAAGCATATTAACCACTCTACAAATCTATAAATCTGCACCTCCTGTTGCAGCTAGAGTATCGTGTTCAAAAGGATTTTAATTCCCAAACTTTCCCTCTGTTCTGTACTGTGAGTGGGATAACATGATCCCATGGGTAGAAATTCTCCTTTTGAGACTTGCTGGCACAACTCTCTGCTTTCAGCTCCTGAGAACCCTCATTTTTGTGTGGCATTTTTAATATACATGTTTCTTTATCATGTGTCTAAGAGGCTTAAAATATTTTTGAACAACCGTTTGTCAAATCTGTCTAATACAAACTTAACAAACCTCCTGAGCTTTGCAGAACAGAAACACAGCAAGAAGAGGCCTGGTTTTAGCTAAAGCTTGGCAGGGACAGAACTTTCCCTGTCACACAATTTAATATTTGCCCATGTAGAGTTACTTGAAACCAAATTGAGATACTGCTGTAGCTTTGTTGGATCCATCTCTGTCTTCACTTCTGTCTCTCTTCAAAACACAGATATACTGTAAGACTATTGATGGATGACAAATACAGAGGCTTCTGCTTCTGGTATCAGTAAGAGCAAGGCTGTCCTTTACAGATGAGAGCTGACTCAGAAATAACCATATTTGGCACTTAGAGAACTTAATGTTCCTATATGTTCTGGCCCAAGTATCAGTTCAACCAGCCCCGTATGACACATGCAGACATAAATTTCAAGTACCTTCAAGTTAATAGCCCAAAGCAACCTTATAAGCTGCAGAGACGGTGGCCCTTACGAATCTCATGTGCAGTGGTACAACCTCATTGACGTTGTTCTTTAGTGTTCATCATGACAATGCCAGTCCATTTGGACTCCTGCATGGCAAAGGTTTTCCACACATTCCCTCTCTTTTTAAAGAGAGTGAAGTTTGCCAAGGTTTTGGACCAAACTGTTCATCGCATAGAATATTGAGTGGATTTTAGCCTTGCAGATGTCTGTAGAAATCCCTCTTTCCTCACTGAGCTGGGCACAGAGCTGTTCAGCCTTACCAACAGGAACATAATATAGTGACTGAGGTGCTTCATTGGCAAAAGGGCTACTGCATGCTAATATCACTTAAAAACTGTTTGAAAAATGTTTAAACAGCAAAATACAGAATGCAGATGTTCCCTGGGAGATTTACGTCCCAGTTTAAGCAGGGTGGTTGAGACCTGAGAAGAGAAAGGGAAAAAATCAGCAAAGGAGGATTATTAACTTCTCTGCATCTCTACTACGAACTTCTCCGCATTTTTCATCATCGTGGCTACCTTTAAACCTGCCCTTATCTCTTTGTGTGACTCACTTCCTAGAAAATGACGGCTAATGCTGCCTTACTTCTCAGATCTGTTGTGATGGTAACCACATTATTAGTGAGATGCTCAGATAGGACAGCAAAGGAAGATGTCTAGGTACCTGATTTTGGCATACAGTCTCATTTCCCTGAAATAGCTTAGCTAACCTAATAACTAGAGGCCGGTAGCACAGCTGGTTGGGGTAAACACACGGAGCTATTGTGCTTTTTGTTTACTGCACACTTGACTGTCCGTCCGCTGTGCTGGTGTGCGAACGTGCATTCTAGAGAAAAGCAGCACCAATTTTCCATACCATCTAAGGAACTCAATTGGCAGAGCTCTGTGACAAATCAGGGCAGATTAAAGTAAAGCTGGTCAAAATCTGCCATACTGACATTCGCACAAAAAAAGACCTGTGGCATTGCTGGGTCCAAAAAAAAAAAAAAAGCAGAATTTGGATCTTGTTCACAACACTCAGATGGAAGAAGGAAGAACTCCCCAGTGTTAAAGACAAGGGAAGACTCATATTTTGAGCAGAAGGAGGCTGGCTGGCTGCTGGGGCTTTTCTGCTCTGTTGAGGTTGTAATTACAGTCTCTCAAAGCTTGCGTGACATTGCTAATTTCAGAGAAAACGGGACACTGATATCTGTAAGAACATTCAGGGTTGGGATTTTGATTACAGACTCCATATATCAGCAAATCAGACCTGTGAATATTAAAGTCATTTAGTATCTTTATATAAGTGATTACAGAAATCATTCAAAAACAAAAGATGGAAAGATGTAAATGTCAGCTATTAAGAAAAATTTAAAGATGTTAGTCAGATTTTAATATACCTGAAAGTCAAATTAACCATCAAAATGTGGCATGAAATTATGAAATTGAAATTATTTAACACTTTCCAATGCACAACTTTAATAGCTAAACATCTCCTACCTACAGAGGAATCTTTGTGTGTTAAATGGTGTCCTTCACTTAAGATACAGATTCTGTCATTTGATACATCCCCCTTTTATTTCATAGAGCTTTGTATCATGAAAAAGTCCCATTTTTTCTCTTAGAGGATTGGTTGGTGGGTAATCCCTCTGACTTTCGGAAAATATCTTGCTCCTTGGCACAGAATAAGTGTCAAAGTATATACTTACCCTACGCATGTCAACCCAGAAGGGTGTCTTTCACCTTGTAATACCTCAGTTACAGTTCCCAGTGAAATCAGAGAGATGCCATGGGAGAGAGCTTCAGGAAAATAAAAAGATCTGTCCTAGGCAGACTTGTCTGAATCTATCCATCACTCTTGGTCAGTTCACCCGGTGCCTTGCCTTTTCAGGATCTCTGGGTTCATACAATGGATTTAGTTCTGCAGGCTGCTGAGCATCTTCTGTAAAGTGCCCTTTAATGCCAGGGTCTTCGGATGCTCATTTAGCTGAATTAGCTAATGGTCCCTTTTCCAAGTATTCTTATGGGAATGAAGAGCGCTTGCCTTAGCCTTTAGCTATGTCCTTCCTCCCTCCAAGGAGATTAATGCCAGCTTTTACTCAGCATCAGTGGGAGATTAGGGTGCCTAGCACCTTGCCATACCAGACCTTAAGACTTCAGTTCATTGTAGTGCTGAGCTTTATCAATAGCTTAAAGGAGACTAGCAGAGGCTTCTTTCCCCTTGCATGTGATAATGCCCCACACCAGAAATCCCAGGAGAAAGCAAAGTACTTATATATGATGTTAAGAAAGGATCTTGAGTTTGGGGGGCTTCTAAAATCACCTCTTGTTATGGATAAGCACTCCCTTGTTGACACACTAGCATCCCTTGGCATCACCTGTATTCTGGGTCTGCGGATTGAAATGAAGATGTTGGTGCTTATCTATCTGTATCTAATTTACGGAAAGCTTGTTGTCAAACTTTCCTTGCCCAAGAAATGTTATTGCAGGGATTTGGTGTCCAAATGGGGGTGGAGACCAGGAGAGAAGACAGGAGAATTAAAAAAGGTTTTATCTGATACGAATCAAAATCGAACAGATCTCCTTTATTTATTTCCATTTGAGACTTTCTTAGCAGCAAGGTGTAAGCATTAAATATACAGGAGATAGAAAGCAGAGGAAAAAAAGTAAAAGAGTTAAATGATAGCAGGGATCAGTAATTTAGTGTATTCCTTCTACAATCTAATAGATACAAATAGAAAAGGCCAGGCACAACATAAATATTTCCTATTATGGATAAACTAAAGTCACAATGGAATCTGTCATGCTTGTGATATGAGAGACGGACAATATTCCTGAGCTGTTGCCATGCTGGCACTTGAATGCAGTTTATATTTTGTTTATAGAGCCGAATCAGAAACCCTTTTTCCCCTCCCTCTCTCTCTCTCTTTTTT